>CM053789.1:314826754-314904254 GCA_028749045.1 Cupressus sempervirens | reverse complement strand
TATGATGCCATAGGTGACTTGGTACCACAGTTAAGTGGGAGTTTTTTGGGATTGATATATTTATTGAGTGTTTGTAGATGTTGGAGGTTTTTCATAGATCTTGTTGTTGCAGAAGCATTTTTAACATTTGCATGGTGTACTTGTTATCTTCATGATCTGTGAAGATGGTTAGATCTTGAGGACTCATGTGGTTCTTTGTTATATTCATGGTGTGTACAGATGGTTCTTCATGGTATGTGGAGATGGTATTCTTCATGGTGTGTGGAGATGGTTGCATCTTGAGGACTAATGGGGTTCTTGGTAGAGGTGTGGTTTATGCTTTCATTTGACATGTTATCCTTGGTTTAAGATTGGTTTCATTTTTATGTCATGTTATACTCTTGATACATGTTTAGATTTTTGACATGTTAGAGTATGTTTATATGGAGCATGTTATCTCTTTGGTTTAGATGGTTTAGATCACGTTGTCATGTTTATGGTCCAGAGGCCATGGTTGGAACTTTGACATTAATCTTTTTTTAGTTTCTTTGTATTGAGTACATTGATCATAAGTTGGATACTTCATGGTATTGCTATGCTACATTTGGAGTTGGCATGTATTGATTGGTTATAGGTGCTCATGGATACTTAGAGATAGTGGTGATGCTGGTTTCTCTTGGATTGGAGAAGTATTTGTTAGGACAGTTGTTTGGTTTCATCAAGAAGTTTGAGGGGCATTCACCTAATATGGACTTGAGAGGAGATTGTTATTAGAGGAGTCTTGGTTGAAGACTTTGATATCTTGATGAGAAATCTCATTCATCACTCTTGGTCTACTTAGTAGTTTGTTACTTGAGAGGTATAGCCCACTATTTTTTTCTTTGGTGCATTATATTTATGCTTGTCTTCCGTGGATATGGATCTTAAGCAATGGTACATGAGTTAGTTCTAGAGGGTTCATTTCAGAGATGGTTTAACACTAGTTATATCCATGTGCATATGTTATTATTCTAGTTGAGTTTGGGACATGCTTTTATATTGGGCATATTCCTTGGATTAGGAATTGTTATTGCTTGATTTGCTAGTGCACACCTACCCTTTATATTTTAAAAAGAACCCAAAAAAATAATAAAACAAAACAAAAGATTTAAGTGAGATGCACATCAGTGCACCCCCCAGGGTACACTAGTGTGCACATCACTATTAAATTTTTTTAACAAGATCAAGCACACTTGGCACACCTAACATGTGTGGTAGGTGTGCCAAATTTTTGTATTCTAGGGTTTAAATAGGATTTTTAGGTTTTTTTAGAGCGTCTAATTTTTGGACTTTCTTTGTATTAGCTTTAGGGTTTAATAGATTCATTTCTCTCCAATTCCATGGACTAATGGATGTCCCTTTGTGTAGATATAATGGCATCCTCATTAGCTTTGGGTAGGAAAATGGCATTAAAGCTCGTAGTCTTCAAATTCCAAGGCATTCCATCAAAATTGAGATTCGAGGATGACAACTTAGAAATTAAAGATACAAACTTGGGACATACATATTTGGGTTAATTGTTGAAGATTTTTAAAAAAACTGTAGAGAGGTCTACTATGGTCTCTGTATTTATCTGATTAGGGCTAATGAATGTAGCTTCGAATCCAATGTCAATACAATCTTCAAAATTCATAATGACACTTGCAGAACACTTTGTTCTTGAAGAAAGGGTGGTGAAGAGCATAATTGGAGAAATTATACTTGATCTCTGACCTGAAAACATTGAGAAGGTATTCAATCTCCCACATGTAGATCAATTTATCAATCTTACCTATGAAGAAGTAGAAAGGTGGTGCTAATAGAATATTCAAGAAGCCTCCAAGATTATTCAATCATCCTATCTTATGGAAAAGACTCCTTCTAGAAAGAAGATTGGTAAAGTTGACCTAACTAGAGGATATATGAAAGAAGATATTGGATAATCAATTATACTTTTAAGCAGGGTTATGGGTTAGCCAGCAGCCAGACATTTGAATATCCTTTATGTGCATTTTATTGAGACCATTAAGACGAAAAATATGTCACTTGATTCGGCCTTTAAATTGAGTGAAAATTTATGTGAATAGTTGGAGGCGGTAAAGGATGAAAGAAAGTTCTATATGACATCGTATTTGGTGTACTTGTTAGCTACGAGGGCAATAGACTACCAAAGGTTGTATAAAAGATGTAGCATGCAAGATATAAATCTATGGCCATACATTGTCTATCCTTAGATGGTGAAGAAGAAGTTCTCAAAGCAGAACAAAGAGTACAGAATTGTGAATTATGGATTCATATTTTCCATAATTAGATTCATAGTGGGAGATTATACAAAGAAATTATCTAATGATTTAGTGGCATAGATAATAGTACTTGGCACATATTACATTTAGTTCAAGACATTTACATATCTAAGGGTTGTCGGTACCATTGTCAACCTGAAGAAGCTTCCAAGGTATCCTTGTGATAGACTCCTCCTCTTGAAAATTGCTCAACAACTTGAGTCAACATATGACAGAGTTAGGAAATAGAATAAACATTGTTGGACATGGACTTTGACCATAGGACCTTTTCAAGTGCAACAAGAGCAAGATATTTCTTCTTTTGAGTGTGAATGGGATCATTATCCCTTGGAAGAGTAAAATTATCTATGGCCATATTTTGATAATATTAGGAGAGTACAATATCTAGCAGGTAAAGCATTCACATATGAAGAACTATCGAGGATCACTGGATGAATGCTACATATGACTATGATATCCAAATAAGGGGATTATTATAGAATGACTTTATACTTGGTAGAGAAGGCCTTGAAGATAAATATTGCATTGAAGATATTGCAATAAGATTCAGGGGAACCATTTGATACTTTATTCAATCCAAATAAAATTGGGGAATGGCCCATAGTGAATGCTAAGGTAGACAGTGAAGAGAACTCTAACATTAACCATAGGAAGAGGCACATCATTAAAATGACATAGGATTGGATCAAGAAACCATTTAAAGTTGATCCAATACCTGAGACAGTAATTTTCCATGCACAAGCCCACCCAACTAAAGGTAGAGGGAAGAAAGTCACCATCCCTACCTTTGCAGCTTAATCACCAATAAGGCCCAAAATTTTATACCAACTTGACAAAAGAGTTGTATACTATCATTCCTAGGAGAGAAAAGGATAGGGAAAGAGGAAAAGAAATTCACCCAAAGAATTAAGCAAGAGGAGGGTGAAATCTTGGTACGCCCACCACAAGAGGAAGTAAATATACAAGGGTCCAAGGATACTGGGCCATCAAAAGTTCAAGATGACCCACAATTTCCATGAGCTATCACACCTAGCAAAAATGGCAACTAAACTATAGGTCCAAGAGGTCTCTCCAACTCGACAAATAGAACAAGCATCACCTTCTGCACCTAAGAAATGAAGAAAGATCAAGACTCTAGTCAAGAAAAGGAAAAGAGTGATCAGGAGAGTAGAACCTTCCCCATTTGTTCCAAAACCCATCCCTAAATGAGAAGAAGAAGAAGAAGATGAGGAGGAGGATAATGTGCCATTGAATAGAAGAACTAGGCTAGCAAGAGCCATGGAACAAGAAAGAAGGAGAAGTTCTACTCCTACACCACCATCAAACCAAGAAGAACCTCTACAGTTGACCACCTCAGAGGATGAAATGGAGCAATGGATTGATGAGCAAGATGTAGAGGGCACTATTTTCTTTAAGATGTCATATTTTTATTTCATGCCTGTAGGAACATAATTGATCAAGGACAAGATTAGGGATACAGCAATTAATGAACCCCAATAGGAAGATTGGACACAAATGCCACCAAAATCATAGGATCCTGAGCTTCCTCCTCCATCCCCATTACAAACCATAGTTGCTGTTGATAAAGGCTTAGCTACTCCTCTACTACTAAATATAGAAGAAGAAAAGGCTCAAGAAGAATAGGAGGAAGAGCTACAATAGGTATCAAATGATGAAGTGTCTAGAGAACTGAAAATGTTAGAATATCCTCAACAAGATTCTCAAGACACTAAGGTGAGAACTATGGGCTCCATAGAAATAGAGACCACTGAGAATGAGCCATCACAGAGGTAGAAAACCACAAAAAGGAGCAATAAGGGAAAGGGGATCGTAGAACAGACTCCTTCATCATCAAGAGTTAGGCCCTCGACAGAAATGGTTCCAAGGTGGTTGCTTAAAGAAGTGATAAGAAATAAGATGCCACAATTCAATTTTGATGAAGAAGATATGATAGAATTGATTGAGGTTTTGAGAAAACTCGAGTCCCTTGCAAGAGAGAAAGACCATTGACTTTCATCAAAAATGATCAGAATCAAGATTTTTTTGTGCAAGTGGCTATTCCTCATCCTGATTCAAAAATAGAAGATTTGGGCCCATAAGATTATTAGATCAGAGAGGTTATGCTTGGAAGGCCTACATTAGATACAACCAAGTTGATGGTTACACTAGGGATGAAGGAGGTACTAAGGAATTTAGAACAAGAAGCCGTAGAATTAATAACAATTTAAAGGAAAAATGAAATCCTAAAGGGATATCTAGCCAAAGTTTTTGGTCCCTTAGATCTTGAACACCCTAGGGAGACTTTGAGTGCTGCACTTGATAGAAGAGATGAGGGAGGTATACAATTGGTTCTATTTTTGAATGCTTGTTAGCAATGGCAGAGAATTTTTTAGGAAAAGAGTGTGGTTATCATCCGAGGAAATCTAAAGCTACTTCATTCTATGTAGGAAAATGTAGATTAAATGGTAGCAATTTTGAAGCAAGATTTTAGTATCATGGATGAGGTACATGCATGGGGAAATGATTTATAGATATTACTGGCAATAAAAGGGAAGAGATATAGAATTCTTATGAATGTATATACCACAAAGGAGATAGATTTGATTGATGATTGGATAGAGAAAATAGCAGATAGTAATAAAGTAATGGAGTCATTACACGAAGAGTTTCATCGGCTCAAGGATCAAGCTCGAGAGAAAATTTTAGAGGTAGATAAACATTATAGTGATGCATGTCTCAACATTTTTAAGGATGATGAATGAGAGAAATTGATGCTAGTAGAGGTAATAGTAGCAAAATTTAGGAATATTTTTGAAGAAGTTTCTAGTGATGAGGATATTTAGCAAGCACTTAGAATAGAAGAAAGCTTGATAGAGATGGATACCAAACAAAGGATTTTGTTGAGACCTATATAGAGGTAGATAATTTTAAAAAAATGATTAAGGATAAATATAATGCCTTGGATTTAGTAGATACAGAAAAGACCACTGATATTATTGAGAAATTCAAGAGCAAGCATCCAGACATATCTCTTGTTTGAAGGGGGATGAAACCCAGAACCTGGAATTTCAGTTTTGACACTTAGTTAAATTTTGTAATTTTGGACCTTCAAGCTATATTGGTGCACTACTGTGCTAGTGTGCTTTTTGACGACAAAGAGTTGGAAGATTTTTGGAGAAGTTAGAGGTGCACAGGTGTGCTAATGTGCTTCTTTTGAGGTGCATTTTTCTAGAGGTGCACCAACAGTTAACTGCTAGTTCCAAAATTAGAGCTTTCCATGCATCGAAAATCAATTCTAACAATAGTTTAACTCCAACAAATGCCCAGTGAAGGATTAGCTTCTATTTTTGGCACTTTTAGACACTTCTAGTTTGACTAAAGGCTTTCTTTTTCTAATTTTCTAATAAATTCTTTATTTTATTAACATGTGAAGGCTTATGCATCCAATTAATAATATAAAAATTAATGGAGTCCTACTACACACAAGTTAGATTGTTAGTTTGTATATAATTAGTTTGTTTTATTAAATTAAAAGAATTTTATTGCATGAAGATATCTCTCACTCTCACCACAAATTGAGGAGTTGATTTCTTATAAATGCAACATTGTAATATGTAATCGAGGCCATCATTATTTTGTAATAATATTATGCTTTTGGTGCTCTCATTTGGAGTGTAGCATTTCTTGCCTAAATGTGTTATATTTTTTTGAATGTATGTTCATGGAAACTGATTGAACAAAAAGTTTATTGCATTATTTTTTGTTTTCCAATCTTTTAATTCTAGTGTTTGTTGCAGTTTTATGAATTCTGCTAACATATCTAGCTCGATAAGAAATCACCAAGTTGTGCCTATATAACTCTCTATCTCACATGAGCAAACTTTCTATGGCCTTGAAATTTAATAAAGAGTGAAACATCATATGGTTATTAAGTTTCCCTTTGACAATTGCATCAATGGAATCAAGGAAGTTATGCTCCTAATTTCATTGGTTACCCACTGATTTCTTCAAAATCTTAACTCGCAGACGTGTTGTTTTCTGTAGCTTATGTCCATTAGGATTTTATTTTCACATTATTTTCTTTAAAGTTCTTGTTATTTTTTTTTACTAACCCCTTGTTAATTTAAGAATTCATTCTAGTTGCATTGTTAGATTACATCCATTGAAAAAATAGAGAATACAAAAACATAGTTTTTTTACATGTTTATTTTGAAGTAGTGAATAGATTCTACATTTCATCCACAATCATTCAAACCAGTAAAGACCTCCTCATGAACAAAATCATTTATTTTCAATTGAGTAGATTCTAATAGGTGTTAGATTGTGGTGACTGATCAGGAAAGTACTGTACATACTTCATAAATAGTGGGGTTTGGGGCATCGCCTCGAAATTTTTTTTTTGGGGCAGTGGCCGACATGGTAGCTGACATATTATGACCGACATATGACTGACATGTTATAACCCTAAAGCGGTTTAATACTTGTATAAAAGGGCTTAGGGTTGGGTATTTTTCATTATGTTGTGATACAAAATTGGTTCTTGCGGCAATATTGAGTTGTAAGGGATTACGGATTGTAATCAGGTTGTAATCACTGGATTGTAATAAGATCGGACTTGTTGTTTGGTGGATGTAGCCCAAGGATTGGGTGAACCATGTTAAATCTTGGTGCCTTGTGTTCAGTTCTGTGTGTTCTATTATTTTTTGTTATTGGTTATATTTGCATGTAGTTTTTATTTCTGTCTGTGGTTTATCCTAACAAGTGGTATCAGAGCGAGCTTGTTTTTTAGTTATCCTCTGCAGGAAAGTCTCACGGTTAAGTGGGAGTCTCACGGTTGAGTGGGAGCAATGGAAGATGAGGGTAAGCTAAGGGTTGACAGGTTTAATGGGCAAAACTTCCAGTTATGGAAGATGCAAATGGAAGACTATCTATATCAGAAGGATTTATGGAAGTCGTTGGAAGGCAAAGCACGAAATCAGGGAACTATGTCAGAGGCTGAATGGGATCTTTTGGATAGAAAGGCACTCGAAAGCATTCGGTTATTCTTGGCACCATCAGTTGCATTTAATATTACAAAAGAAAAGATGATAGAAGATTTGATGAAAACCCTAGTGACACTATATGAAAAGCCCTCCGCTTCAAATAAGGTATTTCTCATGAAGCGTTTATTTAATATGAAAATGGCAGAAGGTGCATCTGTTGCAGATCATTTAAATGATTTTAATACTATTACTAGTCAATTATCTTTTGTGGGTATCAATTTTGATGAAGAAATTAGGGCTCTCTTGATTTTGTGTTCTTTGCCTGAAAGCTGGAATGGCTTGGTAATGGCGGTGAGTAATTCTGTTCCTAGATCTAGTACCCTAAAATATGATGATGTGATCAATGTTATTTTAAGTGAGGAAACTCGTAGAAAATCCTCAGGTGGATCTACATCAGGAAGTGCTTTAAATACACAAAGCAGGGGAAGAACAATTGAAAGATGAAGTAACTCTGGAAATCATGGGAAATCAAGAGGAAAGTCAAAGGGGAGGAGGTCTCAATCGAGAGGACCAAATGATTGCTGGTACTGTGGGAAACCAGGGCACATAAAGAAAGATTGTTGGAATCGAAAGAAAAATGAAGGAGATAAATCAGATGGAGACAAGGAGGAAAATGTGGTAAGTAACAAATCCGAAGAGGATGCTTTGCTTCTATCTTTAGAGAGTGTTGATGATTCATGGGTTTTAGATTCTGGTGCTTCATTTCATGCTACACCTCATAGAGGTTATTTCATTGATTATGTCCAAGGGGATTTTGGGCTTGTTTATTTGGGGGATAATGAACCCTATCAGATTGTTGGAAAGGGAAAAATTAAGATTAAGTTGCAGAATGGGAATCATTGGCTACTACATGAGGTAAGACATGTTCCAAAACAAAGTAGAAATTTAATTTCAGCAGGGTAATTCGGTGATGAGGGTTGTGTAGTTACTTTTAATGATAAAAATTGAAAAGTTTCAAAAGGTTCCCTTGTAGTAGAAAAAGGTGTGAAAGTAGGCACCTTATATCTTTGCAGAGGTCATATTTTTCCTTCTACTTTGATTGTTTCAGAGAAAAATGAATATTTAGGAACAATTACTGCAGTTGAGTAGGGAGAACAAATAGCTGCTGTAGATTCTGATACAGCGTTGTGGCACAATAGACTTGGGCACATGAGTGAGAAAGGTATGAAAGTACTTCATTCAAGGAAAGTTTTACCAGGTCTGGAATGTGTGAATATGGATTTCTATGAAAGTTGTGTGTATGGAAAACAAAAGAGAGTGAGTTTTGTAAAGACAGGGAAGGAAAACAAAAAGAACAAATTAGAGCTTGTGCATACAGATGTATGGGGACCGGCTCAGGTATCTTCAATTGGTGGCTCTCATTATTATGTTACATTTATTGATGATGCAACTAGAAAAGTATGGATTTATTTCCTTAGACAGAAATCTGATGTATTTCAAACTTTTAAGAAATGGAAATGCTTGGTTGAAAATGAGACTGGTAAGAAATTAAAATGTATTAGATCTGATAATGGTGGTGAGTATTGCAGTCATAAATTTGAAGATTATTGCTCCACTAATGGTATTTGTAGACAAAAAACTATTCCAAGGACTCCACATGACTATAATGGAGCGCGCAAGGAGCATGAGGTTGCATGCTGGGTTGCCCTTACACATGTGGGTGGAGGTTGTCAATACTGCAGTATATTTGATTAATAGAGGTCCCTCTACTCCTTTGGGCTATGGTATTCCAGAGGAAGCATGGACTGGTAAGAAGGTGAGTTATTCTTTTCTCAAGACCTTCGGTTGTGAAGCTTTTGCTAATATAGGCTCTGAAAAAAGAACCAAGCTAGAAGCTAAATCAAAGAAATGTGTCTTTGTTGGATATGGCATTAATGAATTTGGTTATAGGCTTTGGGATTTTGAAAATCATAAAATTATAAGAAGCCAGGATGTCATATTCAATGAAAAAGTGTTGTACAAAGATTTGTTGCAGCAACATGAGAAGAAAGAAGATGATTATGAAGTGATGGATGATACTCCAAAAGCTGATGTTCCAGCCATTCCTCATGATGTGCAACAACCGCAACAACAAATACCATCCACACCAGTGACTGTTAGATGGTCAACAAGGCCAATTAGACCTGCACAAAGGTTTTCTCCCTCTTTGTATTCTATTTTACTTACTAATGCTGGTGAACCTAAAAGTTATGATGAATCTATGCAAGTGGATACTAAGATTCAGTGGGAGTCTGCAATGAAAGATGAAATGGACTCTTTTCTGAAAAATAAGCCATGGGATTTGTGCAAGTTGCCTGCAGGTAAAAAGGCTTTATAGAATAAGTGGGTTTACAGGTTGAAAGAAGAGGAAGGAGGTAAGAAAATATTTAAGGCCAGGTTAGTTGTAAAAGGATTTGCACAGAAAAAGGGAATTGATTTTGATGAGATATTTTCCCCTGTTGTTAAAATGACTTCTATTCGTACTGTTTTAAGTCTTGTGTCTACTGAAGATTTTCATTTAGAGCAGATGGATGTTAAAACAACCTTTCTTCATGGTGATTTGGATGAAGAAATATATATGGCTCAGCCACAGGGTTTTGAGGTCAAAGGTAAGGAGAACTTAGTGTGCAAATTGAAGAAAAGTTTATATGGCTTGAAGCAAGCACCTCGGCAATGGTATCTAAAATTTGATAGTTTTATGCATGAGCATGGATATAACAGGTGTCATTCAAATTATTTTGTTTATTTTAAGAGGTTAGATGATGATAGCTACATTATTTTATGTCTATATGTTGATGATATGCTTATAGCTGGGTCTAACATGCATCATATTAAGGGGCTAAAATGCCAGTTAACACACGCATTTGCTATGAAGGATTTGGGGGCAGCAAAAAAAAATCCTTGGTATGAAGATTTGCAGAGATAGGAAGATCACAACCTTGACGCTATCTCAGGCTAATTATGTTGAGAAGGTGTTGCCACGTTTCTGTATGGAGAATGCTAAATCTGTCAGCACACCTTTACCTGGTCATTTGAAATTAACTAAGGAGATGTGTCCCAAGACACAGGAAGAGGAGGATAAGATGTCCAAGATACCCTATTCTTCAGCTGTAGGAAGTTTGATGTATGCTATGGTATGCACTAGGCCAAATATTGCACATGCAGTGGGAGTCATTACCAGGTATATGAGTCATCCAGGATTTGAGCATTGGAATGCTATCAAGTGGATTCTCAGATATTTGAGAGGAACATCCAATAAATGTTTACACTTTGGGGGCTCTACTAATAATTTATAGGGCTATGTTGACTCAGATTTGGCAGGGGATATTGATACCAGGCGGAGTACTATAGGTTATGTCTTTACTATTGGTGGGGCAGCCGTGAGCTGGGCTTCTAGGTTGTAGAAGATTAATGCTTTATCCACTACAGAGGCAGAGTATGTTGCTGCTACAGAGGTAGCCAAGGAGATGATATGGCTTTAGTTCTTCTTGGAAGAATTGGGACATCCTTAGAAGGATAATTATTTGTTTACAGATAGTCAA
This sequence comes from Cupressus sempervirens, assembly GCA_028749045.1. Lineage (NCBI taxonomy): Eukaryota > Viridiplantae > Streptophyta > Pinopsida > Cupressales > Cupressaceae > Cupressus > Cupressus sempervirens. The sequence continues at coordinate 314,893,391 of CM053789.1, read as the reverse complement.
AGTGCCATTCATCTTGCTAAGAATTCAGCTCTGCATTCTAAGACCAAACACATACAGTTGCGGTACAATTTCATTCGGTCAGTTTTGGAGGATGGACAGTTAAAGCTGGAGAAGATACACACCAATGACAATCTAGTAGATATGTTGACAAAGGTTGTAAAAAGGGAGAGGCTGAACTCCTCTTCAGCTTCGGTTGGTCTTTTAGATTGAACATGAATAAAAGAACAGTAGAGTCTAGGATGGTTTGATCTAGTGGGAGCCCCATGTGGTAGTGGTATTGCTACAGGATCAATCTCCAAGTGGGAGATTGTTGTTTAGTGTGGAGCCTAATCAATCTCCAAGTGGGAGATTGTTAGATTGTGGTGACTGATCAGGAAAGTACTGTACATACTTCATAAATAGTGGGGTTCGGGGCATTGCCTCGAATTTTTTTTTTTGGGCAGTGGTTGACATGGTAGCCGACATATTATGGCTGACATATGACCGATATGTTATAACCCTAAAGCGGTTTAATACTTGTATAAAAGGGCTTAGGGCTGGGTATTTTTCATTATGTTGTGATGCAAAATTGGTTCTTGCGGCGGTATTGAGCTGTAAGGGATTACAGATTATAATTAGGTTGTAATCACTGGATTGTAATAAGATCGGACTTGCTATTTGGTAGACATAGCCCAGGGATTGGGTGAACCATGTTAAATCTTGGTGCCTTGTGTTCATTTCTGTGTGTTCTATTATTTTCTGTTATTGGTTATATTTGCATGTAGTTTTTATTTCTGTCTGTGGTTTATCCTAACAATAGGTTGTAAGATCACCCAAAACCTTGGAGTTGATTCAGAAGATTGACTTTTCAAGAGAGGAGTTCAAAAGAATTCTTGTCATTTAGCATCATGCATAATGACAACTCAACAGAAGTGGCACTAGAAGGAGGGCCTAATTTTGATATTTTGAATAGAATAAAAATCTTACAAAATTTTGAAATATACAACTTTTTACAAAAAAAAAAAATTGAGCTTTTGAGAAATTCAAGTGCATTACTGCACTGGTGTGCTACTACACTAAATTATGTGGTGCACCTCATTTTGTGAGAAAGTGTACTTTTATAGAGGTACACTTTTTCTAGAATTGATGCAAACTCGAGGGTTTTGATCTAGAATCTCCATTTCAGTGAGCTTTAAGATCTTCACCAAGTGTACATGATTTTCTTGAGCTTACCCATTTTCGCAAACCACATAGTGATAAAGGAATACCTCGAATTCAACCACTTCCATTCAACCTTTTATCATCTTCTTTAACTCCCCCTCCACTTCAACCCCCTATTCCACCAAAAAAAATTCTAATATTTCTACCTCCACAACCACCACCTTTAGGTCTACCAAATCATGTAATGGCCATTTTTGCAAATGTTGTAGATTCACCAATCAACTTGAGAGGTGCACTCCATGACCTTCACAAGAATTCTGCGTAGTTTTCCCCAAGGTTCATTTATGGAGAAACATGAACTACAAAAGATCACATCAAATTATTTAAAGAATTTTTCTACTAAAAATAGATTGCCAAAAGGGTGTGGTTCTTCACTTATTCCACTATTCTTTGGGAGAAGTTGCCTTCAATTGGTATGTTAATTTGCCACTTGGATGTATTGGAGATTGGGATACTTTTGAAAAATTGTTCCTCAAAAAATTCAAAACTTTCATTAACATAGTTGTGATACATCAACAATTCATATCAATCAAAAGGGACCTAGTTGAGATGGTTTCATGCTTTAACCATTGCTTTCATATGGCATATCACAAGCTAGAGGCACCATACACTATACTAGTTGAAGTTGCTATTTAGATTTATCTGAGTTGCTATTCAGATTTATCTGAATGCTATGGACCATCTTACAACTATTTTTCTAAGAAGACTTCCTACAACAAATATCAACACATTGGCTAAACTCTTCATAGAAGAAATTACCTTCACTAAGCAAGCTAATCCTAATGGAGGAGGATTAATGCTTCTAGCTCAAGCTATCATAATTATGCCAACATAGCCTATCAGACTACCCATGATGCCTAGTCAATTCATACCTATGAATCCAGTTCCATTACAATAGGCACCTGATCCTCAAAACTCCACTCTAACATATTTAAGGTATGAACCTCTAAAAGCTGACTTCTTTGAGCAAAAGGTAGTAGTGCCCGTTGAAGTAGACAATAGCTTTGTTTCTGAATTTGGTTAGATGAAGAAGACTATGTCACAAATGAATAATTAGTTCACTCATCTAAGGTAGTCACAAGGAAAAAATAACAACTTCCAAAGGAACAACATTGTTCCTTCCAACAACAATTATGGCAAAAATTATAACAAAAACTTTAGTGGACACAACAATAGTAGGAACAACAATGCAAGAAACAATAATGGAGGTAACAAATTAAATCCTCTCAATCATAATAGTGGCTTCCAAAGACAAAACTAATAGTGGAATACCTATTTGAATAATGGTAGCATTCCTGTAGACAATAATAATAACAATGTCTAGTATGCAGATATTAATTAGTATGACAATGGTGAAAATGCATCTAATAATGATGGTTCATAATATAATGGAAATCAAGAGATGGCTTACAGTTCAGAAGTAAATGACAATGTTCCTCCTGTACAATTTAATGCTATGCTATTAAAATCCTACAATTCTGCAATGAATACAAAGGTGAAATAGCTAGTTAATGAAGAATTCTCATTTCCATTTAGCAAGGAACCTAAATTCAACATGAAGAGATGTTTTATTTTTGTAATGACAATCAAAATACATATAATATAAGAAGTAGAGAAGGGCCTATGACTAACGGAATTCCTCTAGATTTACAACCAAGTCCTCCTAATATAAGAGCGAGTAACAATCTAGCACCAATTAGGCCACCATATGGAGGATAATAAAATTAGAGCCAAGAAAATATACCCACAATATTGAAGAACCCTCCTTGGTCTCCTGAAAAGTATAGTGTCATAGAGGACTTGAAATGAACCAAGGCCAATATGTCCATGTTTGACATGTTGCAAAACTATCCACAATAACGAGAAGCACTCATGAAGAAGGTATCCCATAACACAAATATTGTCCCTCAAAAGATAGTATCTCAACAAGTGAATGCTGCAGAGGTGATGCCCACCATGTTTAAAGACAAGGTTGAGGTACCTCCATTTTTTCTTAGCATCAATATATATGGAAAGAATCTTCAGAATTGCTTGATTGATTTAAGAGCCTCATGTAATTCCATGCCATTATCAATAGTGCAAAGGCTAGGAGTCAATCCTCAACCTTCCAATCAAATAGTGATACAGTTGGATAAAACAGAGGTGAAAGTCATTAGCGTATTAAAAGATGTTTGGATACAACTAATAGTTGATCCCTAGATTCAAGATGTCATTGATATACATGTGGTTGATATTCTAGAGACATATGGGTTACTCCTAAGTAGAGAATGGAAAAAATGCTTAAGAGGATGGTTTTCTACAAATTTCACTCACTTATGGTTACCATGGAAAAGATTGAACAATCAAATCAAAATAGATGCAAAACCCAAATTTAAAATAATGATTACAGAATACAACGCTCTAAATGAGGTGCCATTCCTACAATCAAATTTGGGCTCATACAAAGTGATGGCTTTTAGTACAATTTCCACTAAAATTTCAGGTAATCAAGATACCAATTCTAAAGGATGAAATAGTGACACAATTGATAGATACTATGGTGGCTAAATTACAATGCTTAGGAGAAGAATTCAATGCTAGTGTCTTACTTTATCTAGGAAATTGTTGATTGCATAAAGTTAGTCACTCCAAATTTGAATGCTCATCATGCCAAGAAGTAGTTTCCAAGGTATTAACACACATGATGGGAGACAAGGATAATAAAATGCTAGAAGATGAACCTATGGAAAATCAAAGTCTTAAAAACTCATCTGAGTCTATGGAAAATATTGAATAGGAAATCAAAGATTTAAATTTGTCATATAGTGATACCTCTTCAAATGGTGGAGCTTTATCTTTTTCTCCTTCAGGAATGATCAAAGTTCAGAGGAGAAGATAGTATGTGAAAGGTTAAGGGTGGACTTTGGTAGTAGTACATCCTAAACCTAAAATTGATGAAATCAAAGAAATAATAGTGGAAATTCAAGACATAGAAGAAAGATGTACACTTCCTTTGTCAAGAAGTTACAAAGGAGAATCATCAAGTCCACCACATGAGAATTTGCAATGGGTTCCCAAGAAATAATCATTCAAGGCACAAGTGAAAGAGAAGCTAAGAATGAATAAACATAAGATTAGAAAACCTAAGGAGGATCCAATATGGAAACTTCACTTCGACAGTTCCAAATGCAAGTTAGGAGCTGGCACAGGTATTGAGTTGATCAACCCAAAAGATAATTCTTTCTATGTAGCATATTGATTATAGTTTAGATGTACTAATAATTCTATAGAATACAAAGCATTGATCTAATGACTTATCTTTGCACTAGAGAAAGGGGTCATAGCTCTCATAATCGAGGGACATTCTCAGTTGGTTATACAATAAGTGAAATCATTATAATCTTCCAATGATAAAAGGTTACTTGCTTATAGGAAAAGAGTATGGGATTTAGTGGATGATTTTTAAGCTTTAAACATAAATTCTATTCCAAGAAGGAAAAACATGGTAATAGATGCTCCTACTATTTAAGCTAGTGCATTACAACTAGTCAAAAGAATGAAATTGAAAAGATTTTTAGTAGAATTGGTTGTTGCTCCATATATTCTTGACAATATTACAAACATTCAAGTCTTTCAAGATGATCAATACATACTCGAGTTTATCATGTGTAATGGCCACTTTCAAGGGCAAGAAATTGATGACACTTTGATTGAAAAACCTAAGGATGATGAAGTTGAAGATGAAGATGGGATCCTAAATCTAAAAACCAACACTATTCCTAAAGGGATGATCAAATTAGAATGCATTTTTGATCATGATGAATCAATTCTTAATAGATGAATGACCCAAGAAAAGGAGATCAAGGAATGTGATACATGCAACTTAAGGACTGATGAAGATCCAAGAATGGTATGGATAGGAAAGGCATGTAGTGCACAAGAAAGAGAAGAAATGCTTAAATTTCTTACTAAGTATAAAGATGTTATTTTCTGGAGTTACGAAGAGCTAAAGACTTATGACCTTGAGATTATAACCCATGATATCCCCTTGAAACTAGATGCCAAGCCTTTCTAGCAAAGACAAAAACCTATTAATCCTATCATTGAACCTTTTATAATGAAAGAAGTTAAGAATTTACTAGATGCTAACATCATCTTCCCCATTTTGCATTCCACATATGTCACCAATTTGGTTCCTTTATAGAAGAAGACTAGGGAGATTCATCTTTTTGTTGATTTCTATAAGTTAAACCGAGCATCTAAAAAAGGATAATTATCCTTTACCCTCACTAGATGAGGTTTTACAAATTGTGAATGGTTCAAAGATGATGTCTTTCTTGGATGGATATTCAGGATATAATCAAGTGATGGTTGATGAAGAAGATCAACTCAAAACAAGTTTTACAACAAAATGGTGAACCTTTGTCTATAGAAGAATTCCTTTTGGACTGATTAGTGTAGGGGCTACATTTCAATGAGCCATGGATGGAGCTTTTAAGGGATTGATTAATAAATGTATAGTTTAGCTACATGGATGACTTAACAGTCTTGTCAAGGATTGAAGCACTCACATCATTGATCTAAGTCAAGTATTCAATAGATTTTAAAAGTATGACATATATCTCAATCCCAAGAAATGTTCATTTGGGATTACTAAAGGAAAGCTCCTGGGTCATGTCATTTTCAAAACTAGAATCTCCATTTATCCTAATAGAGTTGAGGCTATTCTAAAGTTACTATCTCCCCATAGTTAGAAGGAACTCAAGTCTTTCTTTTGAAAGATAAATTTTGTAGGGAAATTCATAAATAGATTTGTAGAAATAGTTCATCCCCTAAATGATTTACTCAAAAAAGGGGCTAAGAAAAAATGGGTTCCAAAAATTAGAAAATCATTTGAGGATATCAAAGTGGTCATTTCCATTTCTCTAGTGCTGGTAAGTCCTAACTATGAATTTCCTTTTAAGATATATTCTTTTGATTCAGAATATTGATGCACTGGGATCCTAATACAAAACAAAGAAAAGGAAGATGACTCTTTTATGAGTTGCCCTTTGAGAAATACTGAGTAGGATTATTCCAACCCTGATAAATAGTATTTTGCTTTGATCAAATCAATAAAGAATTTCTACCATTACATACTAAGAAGTACGGTGTATGTGATTGTACTTGATCCAATGGTAAAGACATAATTGATGCAAAATGAATTTGGTAAAGGACGAGGGAAATGAATGGAAATACTTCAAGAATTTGGTTTAGAGATTAACCCATGAGGTTAGTCAAAGGCTAAGGATTATAAAAAATGATAGCCAATTACCAAGTTGGGGATGAAAATGATTTCAGATTTGACAACAAAGTGAATGCAAAAGATCAAGGGAAAATCATAATATCTCAAGTTGATATTGGTCAAGGTGTAATAATGGATATCTAGTACCAAGATATTGTTTATTACTTATTGCAAAATTAGTGTCCTAGTTGGATGAATAGTTCATAATGTATGGGACTTAAAATGAAGTGTGATTCCTATATGTTGCATGACAAAAAGTTGTACAAAAGGAATTACAAAGGAATCCATCTAAAGTTCTTAGGACATGAGGAAGCAAAGGAAGTTCTAGAATAGTTTCCTGATAAGTATGGTATAGGGCATGGTTCGATAGAAGCAACTGCTCATATGATTTTAAGATTGGGTTATGTTTTGGCTCATAATATTCAAAGATACTTTTGAGCACATATATTCTTATCATATCTACCAAACTAGCACTAATAGAGAAAGACACCCAATAATACCATTATAGCTAGTGTACAAGGTGTGCCCCTTCACAAAGTAAGGGTTGGATTTCATAGGCCTTGCCAATCAACCATCATCAACTGGACACACTTTTATTCTCGCAACTACTGATTATTGTACATGATGGACAGAAGTAGAGACATTTAGAAATTGCACTACTAAAGTGGTAATAGACATCTTGGAGAAACACATTATTACCAAATTTAGGATGTTATTTTCTTTAGTTTGTGATAATGGATCAACTTTCACATTAGTTTTCCTAACTCAACGAACATTTGAAAATTACTTTATTATCAAGTTGTCTTCAAATTATTACCTCCAAGGAATTGGGGTAGCTAAATTTGAAAATAAGAACTTGATCACAGTAATAAAATGGTTATTGAAGGAGAATCCTAAAGATTGGTATATGTAACTCAAATATGCTTTATGGACAGATCAAGTGAGGGTCAAGAATAGTTTGTCAATGTATCCATATTTCTCGTCTATAGAAAAGAACTAGCATTATCACTTAACCTTAGGATACCTATTTTGAAATTCATGAGTGGGTACACTGAAGATACTGACAAAGTACAAATTAGATTGATGAATATTTTGGAGATGGATGAAAGATGAATAGCTACATTTTAGCACATGGCTCAACATCAAGCTATCATCAAGAGATGGTTCTATTGGAAATATAAGAGGATCAATTGAAGGGGGCTGAATCAATTACTACTAAAATAAATCCTAGATCCATTAGATGTCAACAATAAAATTTAAACTAATAAAACTGATTGCTACTGATGTTTGGTAAACAAACATAAATTGCTGTAACTTGGTAATAAATTATCCTTAATTTGTTATCAGTAATTACTTAATCTTAATTTTCATGAGAGAAAAGAAATAAACAAATGAGACACTAGCATTTAATGTGGAAACCCAATATGGGAAAAATCACCAATGTAACTAGTTACTATTTTTTAGTCTTTTGAAGTGAGCCTTGTTAGGAGCCAACCCGGTTAAAGGTTACAAAAAAAACTATTAGGTGTGACCTTGTTAGAGGATTTAATCACTCTATTAGGAGTAGCCTTGTAAGAGGTCTTGAAACAATTCAATGGAATTGCCACCTTCTTAGAGGATTTACAGCTAGCTGGTAAACCAACTCTATTAAGAGATTTTAGATCACTGCTAAAATGGTCAGAGAGTGAAAATGAAATGACCTAATTGTGATGCAACTAAATTGTTGAATCTATATCTTTTTTCTACTTAAACTTGATCCTTCCTGATCGAATATTATTTTTCTACTCTACAAGGATACCTACTTATACTTCAAGTTCACTTCCTCTCTTTTCTTTTCAATTCAATCAACACACTTGCACACACACTTGAAATATCAACTTGATCCTATACTTATATCATCCAAATTTTCAAGTTGGTTGAAATACAAATTAGAATGATCAATATTCATTACTATAGTTAGCTAGAATCAATACATAAAATATTTAGGGTTTACATGCCAGAATAGGAAAAATCCTTCGTAAGCCAACCCTGCTCAATAAAAACTAATTGTAAAGTGAATTCCTGAGTTAACCAATAGAGGCTTGGTTAATACTATGAACTTGGGAAAATCCTTTAATAACCAAGTGAACTTCATTCAAGTTTCCTTCGTTAACCAAGTGAGCTTGGTTAACACTCTTTTTCGCAAGAATTCCTTTGACACCTAAGTAAGTTTGGTAGACAAGGAAAACTATCTTGCTGACTAGGTGATCCTACACTAACTGTCAACTGATATGACATTTTTGTAACATAAAAGACAACACACAATTAAACAATTGTATCCTACAATCTCCCTCTTTGACATTAATGGTAACACAACATATCATAGCACAATGAAATTTGAGAATAAGACTTCCTCTGACAGAAAGTTTCTCCCTCTTTGATTTTACACCAAAAGTTTCTCCTTTATTGCAGTCATCTCCCTCTATGAAGGAATTACATGATTTTCTCCCTCTTAAAAAAAAAATTCAAAAAGATATGACAGTAAACTTTTGCCCTCTTTGACAACACATGCTAAATTAGTATCAATGTACCTTGAGTATTGATTCAAAAGGGATATTCTCATAACTATGCTACACCAACTAATTGATCTTCAGCTTAGTTCTTGTTGATGCATCACTAAACTTTATTTAGTGACCTTTAGATAGGGGAATGACCCCTATCTTACCTCTTAGATACAAGAATACATCCATAGGTAATGGCTTGGTGAATATGTTTACAATCTATTCTTTTGTATGGACATATTCCAATCTAATTTCTTTGTCCTACACCAGTTCTCTGACAAAGTGATATTTTATAGAAATGTGCTTTATTTTAGAATGCATCACTGAGTTCTTTGATATATTATTTTTGCTAGTGTTATCACAATACATGACTACTAGTTCTTTGATTTCAACCTTCATTCCTTCAACCAATTGTTTGAACCAAATAATGTTAGAACAATTTATTGCTATTGCCACATACTCTACTTCTATTGTGGATTGAGATGTGTAGTTTTTCTTCTTGCTTGTCCAAGATACCAACCTTTTACCAAGAGAGAAAGCTTCATCACTAGTGCTTTTTCTATCATCAAGCTTCATCTCTATCTTGTAAGACATCTTGATCTTTAGCTTAGGTCCTTCAAACCTTTCTTACAAGCACCAAAAGCTCTAATACCAATTGTTGGAAATATAAGATGAGTAAATAGTTACTACTAAAATAAATCCTAGATCCCTTAGATGTCAACAATAAAATTTAGACTCATAAAATTCATTGTTGTTGATGCTTGGTAAAAAAACATAAATTACTATAACTCGGTAATCAATTATCCTTAATGTGTTATCAGTAATTACTTAGTATTAATTTGCATAAGAGAAAAGAAATAAACACATGAGACACCAATATTTAACATGGAAACCCAATGTGGGAAAAACCACCAATGTAACTAGTTACTATTTTTCACTCAAATGAGCCCTGTTAGGAGCCAACCTAGTTAAATCTTACAAAACACACTGTTAGGTGTGACCTTGTTAGAGGATTTAATCACCCTATTAGGAGTGGCCTTGTAAGAGGTCTTGAAACAATTCAATAGAATTTTCCACCTTGTTAGAGGATTTACAACTAGCTGTTAAAACAACTCTATTAAGAGATTTTAGATCACTACTACAATGGTTAAAGAGTAACAATGAAATGACCTAACTATGATGCAACTAAATTACAAAATCAAAATCTCTATTCTACTTACACTTGATCCTTCCTAATCAAATATTACTTTTCTTCTCCATAAGGATACCTACTTATCCTTCAACTTGGCTTCCTTTCTATTCTTTTCAATTCAATCAACAGACTTGCACACACACTTGAAATATCAACTTGCCCATATACTTATATCATCCAGATCGTCAAGTTAGCCCAAATACAAATTAGAATGATCAATATTCATTACCATAGTTAGGTAGAATCAATACATAAAACATTTAGGCTTTACATGCCAAAATAAGAAAAATGCTTCATAAGCTAACTATGCTAGGTAGAAACTAATTCTAAAGTGATTTGCTGAGTTAACCAACGGAGGCTTGGTTAACACTATGAACTTGTAAAAATCCTTTGAACCGAGTGAACCTTTTTCAACTTTCCTTTGTTGATTGAGTGAGCTCTGTTAACACTCTTTTCTGAAAGAATTCCTTCGATGCTCAAGTGAGCTTCATAGACAAGGAAAACTATCTTATTGACCAAGTGAGCTCGGTATGCACTAGCTGTCAACTGAGATAACATTTGTGTAACATCAAAGATAACATACAATTAAACAATTTTATCCAATTGGTTTGATAAGAGGGCCATGATAAAATCCTTCAAAATTTCCAACCTTGTTCTACTTTGGGATAAGGTGAAAGAAAAGCCAAGCGGCCACACCAAGTTACAATGCTTGTGGATTTGTCCTTATTAGATTACATAGATTCTTGGAGAGAATAATTTTAGTCTTAGTTCCTTATAGGGGGAATTGGTTTCATTGCTAGTCAATGAGTAATTTGTGAAACATTATTTTGTAGCCTAGAAGACCATAAAGAAAGTTAGATTTCATTTCTACAAGTGTATTTATCTTCTACAAATGTGTTTTCTTTTAGTTGTATGTTTCCCTTTAGTCATGTGTTTTCTCTCAAAGTTTTTTCAGTCTAGGGGGTAAGTTGCACTCGAGAGTTTATCTTGACATATCTTACTAACTACTCTTTTGGTTCTAATTTTAGGAAGATGTATTTCTTTGTCAAAACATTTGGATAATTGTGTGTCTTATACCAACCAAGGAATGGATGTTACTTGCAGTAATAAGGAGGAGTTTTAGTCTTGAGTTAAGGATTCTAGACCAACAAGTTCTCAACCCTTTGCCAATTTAAAGATCGATCACCTCAAGTGTTGTCAAACCAAAGTTGAAAGAAACAAGGGATGGTCCAAACCCCAATTGGTTCAAGTAGAGGGGTCTTCTTGAAGGATTTCTAAGATCATTGTTTGGCATGAGATTTTCCAAAAAGTTATAGTTAGGATACAGAAGAAAAAAATAAAAGAAAGAAGAATATTGAGATTGAAGGATTCTAAAAGATCTAAAAGGAGTAATCTGATAAATACACAATCAAAATGAGTCATATAGTACTAAATTATTGCTTCATCCAAAGTCAATGGCGAGATTATGAATTGCATGTAATAATTATCCAAGGGATTACCAAGAAATTTGAAAGGAAACTGACAGACCACCAAGAGCCCTTGAACTAATTCTCTCATCTGGTCATACAAAGGATTGACAAGCAACCTTCATGAAGATTCCTGATGAATGAGTCAGGAGGGGTGGAAGATTGTTTCCAAGTTGTTGAAAGATTTTGATTGACCACATCCTTAGATGTCAAAGGAAATGAATACACAAAGAACACACTGAGCTTGGAGGTTTTAGATCCTAAAATTTTGACTGTGAATTCATTTGAAATATGCTTCGAATGAATGGAATTCAGTTGGAGTTTGACACACATTGAAAGAAGGTTTGCTGATGAAGAAATGACTTCATCATTTCTTCCTTTCATTGGGGCTATTTGTTGTGGTTTCATAATGCATGCCCCATTTCGTATCAGGAAATGGGGACCCCCTTCTTTACGAAGGTTTTGGACTCCTAAATTCAAGATCCTAGTCATCTTGAGGTCCTACACAAACCCCTAGTTCATGACTAGGTCCTGTCAGAAAACCTGAAGATTAAAAAATTAAAAAATTCAAAGAAAAAGGTTAAGTATTGAGGTTTTTGTTTTTGGTACACTAGGTGCACCACTTAAGGTGTGCCAGTGCACCCAAAATGGGAAGAAATGTTTTAAAATATGTAGTAGTGTAGCTGCACCAAAGGTGTGCAGATTCTATTTAAAGGGGGGGTACCCTTCCCTTCTCACCTTTTCTCTCAACTTTTTTTTTGCATTGATTTTCTTCACACCGAATGCACCTATCTTTGTCCTCACTTCTACACCTTGCTAGGTGCACTCACTTAGCCCTCACCTCCCTCCACCTTGCTTCACACCTTTCACACAAAGGAAAAAAGGTTCATGTGTATCAGTACACCTCTTAGGGTGCACTGATCTGCACCAACCCTTTGACTTACCAAGGAACTTAAAAATTGAAAAAAAAGACACTAAGTCTTTGGTGTGCTTTCGTGCACCTAACTTGGTGCACCAATGCACACCACCAATGTTTGTTAGGGCATTACAAATATAGAGCTTGGTGCACACTAGCACACGCAACCTAGTGTGCTAGTGTGCACCTCCCACTTTTTTAAGAAAAGAACCTAAAAAACTTTATTAAAAAAAAAAGAATTAAAATTAAAATTACTATCACTATTAAAATTTTCTAACAAGATCGAGCACACTTGGCAAACCTAATAGGTGCCCCAAGTGTGCCAAATTTTTGTATTCTAGGGTTTAAACAATGTTTTTATGTTTTTTTAGAGCATCTATTTTTTTTTACTTTCTTCGTAGTAGCTTTAGGGTTTAACTAATTTATTTTTCTCCAATTCTATGGACAAATGGATGTCCCTTTGTGTAAATATAATGGCATCTTCATCAGCTTTGGCTAAGAAAATGGTGTTGAAGCCTCTAGTCTTCAAATTCCAAGGCATTCCATCAAAATCAAGACTATGGGATGGCTACTCATTAATTAAAGATACAAACTTGGGACATACTGATTTGGGTGAATTCTTGAAGATTTGTAACAAAGCTACTAAGAGGTCTGCAATGGTCTCTACATTGATCTGATTAGGGCTGGTGAATGTAGCTTCACACCCAATGTCAATATAATCTTCAAAACTCATAATGACACTTGTCGAACACTTTTTCCTTGAAGATACGGTGGTGAAGAGCATAACTGGGGAAATTTTCATTGATCTCTGACATAACAACATTGAGAAAGTATTCCATCTCCCACTTTCATATGGGTAAAAGCACAAACCTGTGTCACCTTTGATAAAGAAATGTGATATCAGAATATCACAGTTCAACATTAATGACAAAAAAAATGGTATTTGTGTTTAAAATATGGAGGTGATGTAAACTAATGAAATTTGTAGAATTGTATGAATTTTAAGCCTATAATTTTTATAATTTTTTTGTCTAAGAATTTATTCATTTTATTTTATTTTGAAGTCCCTTTTTTAACTGTAAAAAATATAGGATGTAGTTCCCATCAAACAATTATGTGTAAATCACCTTTTTTTGTTCTAATTTGAAAATATTTTATAGATGACATGTATAGCTAGTGCACAAAAAAAAAATAAAAAAATTTGATGTATATTTTCTTTGTTATAAGTACTCAAGTTCGACCTTGTCAGAATCCAACAGTTTTTTCCTCCCGTCAAAACTTCCCTATCAAATCTATACCTTCTTGAAAATAAATTACATATTCGTGAAGAGGATTCTCTCCTCTAGCGATAAATATATATCTTTTGTTTTTTTGATATGATTTACTATTTTTTATCATTTTTTGAGAGAGCATCTTCTGAAATGTTGAAATATCAACTTATAATATTTTGAGATTATAACATATTATAACTAATCAAAACACTCAAAAATTTATATAATGATGATATGAAATCTGAAATCTATAAAAGGGTATTTTTAGTTTTTTTTTTAAATTGAGTTTTGATAGAGAAATGAGATTTGACCAAAACAGGTTTTTGTATCACAAACAGTGACACAGTTCTATGCTTTTACCCATATCAATTTATCAAGCTTACCTATGAACAACCAAAAAGGTGGTACAAAGAAAATATTCAAGAAGCCTTTGAGATCATTCAGTCATCCTACCTTATGGAGAAGACTCCTATGGGATAGAATATTGGTAAAGTGAACATGACCAGAGGATATATGAAAGAAGATATTAGATACTCAATTATACTTTTAAGTAAGGTTACGGGTTTTCCAATAGCTTGACATCTAAATATCTTTATGGTGTATTTTATCAAGACCATTAAAATGGTAAAGATGCCACTTGATTGGGCCTCTACCTTGAGTGAAAATGTATATGAACAGTTGGAGGCGATAAAGGACAAAAGGAAGTTCTATATGACATTGTAGTTGGTGTACTTGTTAGTCATGAGGGTGATAGACTACCAAGGTTTGTACAAAAGAGGTAGCATGCATGATCTAAACACATGGCCATACATCGTCTATCCTTAGTTGGTGAAGAATAAGCTCTTAGAGAAAAGAAAAGAGTACATAATTGTGAATGAAGCATTCATATTTTCCATAATCAAATTCACAGAGGGAGATAATGTAAAGAGATTATTTGATGATGTAGTGGCATAGATAATAGTACTAAATGCAAAGATAAAGGACAAAAGGAAGTTCTATATGACATTGTATTTGGTGTACTTGTTAGTCGTGAGGGTGACAGACTACCAAGAGTTGTAGAAAAGAGGTAGCATGCAAGATTTAAATGCATGGCCATACATCGTCTATCCTTAGTTGGTGAAGAATAAGCTCTCAAAGAAAAGAAAAGAGTACATAATTTTGAGTGAAGCATTCATATTTTCCATAATCAAATTTATACAGGGAGATAATGTGAAGAGATTATCTAATGATGCAGTGGCATAGATAATAGTACTCAGAGCATAATGCATTCAGTTCAAGACATTTACATATCTAAGGGTAGGTGGTACCACTGTCAACCCGAAGAAGCCTTTGAGGTACCCTTGTGATAGAGTTGTCCTCTTGGAAATTGCTTGAAAACTTGAGTCTACATATAACAGAGTTAGGAAACATCATAAACATTGTTGGACATGGCCTTTGACCATAGGACCTTTTCAAGTGAAACAAAAGAAAGATATTTCTTCTTTTGAGTATGAATGGGATCAATATCCCTTGGAAGAGTACTATTCTTCATGGCCATTTTTTGATAATATCAAGAGAGTACAATATCTAGTAGGTAAAGCATTCATACATGAAGAAGCCATTGAGGATCACCAGATGAATGCTACAAATGACTACAATATCTAAATAAGGGATTATTGTATAATGACTTTGTACTTGGTAGAGAAGGCCCTAAAGATAAAGATTTCATTTAAGATATTGCAACAAGACTCAATGGAGCTACTTGATCCTTTATTCAATCCAAATAAAATTGGGGAACGACCCACTGTGAATGATGAGGTAGACAGAGAAGAGAACTCTGACATTAACCATAGGGTGAGGTACATCATTAAGATGATGTAGGATTGGATCAAGAAACCATTTAAACTTGATCCAATACCTAAGATATTAATTTTCCATGTACAGGCCCACCCAACTAAAGGTAGAGGGAATAAAGTCACCATCCCTACTTTTGTAGCTTAGTCATCAATAAGGTCCAGAATTGTATACCAACTTGATAGACAAGTTCGATACTATCACCCCCAAGAGAGAAAAGGAAAGGGCAAGAGGAAAAGAAGTTCACCCCAAAGTGTTGAGCCAAAAGAAGGTGAAATCCCCACAACCCCATAGCAAAAGGAAGTAAATGTACAAGGGTTAGAGGATACTAGGGCATCACAAGTTCAAGATGACCCACAATTACCACCACCTACTGCATCTATCCAAATGGAGACTGAAGTAGAGGTCCAAGAGGTCTGTCCTACTCAGAAAATAGAACACGCATCCCCTTTTGTGCCTAAGAAACAAAGAAAGAGCAAGACTCTAGTCAAGAAAAGAAAAAGAGTGATCAAGAGAGTAGTGCCTTCCCCATTTGTTTTGGAACCCATTCCTGAAGGAGAAGAAGAAGAAGAGGAAGATGAGGAGCATAATGTGCCATTGAAAAGCAGAACCAGGCTAGCAAGAGCCATGAAATAAGAAAGAAGGAGAAGTTCTACTACTACATTGCATCAATCCCAAAAGAACATCAACAAATGACCACCTTAGAGGATGAAATGTACCAATGGATTGATGAGTAGGATATAGAGGGCACTAATGTCTTTAATATGTCAAATTTTGATTTTATGCCCATAGGAACATAATTGATTGGGGACAAGATTAAGGGTACACCAATGAATGAACACCAATAGGAAGATTTGACCCAAATGCCACCAAAATCATAGGTTCCTAAGGTTCCTCCTCCATCCACATTACAAACCATAATTGTTGTTGATAAAGGCTTAGCTACTCCTCGACCACTAAATATAGAAGAAGAATAGGGCCAGGAAGAATAGGAGGAAGAGCCACAATAGGTATCAACCGATGAAATGTCTAGAGAAGGGAAAATTGTAGAATATCCTCAATAGGGTTCTTAAGACATTAAGGTGAGAACTATGGGCTCTACAAAAATATAGACCACTAAGGATGAGCCATCGTAGAGGGAAAACCCCTAGAAAGGATCAATAAGGGAATGGGGATAATAGAACAGACTCCTTCATCATCAAGAGTTAGGTCCTCAATGGAATAGGTTCCACAGTGGTTGGACAAAGAAGTGATAAAAAATAAGAAGCTACAATTCAATATTGATGAAGAATATATGAGACAATTGGTTGAGATTTTGAGGAAACCTGAGTTCCCTACAAGAGAGGAAAGACCATTAACTTTCATCAATAATTATCAAAATCAAGATTTGTTGATGCAACTGGCTATTCCTCCTCCTGATTTGGAAATAGAAGATTTGGACCCACAAGATTATCAAATCAGAGAGGTTATGCTTGGAAGGCCTACATTGGATACAGAAAAGTTGATGGTTACACTGGCGATGAAGGAGGTACTGAGGAATTTGGAATAGGAAGGGGTAGAAATAATAACACTTCAAAGGAAAAATGAAATCCTAAAGAGATATTTAGTTGAATTTGTTGGTCCCTTGGATCCTGAACACCCCGAGGAGACTCTAAATGCTACACTTGATAGAAGAGATGAGGGACATGTACTGTTGGATCCATTTTTGAATGTCTATTAGCAATGGTAGAGAAGTTTTGAGGAAAAGGGTGTGCTTATCATCCAAGGAAATCTAAAGCTACTTAATCCTATGCAGGAAAATGTAAATAAAATAGTAGCAATCTTGAAGCAAGATTTCAGTATCATGGATGAGGTACATGTATGGGTAAGGATTTACAAATATTGCAAGCAATAAAAATAGGAGAGATACAAAATGCTTATAGATGTATATACCATGGAGGAGTAATATTTGATTGATGATTAGATAGAGAAAATAGAGGATAGTAATAAAGTAATGAAATCATTATACATAGAGATTCATTGGCTCAAGGACTAGGCTCGAGAGAAAATTTTCGAGGCAGAGAAACATTACAGTGATGCATGTCTTGACATTTTTGAGGATGATGAATGAGAGAATTTGGTGCCATTAGATATAGTAGTAGAGAAATTTAGGAAGTTTTTTGAAGAATTTTCTAGTGATGAGGATATTTGGCATGTGTTTAGAACAAAAGAAGCCTTGATAGAGCTAGATACGAAACTCAGGGATTTTGTTGGGACCTAAATAGAGGGAGATAATTACTAGAAAAAGATTAAGGATAAATATAATGACTTGGACTTACCAAATATGGAAAAGATCACTGAGATTATTGAGAAATTCAAGAGCAAGCATCCATACATATCTCCGGTATAAAAGGGGATGAAACCCAAAAGCTAGAAATTCAATTTTGACACTCAGTGAAATTTTGTAATGTTGGACCTTCGAGTTGCACTAGTGTGCTAGTGCACTAGTGTGATTTTTGGAAAAAAGGTGTTAGAATATTTTGAAGTAAGAGGTGTGCAACTGTACTGATGCACATCTTCCAAGGTGTACTTTCTAGAGGTGTGCCGACAGTTACTGCTAGTTCCAAAATTGGAGCTTTCCATGCATTCAAAATGAATTCTAATTCTAATAGTAGTTTAACTCTGAAAGATGCCCAATGAAGGATTAGCTTCTATTTTTGACACTTCTAGATACTTTCACTTTGATTAAGGGCTCTCTTTTTCTTATTTTCTCATAAATTCTTTGTTTTATTAACATGTAAAGGCTCATGCATCTGATTAATGATATAAAAATGGATGAAGTCCTACTAAGCACCAATTAGATTGTTAGTTTGTATATAATTAGTTAGTTTTATTAAATTAAAAGCATATTATTGAATGAATATATCTGTCACTCTCAACACAAATTAAGGAGATGATTTCTTATAAATACAGGATTGTAATATGTAATCAAGGATGCCATTATTTTTCAATAATAGTATGCTTTTGGTGCTCACATTTGGAGTGTCATGGTTCTTGCCTAAATGTGTCATATTTTTGGTAATGTATGTTCATAGAATGTGATTGAGCAAAAAGTTTATTGGATTATTTCTAGTTGTGTGATCTTTTAATTCAAGTGTTTGGTACAATTTTAGGAATTCAGCTAACGTATCTAGCTCGAGAAGAAATTGCCAAATTGTGCTTGCATAACTCTTTGTCTTGCATGAGAATACTTTCTGTGGCCTTCCAATTTGATGAAGAGTGAAATATCACATGGTTATTAAGTTTCCCATTGATGATTGCATCAGTAGAATCAAGGAAGTGCTACTCTTACTTTCATTGGTTACCCACTGATTTCTTTGAAAGCTTAACTCGCAAACATGTTGTTTTCTATAGCTTATGTCCATTAGGATTTTACTTTCATGATATTTTCTTTAAAGTTCTTGTTATTTTCTTTACTGACCCCTTCTTAATTTAGGAATTCATTCTAGGTGCATTGTTAGACATTCATTGAAAAAATAGAAAATACAAAAACATAGTTCTTTTATGTGATTATTTTGAAGTAGTGAACAGATTCTACATCTCATCTAAAATCATTTGAACTAGCAATGGTCTCCTAATGAACACAAACATTTATCTCCAATTGAGAGGATTCTAGTCGGTCATAAGATCACCCAAAAATTTGGTGTTGATTCACAAGATTGACTTTTCAAGAGAGGAGTTGCAAAGAATTCTTGCCATTTAGCATTGTGCATAACAAGAGCTCAACAAGTACTAGGGTTTAGTTAATTTATTATTTTTTCTCCAACCTAGGACTAATGGACTTGTTTTTGTATAGATATAATGGCATCCTCTTCATCTTCCTTGGGTGAGAAAGTGGCATTAAAACCTGTCATCTTCAAGTTCCAAGGCATTCTAAAAAAATCAAGGTTTCAAGATGATAACTTTGAATCAAAGATACAAAGTTAAGACATAGATTTGGGAGAATTCTTGAAGATATGCAACAAACCTATTGAGAGGTCTATTATGGTTTCCACATTGATTCATTTAGGTTTAGTTAATGCAACATCTTACCCAGTGTTAGTGCAATATTTAGAGCTTGTTATGACACTTGCAAAACACTTTTTCCTTGAGGAGAGTGTTGTCAAGAGTGTTACAAGAGAGATCATTCTCAATCTATGACCCAACAACATTGAGAGAGCATTCCATCTCTTGAGGGCATATCAATTTATCAGGTTAACCTATGAGGCAGTAGAGAGATGGTATAGAGAACACTTAGAAGAGGCTTCTAAGATCAGCCAATCTTCTTACCTTATAGAGAACACTCCTCTGGGATACAAAATTGGCAAAGTGGACATGACAAGAGGATATATGAAGGAAGACATTGGGTACTCAATCATACTTTTGAGTAGAGTAATGGGTCTGTTGATAATCAGACACCTAAAGATCATTATGGTATATTTTATAGAGAAAATCAAGATGGCTAGGACACAACTTGATTGGGCCTCTACTTTGAGTGAAAAATTGTGTGAATAGGGTGACAAAGAATAAAAGGAAGTTCTATATGACATCATATTTGGTGTACTTTTTAGCCACAAGAGCAAAAGAGTATCTAGTGTTGTACAAGAGGGCTAGCATGCAAAATCCTAATGCATGCCCATATATTGTCTACCCTCAATTGGTAAAGAAGAGACTTTTAGAGCAGAGAAAGGAGTATATAATCATTAATGATGCCTTCATATTCGCCATAATTAGATTCATAGAAGGAGATTATGCTAAAAAATTATAAGATAATGCAGTGGCACAAATAACGATACTTGGAGCATACTACATTCAACTCAAAACATTTATATATCTAAGGGTAGTGGGTACCACTGTCAACCTGAAGAAGCTTCTGAGGTACCCTTGTGATAGAATCATCCTCTTGGAGATTGCTCGACAAATTATGTCTGCATATGATAGAGTTAGAAAACAACATAAACATTTTTGGACGTGGCCTCTGACCATAGGACCCTTTTGAGTGCTCTAAAAACAAGATATTTCATCTTTTGAATGTGAATGGGATCAATATCCCTTAGAAGAGTAAAATTCTCCAAGACCATGTTTTGATAATATCAAGAGGATATAGTATCTAGTAGGAAAGTCATTCCAACATGAAGAAGTCATTAAGGATCACTGGATGAATACTACAAATGACTACAATTTATGATTAAGGGATTATTGTAGAATGACTTTGTACTTGGTGGAAAAGGCCTTAAAAATAAAGATTCCATTGAAGATATTGCAAGAAGACTCAAGGGAGTTTCTTTATCCTTTGTTCAACATAGATAAAATTGGGGAATAGTCCACAATGAATGCTAAGGTTCATAGAGAAGAGAATTCTGACATTAACCATAAGGTGAGGCACATCATTAAAATGATGAAAGATTCGGTCAAGAAAACATTTAAACTTGATCCAATACTTAAAACAATAATATTTCATGCACAAGCCCATCCTACCAAAGGTAGAGGGAAGAAAGTCAACATCCCTACCTTTACAGCTTAGTCACCAATAAGACCCAAAATAGTGTACCAACTTGATAGATCGGTTGGATATTATCACCCTTGGGAGAGGGGTTTGAAAGGATTCCTGCCATTTAGCATCATGCAAAATGACAGCTCAAGAGGTACTAAAGGAGTTTCTAGTTAGATTTGTCATTATTTCCTAGAAGAGCAGAGGAAGGAGTATATAATTGTTAATAATGCCTTCATATTTTCCATAATTAGATTCATAGAAGGAGATTATGTGAATAGATTATTAGATAATGTAGTGGCACATATAACGATACTTGGAGTATGCTACATTTAGTTCAAAACATTTATATATCTAAGGGTAGTGGGTACCACTATCAACCTGAAGAAACTTTTGAGATACCCTTGCGACAGATTCATCCTCTTGGAGATTTCTTGACAAATTATGTCTACATACAATAGAGTCAGAAAACAACATAAAATTTTTTGGACGTGGCCTCTAACCATAGGACCCTTTTGGGTGCTTCGAAAACAAGATATTTAATATTTTGAATGTGAATGGGATCAATATCCCTTAGAAGAGTACAATTCTCCAAGGCCATGTTTTGATAATATTAGGAGGATACAATATCTAGCAGGCAAGAAATTCCAACATGAAGAAGCCATCGAGGATCACTGGATGAACGCTACAAATGAATATGATATCTGAGTAAGAAATTATTGTAGAAAGACTTTTCACTTGGTGGAAAGGGCCTTAAAAATAAAGATTCCATTGAAGATATTGCAAGAAGACTCATGGGAGTTGCTTTATCCTTTGTTCAATGTAGATAAAATTGGAGAACGACCCATTGTGAGTGTTGAGGTTGACAAAGAAGAGATTTATGACATTAACCATAGGGCAAGGCACATCATTAAAATGATGGAAGATTGGAACAAGAAAACATTTAAACTTGATCCAATACCTAAAATAGTAATCTTTCATGCATAAGCCCATCCAACCAAAGGTAGAGGGAGGAAAGTCACCATCCCTACCTTTACATCTTAGTCACCAATAAGACCCAAAATAGTGTACCAACCTAATAGATCAATTGGATACTATCACCCTCAAAAGAGGAGATTGAAAGGATTCCTACCATTTAGCATCATACAAAATGATAGCTCAAGAGGTACTAAAGGAGTTTCTAGTTATATTTTTCATTGTTTACCTAGTATATATTTTGATCTCTAGTAAGACATTAGAGGAGCATTTGATCCCTAATCGCATAGTGTTTGATAAGTTGAGGGAAGAAATTTTGTTGATAAACTTGAACAAGTGCAGTTTTGTAAAGAAGGAGTTGGTGTACTTGGGATTTGTAGTCTCAGCCAAAGGTTTGAAAATTGACCCATGGCCTACTCCAAGGAGTGCAACAAAGGTAAGATCTTTTCATGGACTGGCTAGTTTTTAGAGAAAGTTCATAAGAGGTTTTAGTAGTATTTTTTGACCCTTGACTGAAATAATGACAGGGAATACAAAATAATTTAAGTGGATAGTAGGAGTAGATAAGAGTTTTAATCTGTTGAAATAGAAAGTTACTGAGCAACCTGTTTTAGCACTTCTTGATTTTAACAAGGTGTTTCAAGTAGATTGTGATGCTAGTGGTACTGCAATAGGACTTGTTATGAGCCAAGAAGATAGACCCATTGCTTATTTTAGTGAGAAATTGAATGACATAAAAAGAAAATATTATGTTTATGATCAAAAAAATTATGCTATAGTTGAAGCATTGAAGAAGTGGAGACACTATCTTCTTCCTAAGGAGTTTGTTTTGTATACTGATCATCAGGCTTTGCAATATTTGAATAGTAAAGGAAAATTAAACCAAAGACATTTGAAATTGGTTGAGTTTTTGTAGTGTTATACATTTATTTTGAAACACAGGAGTGGGAAGTTTAATACAGTTGCAGATGCTCTTATTATAAGAGAACTTTTACTGATAGAAATGCAGGTAGAGGTGGTTTTGTTCATGGAACTTTTTAATTTGTACCCAAATGATCTTGATTTTGGTTAAGTGTAGAAGGCTTGCACAGAACTTGTTACACTTGATAGGAAAAAGTGGTTGGATTTCATGATACAAGATAGTATGTTGTTTAAAGGAAGCCAATTGTGCATTCCTAGAAGTTCAATGAGAGAGAATTTTATCAAGAAGAGGCATAGTGGAGGATTGGCTAGACATTTTAGCAAAGATAAAACCATAGCTTTGGTTGTTGAGAATTATTCTTGGCTACAGTTGTAGAAAGATGTGAAGAAGTTTGTACAGAGTTGCAAAGTATATCAAATGATGAAAGGAGTGAAGTAGAATACAAGGTTGTATCAACCATTACCTATACTAGAGAAGTCATGGGAGGAAGTCAGCATGGATTTTGTTCTTTGATTACTGAGGATGCAATATGGGCATGATTCTATTCTTGTGGTGATTGATAGGTTTTTAAAGATGGCAAATTTTATTCCTTGCAAGAAGACTAGTGATGTTGTTCATGTGTTAGAGATTTTTTCAAAGAAGTGGTAAGATTGCATGGTTTTCCAAAGAGTATAGTTTTAGATCAAGATAAAAATTTTTTTGGGTGTTTCTAGCATACATTGTGAAAGAAGTTGAAGAAAAATTTGAAATTTAGTTCATCACATCATCCACAGACTTATGGACTGAGAGAAGTTGTGAATCATAGTTTGGGAAACTTGTTGAGATTTTTGGTTGGAGAGAAGCCAAAATAATGGTATCTAATTTTACCACATGCATAATTTGCATATAATAATTTTATGAATAGGACTAGATTGTATAAGTGAGTGGTCCTAGAAATGCTTTTGAATTGAGGTAGTTGGATAAAGGAGAGATAAGTAGTGTTCCAGCAAAAGAATTTGTTGAACATTTGAAGAACATCAATGAGGAGGTGAAGAAACACCTCATAAAGATGAATACATAGTATTAACCTAAGGTAGATGTGAAAAGGAGGTATCAAGAATTTCATATTGGAAATGAAGTCATCATTCATTTGAGAAAAAGAGTTGTTTCTTGTAGGTACATATAATAAGTTGAAGGTGAAGAAGTTTGGACCATGCAAGATAATGAAATTGTATAATTTTGGAAATGCTTCTAAAGTGGAGTTGCCTGCTAAATTTACTATTTCACTAGTATTTAATATTTTTAGATTTGATAGAGTATTATGAACGAGGTGATGGAGATGAGGTTTCAAAAGCATAGTGGAGTATTCCAGTAGCTAGTTCGGCTACAAAGGAGATTGAGGGGATACTAGATAGTCATTTTGGAAAAAGTAAAAGGAACAAAACTTATGAGGAATACCTGGTCAAATGGAAAGGGAGGCTAGTAGAGGATTCATCATGGCTAATGAGGGAGGAGTTTTACCATCTTGCTTTTCCTCTAAACACCTGAGATGTGACAAAGTTACTTCTCAAATTACCTTAGGTGTCTGATGCAGGAGCATCCTAGGTTGAAGAGAAATCTTGCATCACCCAAAAAAAATAATATTTTCAGTTTTTTCTATTTTAGTAAGGACTAGTAGCCAAGGTTGTTACTATTTATGGAAACTTGCTATTTATAGGAAGTTTTCATATGAGCTCAGAATGTTCTTATTTTCTATGTGAAAGTTCATTTTAGAGTTATAAGCCTAAAATAAATATCTCATTGCTTTAGCTTAAGTATCAAAGAATTTATTATGGATTTTCGGTGGAAATATTTACACAAAAGTTTGTGAGTTATAGCCTTTCAAAGTTAGGCTACCCAAATTTTCTAAAAAAAAATTCAAAGATGTATTTGGCCGACTCTATATGTATTGTTAGAGGATGTTGGAACTAGGTATTAAGTTTCAATGTCTAGAAGCTTCCTGGATGGCATAAACTTGCCTATTTAAGAAAGGCCCAAACATTGTCTAGAATTGCTCTTGGTGATAGTAAACAACTTGTCTTGTAAATTATTATAATGCAAGGCCCATGTGGGTTAGCATATTGTACATTTGAATTCTATAATTCTATATTTGTGGCACAAATAAGAAGTCCATATTTTGTTCTCGCAATTGTTGTTTTCTCTTTGTTTTATGTTATGGTTTATGGTATTAAGGGGAGCACCCTTCATGAATACAAATGGTTACTGTATTTTTCTTGAATAACAATAGAATTAAACTATACTTCTCCTTCCTCTTTCTCTATCATGTCAACTAGAGTTCTACTCCTTCTATTGTCAATTCTAGATCACAAACTTCACATCTAATAATCCCTTCGATATCTTAATCACATTTACCAAACACTCTTCTCTTGTTCACATACTTCGCACTTCTTCCTTACACAATTCGCACTTTAATACAACAAGGAAAATACTTTCCTTTATATCATGTCCTCAAAAAAATTCCTTGACTCAGCCTTGAGGATTTCCCAATTAATTACGATAGGTCTACATTAAGATAATTCATTATTTTACAATCCCACAATACTATCGCCTCATTGTCTATACAACTTCTCACACATGTGACCTTGAGACTTGTGCACTCAGTGACATCAACATTAGACTATCCTCAATAACTGTATAAGTTCACATATCCCAATTCTATCTCTACTAGGAGATACAATCTAGTCATCAGAAACTACTTCTTAGGTACTATGTCTCTATACTTCTCTCTGTAAATCACATATATCTTTTGCATATGTATGTATATATGTGTATATACACATATATACATATACATATATACATGTGTGTGTGTGTGTGTGTGTGTGTGTATGTATGTATATGTATAGATATATGTACATATACATATACATATAATTAAAAATGAAATTAACATATTGAAAAATCATATTTTAATTGAAAAATTAAATTTATATTTGTTTATAAAATAATGTACATTATATTTGATTTTTAATATTTTTCATTAAGTTAAATTATTAATCAAAACTATTTTCAACAAATGTAGTCATAAAGAATATAATTCGTGATAATTTAGTGTTTTAAAGTTTTATTTTATTCTGGAGGCCAGATAGAGGGATGTATGATATTTAGTTAGACTGTGCATCACTAAGAATACCAGATATGTGCTATTTAGTTGATTATGCATGATGGACAGTTAGAATTACCTTTTAATCTACGTCTATAATACTTTGTAAACCTTAGCAATAGAAAGAAAAAAATGTTTGATTAGCCAGTATGTCTTAAATCCTATTGAATATTTTAATTAAAGACACATTGATCCTGAAGACAATGAGTTTGTTGTAGAAGGAAAATCTACCCATATGTTATCTTTTTACATAGTAGAAGTGGACTTGGGCAAGGATGTAATGCAACAAACTCATAGTAATGATTCAAAAAACTTCTTAAATAAGGTATACTTTTGAAATTTTACTAAATTATCATAGTGCTAGCAATTGCAATATATTAGGAAATCTAACTGCAACCAGACACATAGCATTGATCAGAACCACAACAAATAGATTTCAAGAAAAATATTTTTTTTAAATGTGCTACTAAGGATCCCTGTAAGAGTAAATATACAAAAGCAGCACCAAATTTCAAAAATCCAAGTTCTAATGGAAACCCTGGCCTTCGCTGAGTCAGTGGCCCTAAAATTTTAATAACCATTTGTTATCTATGCAACATATATTCCCATTGTAAGGATAAAAGGAATCGGTACATTAGAAATATTGAAAATGTATTTAAAGATTTGTTACATTCAATAGAGGGCTGGATTAGTACACTTGAAGCAAATGCTATATTAAAAAATGATAGAAGCAAAGGGTTTTGCATATGAGTGAACAGATTTCAACCATTTGGCAGAACATCTTTCTAGAGTCCATGCAAGGTGCAGAGAAAGTGTTGTACTTTTAAGTCCATTTTACCCTTTGTTGATGTAGAATAAAAATATTGTAGTCATGGCAATTCAACAAATGTGTGGCCATGCACAAAATCTTCAGCTACTATTGCCAAGAACATAATTTGATGCTACAGGTTCTCACTAATTAAAAATTTTGATATGGATGATTATGGGTTTTGTGCCAACTCCCATGGCTTCAGAGATTAAAACAGTCAAAAAGGGCCAGAAATAGTAGATTTTATTAATTTCAAAAAAATTATAATTGTTCTCTTCATCCAATGGATGTTTAGAGCCTTTATAGGCTTGTACAAAGTTGGTAGAACCACCTCATGGCAGTTGCAGTCGTTTGGGAGTGGTTTCTATTAAGAGTTATTACTTTTGCAAAAAGTTGCTAATGCAACTTTGCAACTTTTTCATTTCCTTTTGATATTTAACTACCCTCCAAACAAAACAAGTTGTAAACCTTCCAAATGTTTATTCTAAGACTCTAGACCCCTAAAACAACCTAGAAAACAAGGTATAAATCTAACTCCACCCTAGGACCAATTGATGCCCAAGTTCATATTATTACATGGGGTCTTGTGTCTGTTGCAATAGTGGTTGGCCTTTATTAATCCTAGGCCTTATGACATTGCGTAAAACAAAACAATAGATTAGGTGCTCTGCACCATTCTCCCCTGCATAAAAGAAACTCCAGTCTCTGGAGTGGTGTGAAGTGAGGGATCAAAACCATGTGCCTTAAGGTCCTTTTCTAATATCCATGTTGCATCTGCTATTGGTTGTCCCTTCCACTATAAAATATATTCAAAATAAGTCCCCCTTCTGGTCTTCTTGTTGATCCTTTTGTCTAGGATGGTTTCCACAACCGGTTTGGGCTTTGATGTAATGTTTTTCCTCAACTCTTCCTTGCGGTCTGTTGTAGTACCTGCATCATCTATAATAGCACCTTTAAAAGCATACAAGTTAGATACATTAAAGATGGGTGATAAATTAAGATCACAAGGAAAATTAATTTGATAAGCATTATTGCCACACTTTTTCACTATTTTAAAGGTGAAGCAATGGATGAGAGTTATGAAGATGGTGAATCTTCCTATGGAGATTTTGAAGATCTGGAGATGAAAGATAAATATGGAGATGAAGCTAATGATAGCCTGGAGGACAGTAAAAATTTGAAGTTTGTAAAAGAACAACGAAGACTGAAAAAGCTTGAACTTTGTGCCAAATTTTATTCTCAATATCCTTTTGGCTATTTTTTTTTTCTAGTCATAAATTGCCTACTTTTAAAGATATTTAGTTTCCATGGTTCATAACATTGTGAAAAATATTCTTGGATAGCACTGTGTATGAGATCCATCCTTAGGATATGATGCAGGATTAGAAGTCCAGAGTTTCCCTTGCATGGGTGACTGCATTGCAAGAGTTGGGAAAGTCTATTTCTAAAGAATTAATAGTAATTAGGTACACATCCACCTGGGCACAATAAATATGAGTGGGAAGAGATAAATGACCATCTACTTTAAGGTTGGGAATTGGGATAGATAAATGGAATGCTCAGATTAGTAGTAAATAAATTTAAACAAAAAAAGATTATCAATTTAGCTAGAAGTTAATATTATGTGTAAGAGACAACACAATATTGTTCACTGGTTTCTCTTATTTAATACTTTTGGCATAATAAGTCTATAAATTGTAAATAATAAATATACTTGTGTGAATTGAAAACATTATTTATTGGTAACTCTAATTTGGTATGTTTTGCAACATCTCATTGTCACCTAACTCAAATGGATAGTCACGGCTTAACTCATATTTGCATCTTCTAACTAGATTTTCTTTAGCTTTGTGAATAAAGTGTCATATGGCAACCTCATTTGGTGTTGAATTTGATGATGTCACCATGAAGATGTTAGAAGTCTATTCATCATGATATCATAATTTTAGAACCTGTTAGATGACTGTTACTGACCTGGAAATCCAACTGTAAAACTCCTTGCTAAATTTATGTTGGTGGATGTGATCTCTGCAAGTGAGGACTTCAACTTTGTGCAGAATTGTTACTTCAATTTACTAGGGCATTGGATGAGTCTTGGAAGCACTTTACCTATATTTGCATCTCTTTCTTGTAGATTTGAGGCAACATGTTTGGATTGGATCTGGTTTATGTCCTTGTTTATGAGTTTTGTGCCCAAATTTGGGTCTTATTTCATGTGGCTAAGGCCTATATGTTTCATGTTCTGGGCCGAGGCCCACATGTTACCCTTTTGAGGTTAGATTTGTCTCAAACTTAGCCTGGTATATGTTCCCAAATTCACACCATATATTCTAAAGCCCTAGCCACTTGGATCTAGGCCTAATTAGGCCTATATGTCAGCTATTGGGGCATAATCACGCCTATTCTACATTGAATTATGGCCTTGTATAATTAGATCAGGTCCATTCATTATACCTAGAGGTTGTTTACATCATTTTTAGGCTCCAATCTCGAGTTTTGAGCTCCATGTTTCATCGTAGGCTTGATTATAGGCATCATTATATCTAGTTTAAGCTTGATTTGGTCATATAAGGCCCACGTGTTTCATTATAAAGCGCTTGCTAATTCATTGATATTATATGGGTCTTTAGGATACATCGTTCTTTAGGATATTATATGGGTCTTTAGCATACATGGCCTTAGCTTTGGTGATTAAATTGGATTCTTATTTAACCTTGCCACACTAAAAAAAAATTCATTATACAATATAGAAGAGGGCTATTTGGTCAAAAAGAAGCTGTAGCCAATTTAATACACATTTTGTAACTTTTAACCACATTGGTTTCCATTCCAATGATTGTTGTATATATTCTAATCTACCAAAAGCCTTGCAGGCATAAAATTAATTGGCACTAATGTTGTTTAGGGAACAAACTGTGGATAGGCTCTTCAAGTTCCATGAGACACATCCTTCCATTGTGTTGCTTATGTAGCAGCCAAGGTGTTGTTTGATTATATCCTCCTTGTTGAACTCCCTAGGTATCATTAGATTATACATTAGTTTGATAGGATCAACATTGGTCAACAGTAGTCATATTATTGATTGATACTGTAGTATTATTAATTAAATATATTTTAGTAATATTACTGAGTAATATTATTTTTGATTAGTAGTAGTAGTATTGATTAATATTAATTTCATGATTAATTTTATAATATTATTAATTTAAAATTATTGATCTCATTAATATTATTGACTAATATTATATATATGTATATATATATATATATGAAATTAATACTTATATGATGAACACATACAATAGTTATACTATATTGTCTATTCATGGTTCATGGGCCAAGGGGCAAATATATGCTGTCAAAATTAGACGAATAATCTTTGTAGCATCATCCCTCTCATTGCTATATCAGGCTCACTATATACTTTGCATGAGGAATTTGAAAAGAGTCAAACTTCAATATGACGGTTTGGCAAAATTTGAAACACAAAAATCTAACAACTATATGCATGTATATATAAATCTATGTGTGTGTGTGTGAATCATCTTGGATTTCATCTCTTACCTCCTCTATATTATATGGGAATTCTTCTACTAAATAATGCATCACAAATTTGCAAGTTAATGCTCTCTTTTCTATATACCATGACAGAAGTTGTTATTAATATCAATTAAGGCTCTATGAGAAAATATGAAAAACAATCCCATGCAAATATATAACAACTTTTCTCGTATTTTCTCACAAAGCCTTAATTGATACTAAAACTTTTGTGGCAGTAGATAAAAAAGCGAAAATCAACTTGAACCACTCTTATACACTATTTAGTAGCAGAGTTTGCGTATCATAATATAGGTGAGGTTTGAATTGGAGGACAAGATGTTATGGGCTCAAAAGGAGTTTAGTCACTCCAGAGAAATAGATCTTAAATACCAAATCTAATGCTTATATAGATATTAGATGTCTAAATGTTAATTCATCAGAAGAGAGTGTAAGAGGAAATTTGATAACATGGATTTGGGTGCTATTATTGAAAAATAGGATTGAGGTAAAACATATGCAAACTTAAAGCTAGTTGGAGAATAGCCTATTTATTTTATCAAGGGATCAATGCTTCTGAACATTAGATGTCTAAGCTCTAATTTTATAAGAGAGTGATACAGGAAATTTCTTAACATTGTGATACAGGAAATTTCTTAACATTGATTTGAGTGTTATTTATTAATAAATATGATTGAAGTGAGAAAGATGGGGGACTTAAAAATGATAAATCCTAGGCACATTATAGTAGATGCAGTAGTTTGGATATGAACCCTCTGGAAATCAGAGGAGTGTTTCCAGATTAAAAAATTGAAGTGGTCTGAAGGGATTTGCACAGTTTGTGACAAGACAGAGACGACAGGATGTTGTATGCCTTTGGATTACGAAAATTATAAAATGAGTTGCATTTTATGGATGTTAAGACAATAAATAATCTTATAACTTGTGAAGTGTGAAGATTATTCAAAACCCATATTAATATGACAATAAAGCTAGATAAATTTTAAAATTTAAATGGTCGTAATCCAACATCTGAAATCTATTAGTATAGTTGAATATGGTAATGTGATATTTCTAAATAGAGAGTGAAAGCTCTAGAAATGGATCTCTAAATTTCAAAAAATGAGATATGATGTTTTGGATCACTTCCTATTCTTTTCTTGGTTTAAAATATCTATTCAAAATATCAGTTTCATAACAGGTGTTTTACAGTAATCATGAGAAATTTAAAACTGGATAGATTTCAAAATAACAAAAATTGCTTTAAGATTTGCAAACACAATTTTTTTTGCATAAGATATATAATATTTGCTTAGTGGTTGAATTTCGTTATTATGCATGATCTACATTTATCAAGAGATGGAGTGTTTCTAGGCATGCACTTCGAGATCCACATATTTTGCTATAAGAATTTGATCATTAATTTCGTTGGAAGGGAGATTTAAGGGTTTAGATTGTAGATAAATGTTTCTGGTAACCATGTTCCCAAGTTTTTTTTTCTGGTTAGAGGTGTGCATCTTGTGCTAGAATGTTTCCATTACATATTTTTTGTTTGCTTGGTTGACCCCTTCCTTATGAACCTTAGGGTTCCACAATCAATGTGAGAACTTCAGGAAAAAGCTATGTTTTTCTTTTGCAACACACACACACACACACAGACAACTTGATCCCTAATTGTTCAAACTTGAATTTGTGGCTGTTGAATATTTCTAGGAATTTAACACAAGTGGTGTGAATCAAAGAGGTAAAACTGGACTTGACCATTCTTTAAGAAGTCAACATGCACATTCAGGAGATTTGCACGCAACACTTGGTATGGCTGAATCTTCTAATGGGAATTTACTAGATATGACGAGGCCAAGAAATGTTAAGGAACCAAATATTTTGTTTTCATGTCTCTAAAAACACATATTAATATTTATCAACAATTAAACTATACAATTTGCTCAAAAACCTGTTCAAATGCATCCTGTCTATGATGAATTTGAATATCTTGGTCATATGAGTGTTAATGGCTCTATTGGTAACCCAAACATAAGGTTGTTTTCAAGACATTTACTACTGATTCATATATAATCGATTAGGCCATTTTACTATAGAACATTCTCCACATCCTCTTCTGGAATTGTTTGGACAGCTGATATGAATATCTTGCTCTAATACTATTTTATGGAAATTGTTTATATATATCCCGTATCTAGATCCCTTTTTTTTTGAACTGTACTTTGTCTATGACCTATGTACATCGTGTTGATCTGATTTTTTTCCCCTTTTTCTGGCATCTCTCTTATTATAATTTCATTATTAGTCAACTAGAGCAAGCCATTATCCTAGACGTTTAGATTCAATTTGGAAACTAATTAGTGTTGTATTTCAAATTTTCATGTAATGCGAAAGCCCCACCATAGGTTACTTGTCTGGTTGAGTTTTTCGGTTAAGAGGTTGCTCAAGACTAATTATAGGGCTTCATTATAACAAATGAAGCTTGAGTTGAGCAAACTGTGCTAGCCCCTATATTTGTATTGCTATGTTGTTTCCTTCCTTGCTAAGGGGAACTTCTTATTTCTGCAGCATGAATGGCTTGTGATGAAGCACCAACAAATCCAGGCATTGTTGGAGGAATAGTTATTCTTGGAGACATCTTCCACTAAGGAGACTGTTGTCCCTAGTTCATATTTTGGCCTTGATAAGGCATAGATGCTAGAAACTTGCTAAGATTGGAGGTCGGTGGTGTTCAATCTCCTCCATAACTAGGCATTGTGATATGTGTTGAAGTTACCAATGGTAGTACATTTGGGCTAGGCATGGATTTTATACGGCTTGCAACTTGCTTTGTATTATGGTTCAACTGTTGAGTAGAGGAAAGCTTGTTCTATTCTATTGTGCTAGAGAAATGAATCAATTTTCATCAAGTTTTCAATTAAAAGCTCTTTCCCAAATGGAAGGCATCAACTCCTTATGGAAATTTCCTTTTAGGTGCCTACCAACAATGGTATGATTCTTCAGAATGATGGGGCTCCTGCACAAGCAACATAATGATCTCTTTATGGGATATATTAAATTTTTCCCAAAATAACAAGTCCCACAACACAAGTTATTTATAAATAGTATTATATATATAAAATACGTAATAGCAATTCAATTTAGAGAAAATTGTATCAAGGATTTATGATCATAATACAAA
Source organism: Cupressus sempervirens (assembly GCA_028749045.1). Classification (NCBI taxonomy): domain Eukaryota; kingdom Viridiplantae; phylum Streptophyta; class Pinopsida; order Cupressales; family Cupressaceae; genus Cupressus; species Cupressus sempervirens. Next base: position 314,859,633 of record CM053789.1, on the reverse strand, counting down.
TGATATTGAAAATAGAACACCCTAAATTTGCTTGTATCCATTTCATTGCATACTTCTAATAGCTGACCATATTAGGAATTTGGTGGAAAAGCATGATAGGATGCTGGGAGAGTTGAGACTGTCCTCCTCAACTAAACTCAAGGGCACATAATGAGTGTCCAAGTCATATGGCCCCTTGGGCCACGAGAATGGTAGGACATCTATCATCTTGTAGTTGTCATATTTAATGACTTGGAGGGGTGACTTGGTGAGCTGACTTGATGAGCCAACATGGCAAGCGGACTTGGTGAGCAAACTTAAAGAGTCAACTTGGTGAGGCGACTTGGTGAGCATACTTGAATAGTTGACTCGGTGAATCAACTTTGGGAATAGACCTAGCAAGCCAACATTGTGAGCGGCCTTAAAGAGGCGACTTGGTGGGGCAGATTGGCGAGCCTAAATAGAGAGCCCCACTTGGTGAGCTGAGATGGTGAGTCAACTTGGTGAGATTACTTGGAGAGCTAACTTGGTGAGAAAAATTAAGGAGTCAACTCGTCAAGGCAACTCAATGAGGTGACTTGATGAGAAAACTTAGAGTCAACTTGGTGAGCGTACTTAAGCAATCGACTTGTTGACATGACTTGGTGGGGTGACTTGGTGAGCCCACCTGGCGAGCATACTTGAACAGTCGACTTGGTGAGAAGAACAAGTGAGCTGACATGGTGAGTGGGCTTAGAGAAGAAACTCAGTGGGGCAACTTGGCAAGCATACATAATGAGCCCACTTGTCGAGGCAGGATGGTAAAACTATAGGATGAGCTAACTTGGTGAGCTAATTTAAAGAGTCAACTTGTTGAGGTGACTACGTGAGGGTGACTTGGTGAGTTGACTTAGAGGGCAGACTTAGTGAGCAAACATAAAGACTCAACTTGGTGAGCGTACTTGAATTGTTGGCTTGGCAAGCTAACATGGTGAGTTGGTGGGGCAAGTGGGGGTAACTTGGTGAGCTAACCTGGAGAGTTGGCCTAGGGGGCAGACTTGGTGAGCGAACTTAGAGAGTCGACTTGGTGAGCGTACTTCAATTTTTAGCTTGGCAAGATGACTTGGGGAGCCAACCTGATGATCTAACATGGTGAGTGGGATTAAAGTGGCAACTTGGTTGGGCAAGTTGGCGAGCCGACTTAGCAAGTCTATTTAGAGATGCGACATGGAAAGCTAACATAGTGAGCAAGCTCGATGAGCAGACCTAAAGATTGACCTTGATGAGGCACTTTGGTGCGCTGACTTGATGACCAAACTCAAAGAGTCAAATTGGCGAGCATACTTGAATAGTCAACTTGGTGGGGCAAATTGGTGAGCCAACTTAGTGAGTCCACGTGGTGAGGTGAGATGGTCAGTCGACTTGGTGTGGTGACTTGGCGAGCTGACTTAGTGAGCAGAACTAAAGACTGACCTTGATGAGGTGCTTTGGTGGGGTGACTTGATGAGAAAACTTAAAGAGTCAAATTTGTGAGCGTACTCGAATAGTCGACTTGGTGACATGACTTGGTGAGCTGACTGAAAGAGTCAACTCATTGAGGTGACTAGGTGGGAGTGACTTGGCGAGCTGACTTGGAGAGTTGACCTAGGGGATGGGCTTGGTGAGCAAACTTAAAGAGTCGACTTGGTGAGCGCACTTGAAGTGTCGGCTTGGCAAGTGGACTTGGGGACTTTGTGGGACATGTGGGTGAGCCGACTTGGTGAGCTGACATGTCAAAGCTGCAAAATCAGATTTCATTATCAGAAAGTTTGTCATTTTGATGCATGCATTAGTTTGTAGTTAATAAATTCTTTCTTAAATTTAAACCCCATTCTAACTATTTAAAGAAGAGAACTATGTGTATTTTGACCAACCATCCATCCTATGGAACTCATAAAAAGTCTTATAACTTGCAACTAACATGTCTTTACTTCTACCACTACCATTATTAATTAGTACAAGCCAAATTGTCATTCTCTACTGCCGCCTACTGGTTAGACCATTACAATATAGTGCAACAATGATATAAAGAAAATTTTGAGAAAAAGATTTCAGTTCAATACCAGAATTATCTGCTCATATCCATATGTTCCTAACAGTCCCAAAATGGTTGCCTTGAAGTCCCCAATTCTTGGCTTCTGTTATCTAAAGAAGCTTGCTCCTTATGGCTGGTTCATATTACCCTAGGCCATGGCAAAGAAGATTTTTTGACTGGCATGAAATATAGCTTCGAGTACTATATCCTAGATCAAAATCTGGCCAAGCTTTTGATGGATGCCTATAGCTTATCCCAAAGCTCTCATTCAATAGTTATGAGATGATCAATCAAGAGGAAATAGTTGAGAGCTTAGAGTGACACAATTTTTAGATGATCATATGAAATGAAATAGGCGTGCGAGTAGAAAGGAACTAGAAAGACATTGTGTACAGATGAAGGCATGAAATGGATGGTTTTGGAGCACTCAGAACAGACACTCAACATTCAGTACATATCATCATTCGAGATGAAATGGGTGTATGGGATTATATGCATAGTGAATAATAAAGGAGGGAATTGAACCCTCCCAAAGGCTCATAGTTATTGAGGTCCACTTCAGCAATGGCCCTTCCTGTGAAATTTCTATCTAAAACCTTTCTAATGAGATAATGTGTTATGAGCTCTTCATCAGTGGGATGGAATGTCAATCTAGGAGGCAGTTGTGCATCACCCATATCATGAACCTCTTCGATCAAACTCTTTATGGCATCACTCATAAATAACTTGCTTTTGATGCTTAGCTAACATTCTGTTTCTTGGCATGAACTAAGTCTTCACTGAGATATTACTCCCATTCATTTGATGTTGACACATAGTATATTTTATTGGTTCTCAGCATATACATTTTTCTCTTCTCGCCACATACTAAACAAGGTTCCAATCACATCATAATAAAAAAATGTAGTTGTGAAATGTAACATAAAAAAGGCATAGAAGATTGTTTTGAATGTATTATAGAGGTTTTCTTTGAGAGTCTTTCCATAGAGAATTTACAATAGATGATTATCATAGAAGAATCCATTTTGCAAAGCTTTTTCCCTCCTGATTTTGAGCATGGGTCTCAACATAGGCTAGAACAACCCACCAAGAATATTTAGAGGGTTGCTAGTTGTGATGAACTTCTAGCCACCTTAATAGAAGAAGAGGAACCCTTGGCAATAGAAGAATAATTAAAATGGTTGCTAGTCATCCAAGATAACCATGATATGAAATAAATAGAGATAAATACTAAATATACTAGAAAAACATGATCTAAGTTTGTGCTTTCTAGAGGCTATCAAATTAGATGTTCGGCTAAACTCAAGACAGGTGAGGAGAACTCCCTTGTACTAACACCTAAATATGACAATACTAATGGGGAAGCTCAAATTAAGCATCATATTTCAGTGCAAGATGTTGATACTTTCAAGAAAAAATGTGAAGTAAGTAACCATATTTTCATTTGACAAGGGATGCTGCATTAAATCTTAAATTATTAGCCAAATTACATGAAAAAATCTAAAATTTATCAATTGACGAATATTAACCATTGATATCATGTATACATAGATATATATGTCTGTATGTATGTATGTGTATGTGTATGTAGATGTATATACACACATATATATGTATGTATATATGTGTATATACATATATATATACATATACATATATACATGTGTGTGTGTGTGTGTATGTATGTATATGTATAGATATATGTACATATACATATACATATAATTAAAAATGAAATTAACATATTGAAAAATCATATTTTAATTGAAAAATTAAATTTATATTTGTTTATAAAATAATGTACATTATATTTGATTTTTAATATTTTTCATTAAGTTAAATTATTAATCAAAACTATTTTCAAAAATTACAGTCATAAAGAATTTAATTCGTGATAATTTAGTGTTTTAAAGTTTTATTTTATTCTGGAGGCCAGATAGAGGGATGTATGATATTTAGTTAGACTGTGCATCACTAAGAATACCAGATATGTGCTATTTAGTTGATTATGCATGATGGACAGTTGAATTACCTTTTAATCTGCGTCTATAATATTAAAAATCATAATTAAAAATTGAAATTCTTTTTTTTTTGTAAGATATTGTACATTATACTTATTTTTGTTATAGATTCTTTTCATTCAAATTATAATCAAAATTATTTTAAAAAGTAAAAGAATTTAAATCATATTATAAAATCTCGATAACTCACTATTTGAAAGTCTTGTTTTGTCAAAGGGTTGTAGCTCAATTGGTTGGGCACAATTGGTGAGGATGATGGTACAGTTGAAATTGCCATCCACCAAGGTTCAAACCCCTCGAGATGCGTTTGGGCCACCTGCACGCGGCGGCTTAGCCGAAGGACGGCTTCTGGTTTAGATATATGCTACCTCATAATGTTGTAATCAGCTTGTAAAGGCAGAGATGCCGATATTATGTAATCCGGTTGTTTCCATTAAAAAAAAATGTCTTGTTTTAATCTGCGAGACCGCGTCTATTAAACTCCCCAAAAAATAGTTTGTTCCAAAAAAATTCGCATGTTACACGGTAAAGAGACTGTTAAATTGTTAAATTGATGTGGAAAAACAAAGTTTGTTACGTGTTCTTATCAATTGGCCTTTTCCTTCCTGCTTTGTTTAAATGAATTGAATTGGTCGCAGATGTCTTGTCCACTGAAAGGCAACAAGGTATAGACATAGCCGAAAGAATCTTTTTAGCCATCCAATACATTTGACCTCTAGTCTGACTAGTGATTTCCACCGGCGTAGGAATACACGTGTTTAATAATAAAATAATTTCCTATAATAGCCGAGCGAATCTCTTTGCTCCTGTGGGATGCTTAATCATCCTCCGATCATCGTTAACCGTGTAGGTATCTTGTTATTTTCCTTTTGTTTAATAATCTACGACGATTGGGTTTAATAATCTCCGACTGTGAAGACAGTGACACTAGATGCTTTATTAATGCTATTCATCCAATAATTCAGGCTCCTCTTATCGTTTTATTATTTGAATGAACGCATTAAGATGCTGATATCTGACAACGCTGCAGTTGCAGATGCTGAAAGTATATATTTGTTTTACAATTCCCTAGGTTGCATGTGAAATACACCAGCTTGGACACATCCGTTGTTATTAATAAATAAAAGCTAATTAAGCCATGTGACCGGCTTTCCTTTCATCCCTTCGTTGCTAATTAATTGATCCTGTCCTTTTCTGAAGACGATTAGGATACTATTTTTCCTTTCATTATCACACGCTAGTTGAGATAAGGCTTAATTGTTTCAAAGAAATAGGTTACAAAATCTAATAGAAAAAACTGCACGTTGGATCATAATGAAATTATGCGCTTTTTAAAAATTCCTTGATGAGATGGAAGATTAAGTTATGATGTTTAATTAAATCAGGCCGGTTGAAATGGACATATAAATAATAATAATAAAATTATTGTGGTCAATGAAAGAATCCTTAAGAAACTCACGACCGCTCCTGCACAAGAGTTTACATCACAGGCCAATGTCAAATATTTGATGCTCACTGATCGTGCTCAAAATATACTTTTATATATAATTAATTTTTTTAAAACACACACCTTAAAGTTAAAATAATATAAAATATTGAATTATAACAATATGAGTATTGGAAAGTATACATTTTCATTCAATGTTCTACTTCATTAGGAACCGGGTCGAAATTTCAACCAATAAGGGTCAAAAAATGAGCCCAAATGTACTAGTGACAAAAAACTATGACAAAACTATGTTACTCGACATCTAAAGTCCCAAATGCTTGGCACATACAGTGACTTCAATGTTGTAACTCAGCATCTAAATGACTCAGCATGTAGTGCTTACTCATCTCCTAAATCAATTGGCACATACTATCTTCTTGTCACATGAGTGACTCAGCTTATGAGTGACTCAAAATGCTCTAACTTATGTGTTGTGCTCAACATATGTTACTTGTTCGGCATGAACTAAGTAAATGGCATAAGTGCACAGACGCTCACTTGTGCAAGCCACATTGAGATTAACAATCTCCCCCTTGCCATGAGTGTCAAAAACACTTGGTCATACATTAATACTCTTATTCTTATGAGCATAACATAAACTCTTATCCGACTTCTATCAAAATTTCAAAATTTCAAAATTTTGCAACATGACTTATACCTCAAAATCTTATAACTCCCCATCAGTTGTTTGATCTACTATGTATTGTATTCTATATCAAAATCTCTCTCCTGCTAAGTAGATTTGCCTCAACTGATACCCTTTTTTCTATTTTATGCTTTCTTCCTCTTACTCCCCCATTCTTTCTCTCCCTTACATCTTGCTCCCGCTTTTTGGCATTCATGTCAATCGGTTATACACTAATAGTGTGCTTGTCCAAAAAGGATTTATGGACCTCAAGAATAATCTTAAGAGCTACATCCCAATTATCACAAGCTACTTCCAAAGACTTAATTTGGATGGCTAGCTTGGCAACAAGGTGTACTAATCCATCAAATGTAGAAAGATTAGGGTCTTCGTTCATAAGTGTTTCTACATAGCCTAGCTCCTTGTGTAAAATATCAATGTGAGGAGTCAATGTAGAATAGATGCTGATCAGTTTAGCCCTTATTTTGGCTTCAACTTCTTGTAGTGTTGCTAACTAACCTTAGGCTTGTAATAGGGTTCTAAAATGTTTCTCACTTTGAGCTAGAGGCATGGGAAATTTGGCTCTGGATGACTACATTAAATTTTCAGAGCTTAGGAGGTGATTCCTTATCTCCTGTGTGAAGAGTGTAGGATTACATAGTTTGGTGTACAGAGAGAAAATTTTCTCTAGTACCTTCTTAACACTTTCTATCTTAGTTTCCAATGCAACTTGTGTTACTGCTATATCCATAGGTATCTTCTCATTCACTTCTTTTTGAAACTTTTTCTAAGACCATTCTAATAATTTGGCATTAGTAACTAGGTTTGTATCACTTACTCTTTCCACTATGTTGGTTAGTTATTCAATGATTGGTTTTGATTCATCTAGAGTAGGTAGACTAAATTCATCTAGGAGAATGACTTTGATCTAAATTAAAGCTTGCTTCTACCTATGCTCCCTTCCAAGAAGTTCTTGATGTTTCTTTCTTGCTGGGGCCTGTTGAAGTATACCCATCTGCTCAATTGTTATTGCTACATAATAAAACTTATGCAATACAATTTCTTCATCTAGGCTAACATCTCCACAAATTATTACCTCTTCTATCTTTGATGAGCTAGGAATCAACACTAAGAATTGCAATGGTGTTGCATCTATGCTTGTTCTTGGAAGAGATTTATTGGAAGGAGTTCATGATTATGCTAATGTTACCAGTACTTGAATTTCTTCTAGCTCCTTTGGCTTAGATGTCACATTTGTTTGGTCAAGCTTGTCCTTTTTCGCCTCTTTGATTTCAATTGCACCTTTAACTATGCCAAAGGTACTGGTACATCATTCTAATCCATTTGACATGGTGTCTCATCATTAATTAGTGTTTCCACCTTATCTTCTCCAACTATCTCAACCTTGTCTTTTTTAGGATATTGAACATTTTCTGAGACTGGAATGCTTTCCATGGGTGTACTGATAATGCATCTTGTTGTCTCCTTCCTTTGATATACAACTAAGTGTTGTGAAGCTTGTACACTTGTGACTTGAGGAATGATTGTAGGTGTGTCTTGTGTTTTCACTTCCTCCTCTACAGTCATAGATTCTAACTTCTACATTTCATCAGTTCACTTACCAATACATGGTTGCCACATAATTTGGCCTGTAGTGCAGATTGGACAAATATTATTTTCAAATCTTCCTCAGTTAGGTTATTGATATTCTAATCAATAGAATCAGAAACATTCGTTACTATGACAGTTTCATTATTTACACTTATTACCTATGGAGGGATGGCAGTCAAATTTTGTGTATCTTGTACACTCTTATCTAGTTGCTACTCTTCCTCACCTTTTTCTTGATCATCAATATTCATATCAGTGCTTTCTTCATTTTTATCCTCTTCATCATCTTTGGTTGTGGCTAGTCCATATGTAATCTTGCACATTTGTTTGGTCTTCTTTACAACATCATCTATGTTGTTCTGTAGTATGCTCAATTCCCTATACTTAGGAACAAATCTCACAGAATATTTCTTTATGGCTTTAGATATTTATTCCTTGCTAAGTTTTGGCATAACATGAGTGAGCATTGTTTCCATAATCTGCTTCTCTAGGTCTATACAATAATGTCATTTCTTCTCAACTCTATCATATAGACTCTTAGGTACGGAGTTGGCAATTTTTTTAGGAGCCTTCTTAAAAGTAAACATCTTGTCATATATTTCCTCCTCTTCTTGGTTTTTCTCCATCTTTCCAAAGTTATCAAAGTTATCTAGGTCTAAGGAGGGACTATGATTCACCACTTGGAATTTCTTGGTCTCATCAGATTCAGTCTTCTCGTCATTAAATTCAACCTAAGAAACATACTTTCTTCTTAATCTTTTATGTGCTCCACCTTTATGCTCTTTAGGCTTGGCTAGCACTTTTTCCTTTTAAGCAGTGACTCTTGTACTAGCCCTTGTGGTAGGTGTTGGTCATTTGGTCTGACTTGGTTTTGCAACCTTCTTTGGTTTTGTCACTATAGGTGTCTTTGCCTTTCTTTTCTTCTTTTCAATAGGAGTTGGTGCTTCCTTGACTTATTCTTCCTTAGAACCTTCTACAACTTCTATATCCTCCTCTTGTCAATCTTCTCCTTGACCTTGTGTTTGTGCTAGTGGTGTTTGAGCTTGTGTGTCTTCTTCTTCTTCTTCTTCTTCTTATTTTTCTTCCGTGACTCCTTCACCAAATTTTTCTTTCGGTTTCTTCACCTATTTTTTCTTTTCGTTTATTACATTGCCAGTCTTCAACTCCATAGTGATTTTTGATTTCGGCAATTCATAGTTACCAAATGCTTTAGCTTCTTTGTCCACTTCTTGAGCTACTAATGTTATGATTATTACAAAGGCCTCATCAACATTTATCTCATAACCTAAAGTCCTTATCCATCTCACGCTAGGAGTTTTTGCTTGAATATATCTATGATCGGTATCAACTAGGAAGAAAACATCATTTCCCCACTGGTGAAACTTGTATCGTTAATCTCTTCTTCATGGACTGTTTGAAATATTCAAATAACTTGTCATTACTGACTAAATTTTCTTACCTAATTGTTCAATGAATTCTCCTATCTAAACTGCAATTGATTTGTTTGTCTTCCATGCAACTTGCCAAATGTAGGAAACTTATTCTGCACATAGAAGAAAATACATACTAAAATAGATCCAAATTTACATTGAGCACTCTTTGTTTTCCTTATTGCTCCTAGGTTTTCAATCAATTGCTACAACTAAAACTCAACAAGATCATAAGTATAATCTTTCTTCACAATTTTATAACCCATTTCCATTGCAATGCAAGGTACACTATTTAATCTGTTTGATTGATAAAAATTATGTGATATTATTCTCATGGCAAAAGCTTTCAGGGTATTTGTGATTATATCAATGGTCATATCCTTTTTGTTCCATATGGCTCCTATGTTCTTTTCAATAACTTCCTTTGACTCACTTCTCATAATCTTTAGCTGATCTAGGGTCAGATAACATGTTAGCCTATGAACAATTTTCTTTGTAATTTTAATCAGCCCATTCTCTAACCATACTAAGTTCTCATGAATTCTACTTAAGATAGTCTTAATCCACTCAGTTTAGAAGATATTTGGAAAATCTAGGGCATGAGTTAACCATTTCTTCTCAACAATGTTGTATTCTTCCTTCAATACTCCATTTTCACATAATCTTCCATACTCTTCTCTAATTTCCATGTCACCTATACTTCCAATCTTGTAATTATAACAATTCTTGACATCTTGTATCATTAAGACTTGCAGTGGTATCATAGATATTCACCAGACGGATCTTGCTTATACACTATATCTAGAATAGCCTTTGTTTAATCTCATTAATTTTTTTTAAATGCATATCTTAAAGTTAAATTAATATAAAATATTGAATTATAACAATATGAGTATTGGAAAGTATACATTTTCATTCAATGTTCTACTTCATTAGGAACATTTTAACTTCACCAAAAGAGTAAGGAATATCTAATAGATTGATAGTACATTGTTCAAATGGTATGTTCATAATCCTACCACAGTCAAATTATCTGTCATGCATTCCTTTTCATATAATTAGTAAAAACTATTAAGTCCTATAAATGTAAAACAGTGCAAGAAATTTTCATCTATATTATCAAATAATTAGCATACTAGCCTTCATTAATGGCCACACGTGGTCTATTAAAAGCCAGCGTGCTAATGGTGTTGTAGTATTTCATGTGATTTTGTAATAAACTTTTCTATTTATTAATTGGTGTTGTTCTTTAGTTTTTATTATGAATTATTTAAGTTGTTTATTCAACTTTAATTTTTTTGTAGTTTGTATAATAGAAGTTATTATGAAGTTGAAGAAATAAATTAAAGATAAAGAAAAATTGAAATTATATAAATCAGTTAGATTGAAAAATATCTATCATAATAACATTTCGATAACAAGTAGATGGAAACCAAACAAAAACTAAAAAATCCATTAGAAACTAAATGGTTTGATAGACATAAGCAACATAATATGAAATCATGTTAATGTTGTATTTTCTAAATTAGTAAAATTATAAAAACATATACAATAAATTCATCTTGAACAAAAAAAACCCTAAAATATTTTATGTTTAACTCTCAAAATGACAATGCATTCATAGTCAATTGAATTTGTTGGCTTTTTTAGGTTGCCTCATAATCAATTTTATCTACCTCCATCATTAAGGACATAAATTATGAAAACTTACACACTTGGATTGAGATAATCGATTAGGGCCATCCACTTTGTTGTAGTATTTTGATCCACCTCCACTCTTTTTGATGCTTCAATGTCATGTTTACCTTGATTCCCTTCTTATTCATCCAATTCATTTGAGGAATCTTCAGTCCCATGTACATCCAAATTATTATCACACTTATATTTGTAGACCATTTCGTCATTCTCACATGCGTTATTACTAATTGCCTTTCCTAAAATATGAGTTAATACCGAGATATATTTTTTAAAATAGTAAAATAGTTTGAGTAACAATAATTCATATCATGAATTCCCATTCACACCTGATTAACTCAAAAAAACATTGAGTAGGGTCATCATAGCTTTAAGATTGATTTTAATCCACAAGGCCTTACATATAACTATAGGGTTTCATTACAATTGTATAGTCCATGGGGAATGGAACTATTACATTTTTAGTTATTTCACAAAATTCTAGATCCATGCTTGAAGTATGACCCTCAAGTAACCTCGTACAACATAGAAAGAACCTTCATGTGTGGGGCTTAAGCTCTAAGGTTGAATCTCTAGTGATGTTTGGCTTCATTATAAACTAGATGAAACTAAACTAAAAATTTGAGGGAAAAGGGAGAAAAAATTAATGAAGCTATATTGTTGTAAGCTAAAGAGGTGATGCACCTGATTGAACTATGGTTACTATCTCTACTCGTGAATGCATAAAACGTCAATGAAACACCCAAATACATAGATCTTAACTCTATTATGTCTTCAAATAACTTGCATGCATGTTTGAAAAAATGAAAAGTTGCAAGGACAGAAATATTTACAATGAAACATCTATGATAAGGTTAAAAACATACCAATATGACAAAATAGAATAGAAACATTTAAAGTGAGGCATCATACATACACATACTACTGAATTGACAAAGGAGGTAAAAACTAGATATTTCAATTATGGAAGGAAAAAGGAAATTAAAGTTGTAAAGCATAATGCTGCTAGAAAGAACCAAAGAAAAACTCAAAAAATATTTACAAACTTTTCCTTGATAAGGTTGAGGCACAACTCATATTTTACATTTTTGCACAAACACCAACCACGGTGGTGTTAAAGTCAAAGAGATAAAAAATTAAACTTAGAAAGAAATCTTGTTTTTGAACAATCATTCATCCATGAAGTGATAGAAATTCCCTAAATAAATCCACGCATCTGGTAGAAGTATAAATCTGATAAATTTAAATCCAGCCAAAAAACAAAGAGGTAGGGAGTGCATTGATGTGATGCAAACAAGGTCAAAAGAATTGCCTAGATTTAAGGAAATGACCTTAGTAGTGTCTCATACTTACAAAAAATCAAATCATGTTGTTGTCAAAAAACATGTTAAGGGATAAGAAGAAGTTTTAACCCACTTGTTCACTTTTGTAGAGTTGATTCATGTGAAAAAAAATTTATTAGCCACAAAAAAGGGGGATCCATTAGCAAAGATCTTTCATTTTTAAATGGAGGACCCAGATGCTGGAAAAGATCTCCCATTGAATGATTAAAACATAACCATTGATGAAGAAAATTTAAATCTCATAGTCAAAAAATTTCTTGATGAATGCTTAAAGAAAGAAAAAAAGGTTCTTTTGTCACAAGATGCAAACAATAACCCCTGCAAAATAGTGCAGTGGGTTAACACAAAGGTTAACCTTGTGCCATTACTAAGTCACATGGCAAAAGAACAACATGAACCCTTCACTAAGAATTCCATATCAAAAAAATGATCTTCTTAGTGAAAGAACACAGTAAGACAATAAATCGAGACACTCAGTGAAATGTTAACCACAAATAATTACATGTTAATCCACCTAAAAAAATCCAACCCATTGAAGATTTCTTAGATGTTTTATTTCTGACAAGCTAAAAGGGGGGGAAAAAATAGACAATATTTTTAATAGCTCATAGGGGATGATTTCCTGCTAAGCATAAGATCGATAGCTATAAGAAATCCAGTGGGCATGGAGTCTCGAGTAGATAAAATTTGATGCATTATCCCACTTATAACTTTGCCAAAATTTTGCTACCAACAAAAATCTAGAAAATTTTCATTTTCTAGAAGGGAATAGTTCTGAACGTGCACTTCTTGGAAAGCTAACAACTAAACTAAAACCAAACCCTTAACTTATTCTAATATAATCAATGATAAAAATCCTCAAATAAATACATTTACTAATTGATTGAAATATATGTGTTTCCTCTTCAAATTGTAGCGATTAACATGATTAAATGCAAATATATAGTATGGAAAAATGAACAATAATGAATCATTTTATGTAGCATCCCTTGTCAATGAGAATATGGTAACTTACTTCACATTTTTTATTGAAAGTATCAACATCTTGGACTAAAAAATGATGCTTAATTTGAGCTTCCCCATTAGTATTGTCATATTTAGGTGCTAGTACAAGGGAGTTCTCCTCACCTATCTTGAGTTTAGCTGAACACCTAATTTTATAGCCTCTAGAAAGAACAAACTTAGGTCATGTTTTTCTAGTATATTTAGTATTTATCTCTATTTATTTCATAACATGGTTATCTTGCTTGACTAACAACCATTTTAATTATTCTTCTATTGCCAAGGGTTCCTCTTCTTCTATTAAGGTGGCTAGAAGTTTATCACAACTAGCAACCCTCTGAATATTCTTGGTGGGTTGTTCTAGCCTATGTTGAGACCCATGCTCAAAATCAAGAGGGAAAAAGCTTTCCAAAATGGATTCTTCTATGGTAATCATCTGTTGTAAATTCTCTATGGAAAGATTTTTTAAGAAAACCTCTATAATACATTCAAAACAATCTTCTATGCCTTTTTTATGTTACATTTCACAACTACATTTTTTTATTATGATGTGATTGGAAACTAGTTTATTATGTGTCGAGAAAAGAAAAAAATATATGGTGAGAACCAATAAAATATACTATGTGTCAAGCATCAAATGAATGGGAGTAATATATTAGTGAAGACTTAGTTCATGCCGAGAAACTTAATGTTAGCTAAGTATCAAAAGCAAGTTATTTCTCAGTGACGCCATAAAGAGTTTGATCTAAGATTTCAAGAATCTAAGTTGAAAAAGTTGGTTTATTGAAATGTGTGAAGTGTCTTGAAGATAATTATGATGACTTGGTGGCACAAAATTCAAGATAAACCATTTTAGGTGAATCTAATGAGGATTGTAAGAGAAGTTTCTAGAGGGAAAAAATAGAACGATGGATAGATTCAATGAACCTAACCTAACCCTAAGATGGGCAATTGCGATAAAGTGGAAAAAGATCCAAATAATTCATATAAGGGGATACAAGGCCAGAAGCAACAACTATTGAAGAGGAGTGAAGACAATCAGAGAAGAAGTCTTCAAGTGTTAGTTTATATGAGGGCATAAGGAAATGATCTATTATTTGGGTACCAAGCAAGAAGGCCTAAGGAGATGAAGGCTTGGAGGGTAAAAAAGAAATCAGAGATGAAGGAGAATAAATTCTAGGTAGAATGGAGAACTAAATAGAGATATGTAATCTATAACTGAGTTGTTTTTCTATTAGATCAAGTCCTGCTACTACTCTCTAACAATTGTATTAATTTGGATAAAATCCTTTGGATTAACGTTTGAACCTAACCATCATGAGTAAATCCATTTATAGGGTGACATTCTAACGGAATGTTCTAAATTCCTCTAACAAGGCTCACTCTAAATAGGACAATTGAAATCCCTAAATCAAGGTCACATTTAACAGTGTGTGTTCTAACCTTTAATATGGTTGGCTCCTTACAAGTATCACTTCAGAGGAGTGAAAATTGGTAGCATGTGACTAGTGGTTTTTCCAAAATTGGGTTTCAACATTAAATCCTTATGTCAAATTGTGTAATTGGTTCTATGAAGTTTTTGTTGACATATCAGTCAAGTTTGTTATTAGTGACATACACTTATTCAAAACATATACGGTTACCGAGCTCATTGTACAGTTTACATTATTTTCCATGCAACTCAGCTGTCACTAAGTTCATAGTGTATGTGATTAGAGTCTAGTGTTAACCGAGCTTCCTAGTGTTAATCAAGTAACTCAGTTTATACCGAGCTCGAGGTGAGAATGTTTACTGAGTCATAAAGTGAAAATCAACTGTTTTGGTTTATATGACTAGTTTCACAGTGTCTACCCAGTCACGAGTGTAGACCAAGTTCCAAACTACTTTGAAGTGATCATTATGGAATGAGCTTCTATGTCTACCAAGTGCATGATGATGTCGGGCATTGGCAATGGATGTCGAGCATCAGAACCTCACCAAGTCAATCTTCAGAACCTTAGTGTCTTCATTTGGGCTGACTTTGTAATATTTGTGTTAACTAGTATGATGGCTAACTTTGTAATTATGTAAATTGGATTGGTATATATAAGTAATGTACTATATCATATCAAAGTATGAAAAAGGTGTAATGTAATCAAATGAAATAAAAGAATAGTAGAAAGAAGAGAAAATTGTAAAGGCCATATCATTATAAGGAGTAGTAGAGACATATCAAACACAGAAAGGTGATCACTACACAAGGAATCTCATTCAAAAAACCAAGTTGTAGATCAGAGATTAGGTACTACTTCATCTTAATAGGTGGATCAGTCAAATCCTTTAACAAGGTAGACCTAACAATCTTTTGTAAATATCTTTACTGAGTGCATACTTAATTGTATATCTGTAAATCCTTTCACAAGGTTGACCTAATAGTCCTTATTTCTCTTAATAAGGCAGATCATTAGAAGTGATCAATGCAAGCTTTAACATGATAACTTTATATTGCAGTACTAAAGTTGTGGGTACCATCCCAAACCCAAGTTTACTTTCTATTTGGAACATTTTTGGGTCACCAAATCTTTGTGTCTTAGTGTTATGAATGCTTCCAGTTTCTTATGCATGCAATTAGATCATAATTTATATGATGAATTAAATGATAATTGAATGGTTGGATTAAAGATTGAAATTGTTCAAGATTTAGAAGTTATTGATTCACCCCTCCCCTCTGTGTAACTTAGCTTAGTCTTGAATATTTCAAACAATTTCATGTTTACATTTTTGCAAAGTTAATTCAACCTAGGATAGTAACATACAAAGGTTTAAGATGTTGGATGACATAATGAATGGATGCAAGTATATGAATCTATTAAATATTGAAAAAGTTTTATTTGAACATTTGAACCTTGGGAAATTGATTGAACCCCATCTCATTTATTCTAAATTTTGCAACAATTGTTATTAGATCATTAGGTTCTTGTGAGGAAACCATTTGAAGTTACTTGAATCTAAAGATTAAGATGTACAGAAAGGAGGTGCTCAATTTAAACAAGGTTAACTTTCTTGCATGGTAAATTTTGATGAAGCTGCATTTGGGAGGACTTGAAGAATTTTCATAGTCAATTTATTTTGATATAAATGGAGCCCTCACTGCTCAACAATTGAAAGAAAAGAAAGAACACAATCAAGTATTATTGGATATTGCATCTACCCTGAGCTATTTAGAGTTTAAAGACGTCAAAGGATGTAATATTGCTAAAGGTAACTAGGATTCTCTTCAAAAATTCTATGGAGGAGACAAGAATGTGCTAAGAGCCAAAGTAGATAGTCTAAGAGGAAAATTTAATGATATGAAAATGAAAGAAGGTGAAACTATAGTTTAGTACTGTGGAAGAATCAAAGACATTGTCAATATAATGACATGATCAAATGAGAATATTGAGGATGAGATTGAGATAAGAAAAGTATTAAGAACACTACATCCAATTTATGCTATCAGAGTCTCTGCTATACAAGAAATAGGATATACTCATCGTAGTGATCTAACCCTTGAAGGATTGGTTGGTAGACTTATAGCTTTTGAACTTTCAAACATTGATAATTTAAAATCTAGTAATGGTGTATCTACTTTCAAAGCTAAATTGACACTTGATGGACCTCAAGATAAGAGAAAGAAAAATGTCAAACATGTTGCTAGTGATAGTGATACAGATTATGAAGATGTAGAAGAGCTTTAAGAACTACTTGCTAAGAGATTTCATAGAGGCAAAGGGAAATAAAAAGGTAAGTTACCTATCATATACTTTAACTATAATGAAGTTGGTCATATTGCAACCAGATGTCTTAAGAAGACAAACAACAAAAATGAAGAAAAATACAAATGTAGAAAATATGAGACTAACAAAGACTATAATGACAAAGGAAAGAAAGGCTACTATATTTCTAAAGAGGAATTTGATGGTGGATCAGATGCTCATGATGATTAAGTTGTGTATGTTGCTATGAATGATGATTCTGATGAAGGTGAGGCAACTGCATTGGTATCATATGTGACTAAAAGTTATAGATGGACCATTAAGAGTGGATGTTCTCATCACATGACTAGAGAGAAAAGTATGTTTGAAACCCTTGAGAATTATAATTAAAATAGTGTAAGATTTTGTAATGATGAACCCTATCTAATCAAAGTTCAAAAACATTAACCCAACAATTTAGTAATCAAAACTATTTGCTACAATCTAAATTAATTAGTCCATTTTAGCTCTTAGTTTTGTATGTGTCAACTTAAAGAAAATTATCACACTTAATAATAAACATTGTTGAAACCTATCATGGAAAAATCATTATGTTTTCACTGATGTCAAACCTGCTACTTGTTGGTAAGAGAATTTCTTAATTTGGTTAGAATGCTATCGTTTAATTCATTGATAAAGAAGATTTGAAAATAACAGATAAAAATGGTACCTAGAGAAAGGTTGAGTTATATGGTGTATAAAAGAAGCACTAAGACCAAATAAGACTATGA
Source organism: Cupressus sempervirens (assembly GCA_028749045.1). NCBI lineage: Eukaryota > Viridiplantae > Streptophyta > Pinopsida > Cupressales > Cupressaceae > Cupressus > Cupressus sempervirens. Next base: position 314,841,881 of record CM053789.1, on the reverse strand, counting down.
TAATATAGTATATTGTTTATCTACTTAAGGCTTAAATGAAAGGATACTCAAGAAGATTCAAGAAGAAGAAGCAGTAGAAGAGTAAAATGTGTCTGCCTAGTCTAACCAAGCAAATATGTAAGTTGAGCAAATTTAGTTTAGGCCAAGCATAAACTCAATATGTGCTGAGAAAAGGAAGTTTAGTATTTTTTGAGCAAAGAAAAATAGTATGTGTCAAGCACTAGTAAATATATTATGTATCAAGCATTAGAGGAATGGAAGTAATATCGAAGTGAAGACTTACTTCATGCTGAGAAACTTAGGGTGTGCTGAGCATTAGAAGCTAGTTATTACTGAGTGACAACATAAAGAGTTTGTTCAAAGATTTGAAGAATCTGAGCCAACAAAGTTGATTTCTTGAATTGTGTGAGTCATTTTGAAGAAAAGTATGATGACCTGGTGGAATAGAGTTCAAGATAAATCATTTTTAGGAAAATATGATGATGGTTGTTAGAGAAGTTTCTAGTGGAAACAAAATGGAAAGATGGATAGATTCAATGAATCTAACCTAACCCTAAGATGGATGATTTGTATTAAGTGGAAAAAGATCCAAATTATTTATATAAGGGGATACTAGGACATAAGCAATGGTTGTTGAAGACGAGTGAAGACAATTAGAGAAGAAATGTTGAGGTGTTACTTCATAGGAGGGCTCAAGGAATGGATATGTAGTTAGTATACTAAGAAAGAAGGCTTAAGTGTTCAAATATGATTGAAAAGATCATTGACTAAGAAAGATTGTTATGAGGGAGATTGTTGTGTGTTTCAATCATTTTTTTCACTGATCTCAAACTTGCTATTTGTTGGTAAGAAAATTGTTTACAAATTTAAGTGCTATCACTTAGTTGATTTATGAAGAGGATTTGATCAATAAGATGTATTAACAACACCTAGAGGAAAGGTTGAGTTATGCTTATGTAACAAAGTACAAGGATCAGTTAGAATAGTGGTAACATGATGCATTAATTATTCACTTAAGGTAAAAAATGTTGGCTACACTAAGAAAGATTAGAAGAATATGAAATATCAAGTTTTTCTACTAAGCTTGACCATGTGAATAGTAGGTGCCGAGCAAAGTCAGTGCAAGTCGAGTAGAAAGTTAGTTGGAGCTGAGTAAATGCAAACTCTAGTGGATGTTGAGCAAGATAGTTGATGCTGAGTAAAGTTTATTTGATGCCAAGCACTAGTAAACTTTAGTTGATGCTGAATGATTTCATAGAGGATGACGAGTAACACAGTATGTGCCAAGCATCAAAATATTGATGATGTTGAGTTGTTGCATTATTTCAAAGATCATGAATTTGATGAATCTGAGTTGACAAGTTCATTTTCTAGGATTTTGTGAAGTAGGTGGAAGATAAGGATGATAAGTTGGTGGAATAGAATTCTAAGTAAACCATTTTGAGGAAAATTCAAAGTGGATTCTAGAGAAAGTTTCTAGAATAGATATGGAATATTGGGTAGATACATTGTATTCAACCTAACCCATCCTAACCCTTATTTGGATGATGGAGAATGGGTGACAAAATATCTTAATTTCCTATTTATAGGAATGTCTGGTCATGAAGCAATGTTTCCATGTGCAAGAACCTAAGGGAGACAAGAAGTCACATGGTTTTGCTTCATCAAGTGACCTAAGAGAAGAGTCTACAATGCCATATTAAGCAAGAAGGATTAAAGAGATATATGCTTGAAGGGTGAACAAGCTATCAAAGTTGCAAAGTATGGAGTCCAAGTAGAATTGAGGACCGAACAAAGATCTATAATCTACAATTGAAGTTGTAAGTTGTATCAGATCAAAGCTCTACTGTTACTCTATAACAATTGTATCAGTCTAGGGTAAATCCTTTGGATTAAGGTTGACCTAATAGTCATTAGTAAATCATTTAACATGGTGGCATTCTAAATGAATGGCCAAAAGCATTCTAACAAGGCTTACTTCTGACGAGGTGATTGAAATCCTTTAACATGGTTACATTTAATAGTGTTATTGTAACCTTTAATAGGGTTGGCCTTTTACAGGGCATTACTTCAGAAGAGAAAAAATGAGTAGCTTTTTACTCGTGGTTTTTCTCAAATTTGGTTTCTATTTAAATCACTGTGTTATGTGTGTTGATGAATCTTTTATGTTTCATGATTTACATTTTTACAAATTGATTTGATAGTAAGCTGGAAGTTTTGAATGATTGCATATTCATTTGGATGTTTACATGAGTATGAATGTTTTATGGGTTCACTGAATTGTGAAAAGTTTTAATTGTACATCTACACCCTGGATAACTAATTCACCCTCCCTCTTAGTTATTCTAAAATAATTCCAACAATTGGCATGAGAGCCATCTGCTTAAGAGGACTAGTTTGAAGGTACTAGAAGCATAGAGATCAAGATGTGGAAAAGAGATGTACCCAAGCTCAACAGAGATATCATTTTTGCATGGTAATGTTTGATGAAACTACACATTGGAGGAATTGTAGATCATGCACAAACCACCATTGAAGTGGAACATGTGGATCCAGGAGGAGCCTTGACTACTGAGGATATGAATAGAAAGAAAGAACACAATCAAGTGATGTTGGAGATCTCCTCTTCCCTAAGCTATGCCAAATTTAATGATATCAAAGGCTATGATACTATAAAGAAAATGTGGGATGCCCTAACCACTATCTATGGAGGAGACATGAATCTACAAAGAGCCAAATCTGAGTTTCTTAGAGGTAACTTTAATGACATAAGAATGGAAGAAGGTGAGAATACTGCTCAATATGTTGCTAGGATAAAAGAAGTTGTGAGTGCAATAAAATGTACTACTAGTCAAATAAATGATGATATTGTGTTTAAGTAAAGTTTTGAGAACATTATTGCTTGTTTGTGCTATTAGAGTTTCTATAATTGAAGAACTAAGATGTACTCCAAGAAATGATCAAACCCTTGAAGGTATCCTAGGTAGATTCACTACTTTTGAGCTATCTAATATCTAACTTTGATAATTACAAACTTGAAAGTCTTGAATCTATTTTCAAAGCCAAACTATTATTGAAGGACTCTAAAGAGCCCAAGAAGAAGAAGAAGAAAAGAAAGATAAAGTATGTGTCTAGTGAAAGTGATAAAAATGATAAAGATGTTGAAAAATTGGAAGCACTACTGGCAAGAAGATTCCATAAAGGAAAATGCAAGTTCAAAGGTAAGTTACCCATCATTTGTTTCAATTGCAATGAATTTGGTCATATTACTATAAGATGTACATAGAAGAAGAACTAAAGACGTGCTGACAAGTACAAAAATAGAAGAGAAGATGATAGTAGAGATTACAAAGACAAAGGCAAGAAGTTGTGCAACATTGCCAAAGAAGAAGGCAAGGATGATTCTGATCAAAATGATGATGAAGTGGTGTATGTTGCAATGACAGACGAATCAGATGAAGATGAGGAAATTGCACTTGTGACTTGTGTGAACAATAATGATAGATGGATCATTGAGATTGGATGCTCACATCATATGAATGGGGACAAAAGTAAGTTCATTACCTTAAACTACTACGAAGGAACTAGTGTAAGATTCGGTAATGATGGACCTTGTTTGATAAAAGGAAAAGGTTCTGTCAAACTCATAGACAAGATTTCATGTGAAAATGCTTACTATGTTGAAGGATTAAATTATAATTTGTTGAGTGTGTCACAATTGAACAATTTGGGATGTAATGTTGAATTTGAAAACAAGATTGCTAACATATATGATGCTGATGGAAAGATGAGTAGAAAAGGTGATCAAACTAGAAGTAATCTATTCTATCTAGATATAGAGGATTCTACTTGTCTTGTTGTAATATTTGATGATGTATGGCTATGGCACAAGAGGTTATGTCATGTTAATTTTGATAACTTGGTTAGTATTAGTAACATGAAGAAAGTTGGGGATTTTCAATAATTGAAGAAACCTAACAATACAATGTGCAAACAATCTTAGTTAGGCAAAATGACAAAGTCAAGCTTTAAGAGTAAAGCTTATACCTCTAAAGAAATGCTTGAGATTGTTCATACTAACTTGTGTGGACCAATTGATGTGCAAAGCTAGAAAGGAGATAAGTACATTATGTTTTTTGTTGATAATTATTTTAGAATGATGATAGTTATGTTTCTGAAATAGAAATCTAATGCTTTTCAAATATTTAAGTGGTACTTGGCAAGAGTTGAGAAAGAAACAGGTAAATGTCTGAAATGTTTGAGATCAGATAGAGGAGGAGAATTCACATTAAATTTGTTTGTGATGTTCTGTAATGACAAAGGAATCAAAAGACATAATTATGCATCTAGAACCCCTCCACAAAATGCTATTGCTAAAAGAAGAAATAGGTCTATAATGGATTGTTCTAGAACACTCATGATGGACAAGAATGTTTCTTTGAAATACTACAGAGAAGCTATAAGTACAATTATCTATATATTAAATCATGTGCAAGTGAAGAAAGGTACTCATTCTACATGTTTTGAAGTATGGTATGGACACTCACCAATGTGAAATACTTTAAGATATTTGGAAGCAAATGTTACATTCTTAAAGATGTTAGGAATGGAAAGCTTGATGCAAAAAGTGAGGAAGGTATATTTCTCGGTTACTCCGCAAGAGGTAAAGATTATAAGTGTTTGAATACTAACACTAACAAAGTTGTGGAAAGTGCAAATGTGAACTTTGATGAATATATAAAAGTACATGAGGTTGAACCTATGAAAGAAGCAGAAGAATATAAATAATTTGTATACTTTTATGAAGAAATGCCTAATGAAGAAGATGCTACAAATTAAGCTACAATCCAACAACAAGTTTCAGTGACTACTGAGCCACATCCTATGAATTTTGAGTTACATTCAAGAACTGAGCCACATTCAGATGTTGAGTTACAGAATGAAGTGAATGCACATTCTAATTTTGAGATTAACAGACATGAAAGAAATGTTGAGATACCTGATAGAGATACACATAGTAATTCAAAAGCTAAGAGACAAAATGAAGAAACAAGAGCTAAACCAAGATTTTCTAAATATGTCAAGAGAGATCATCCTATAGATCAAGTAATTGGAAATAAAAATGCTAGGTCAATGACAAGAAATAGATTGAGAAGTGAATCATGTTTTTTAAGCATGAAGGAACCTAAAATAGTAAAAGATGCATTAGATGATGGTGACTATTACAAGGTCATGGAAGAAGAAATTGAATAGATATAAAGAATGAAACATGGAGTCTAGTTCCTAAACTAGAAGAGAAAAATGTGATTGGTACCAAGTGGATATTTAGAAACAAAGCAAGATTAGTTTGCAAGGGATATGCACAAGAAGAAAGAATTGACTATGGAGAGACATTTGCCCCTGTCGCTAGAATGGAAGGAGTGAGAGCTCTACTCGCTTACTTTGCATACAAAGGTTTCAAAGTTTAGCAGATGGATGTTAAGTTTGCATTTCTGAATGGCATACTAGAAGAAGAAGTTTACATAGAACAACCAGAATTTTTTATAGATGTTAACAATAAGAACATGGTATGTAGACTACAAAAAGCTTTATATGGTTTGAAACAAGCACCAAAAGCATGGTATGAGAGACTTTATACTTATCTTGTGAAGATTGGATTTGAAAAGACTTATGATAACAACAATCTATACATGAAGACAGAGAAAGGAAAAGGTATAATTTTATCTAAAATATTTGTTGATGATATCATTATTGGATACAATTATTCAAATGTGTGTTGTCTTTGATGTTACACAAATGTCATATCAATTATCAGTCAAAGTCTACCAAGCTCAGTTGGTTAGCAAGGAAAAAGATAGAGTCTACCAAGATCAAAAGGTTAGCAAAGAGAATTAAAGAGTCTATCGAGCATTTCTAGATGTTACACTATGAAGTCAATCTCTACCGAGCTCACTCAGGTGCTTTTGGCAAAAATCAGTTTCTACCAAGCTCACAAGGTCAGCCAAGGGAAATTAGTTCTTACCGAGTTCACTCAGTCTCCAAAGGATTTTGTAGAGTTTGCAGTGTTTATCGAGCTTCACATGGTTAACACTAGAAATCATTTTTGGAGCAGTGTTTACCGAGATGGGTCAGCCAATGAAGGATTTCATTATTTTAGGGAATAAAGTTTATTTGTTTAATGTAATGTTTGTAGCTGACTGATCTATGATTTATTGGTAAATGTAACTTGTAAATGATCTGACTTGACAATCTATAATGTATAAATAAAAGTTCAAGTTGTGTTTTCAAATGTATGAATAGATGTATGAATGAGTGAGTATGTAAATGAGTTGATTGTGACGAATAAGTGTGAGAAAATTTTGAAAAATGATCAAATATCCTTGAGGAGAATTAGAGTTGTATTTGATCAGTGATGATCTATTGAAGTAGAGTAGAGATCTATATTAGCAAAGTTTAGTTGCATCTCATTTAGGTCACTTATTATTACTTTCTCACCATTGTAGCAGTAATTCCTAAATCTCTTAGTAGAGTTGTCTAACAACCATTTTATATAAATCCTCTAACAAGGTGGATAGCTCAACTTAATTGTTCTAAAGAACTCTACCAAGGCCACTCCTAACAGGGTGATTAAATCCTCTAACCAGGTCACACCCAATAGTGTGTTTTGTAACCTTTAATAGGGTTGGCTCCTTATAGGGCTCACTTCAGAAGAGTGAAAATTGGTAGCTAGTTACTTGGTGGTTTTTCTCATATTGGGTTTCCATGTTAAATATGGTGTCTCTTGTGTTCATGCTATTTACTTTTGCATGCATGTTTATAATTGTGAATGCTTAAAAGATTAGTAACAAGTTAATCTACCAAGTTATGAAATTGTTTTGTGTGGCTACTGAGTAACAATAGTAATAAAGTTATAAGACATCTAAGGGATCTATGGATTTATTATTTTGTTTGGTAACTGATTCACCCCTCCTCTTAGTTAGTCCATCTATAATTCCAACAATCATATTTGGAGGTCAAGATTCTTTATGTAAGGACTTTGAAAATTAGATGAAACAAGAATTTGAAATGTCTATGTTTGTAGAGATCAAATTTTTTGTGGGTTTTCAAGTATACCAGATGAATTATGGTTTATACATCACTCACTCAAAGTATGTTAGAGAGATATTGAAGACATTTGGACTAGAGGATTCAAAAATAGTAAGTACACCTATGGTGACAACACACAAGTTATCAAAGAATGATGATTTAGTTGAGGTGAATCAAACATTATATAGTTCTATAATTGGAAAATTGTAATATGTAGTACATAGTAGACCTAACATTGCATTATCTATAGAGATAGTTGCAAGATTCTCTACTAATCCAAGGGAGAATCATTTAATAGTTGTAAAGAGAATAATGAGATATATAAAAGGAACAAAAGAGTTTGGTCTATACTACAAGAAGAATGAAAAGTTTGAATTGAGAGCCTAGATGCTTTATTAATGCTATTCATACAATAATTCAGGCTACTCTTATCGTTTTATTATTTAAATGAACGCATTTAGATGCTGATATCTAACAACACTGTAGTTGCAGATGCTAAAAGTATATATTTGTTTTACAATTCCCTAGGTTGCATGTGAAATATACCAGCTTGGACACATCTGTTGTTATTAATAAATAACAGCTAACGAAAACATGTGACCGGCTTTACTTTCATCCCTTCGTTGCTAATTAATGATGCTGTCATTTTCTGAAGATGATTAGGATACTATTTTTCCTTTCATTATCACACGCTAGCTGAGATAAGGCTTAATTGTTTCAAAGAAATAGGTTACAAAATCTAATAGAAAAAACTGCACGTTGGATCATAATGAAATTAGGCGCTTTTTAAAAATTGCTTGATGAGATGGAAGATTAAGTTATGATGTTTAATTAAATCAGGCCGGTTGAAATGGACATATAAATAATAATAATAAAATTATTGTGGTCAATGAAAGAATCCTCAGGAAACTTAGGACCGCTCCTACACAAGAGTTTATATCACAGGCCAATGTTAAATATTTGATGCTCACTACATTAAGCATCAGCTTGAATAGTGCTCAAAATATACTTATATATATATATATATATATATATTTTAAACGCATACCTTAAAGTTAAAATAATATAAAATATTGAATTATAACAATATGAGTATTGGAAAGTATAAATTCTCATTTAATGTTCTACTTCATTAGGAACATGTTCGAATTTGGTCAAAGTTTGGTCAAAAACTGGGTCAAAATTTTGACCAATAAAGGTCAAAAAATGAGCCTAAATGTACTAGTGACAAAAAATTATGACAAAACTATGTTACTCAAAATCTAAAGTCCCAAATGCTTAGCACATACAGTGACTTAATTTTTGTAACTCAACATCTAAATGACTCAGCATGTAGTGCTTACTCATCTCCTAAATCACTTGGCACATACTGTCTTCTTGTCACATGAGTGACTTAGCGTATGGGTGACACAAAATGGTCTAACTTATATGTCGTGCTCGACATATGTTACTTGTTCGGCATGAACTAAGTAAATGACATAAGTGCATAGATGCTCACTTGTGCAAACCACATTGAGATTAACAATCTCCCCCTTGGGATGAGTGTCAAAAACACTTGGTCATACATTAATACTCTTATTCTTATGAGCATAACATAAACTCTTATCCAACTTCTATCAAAATTTCAAAATTTCAAAATTTTGCAACATGACTTATACCTCAAAATCTTATAACTCCCCCTCAATTGTTTGATCTACTATGTATTGTATTCTATATCAAAATCTTTGTCCTGGTGAGTAGATTTGCCTCAACTGATACCCTTTTTTCTATTCTATGCTTTCTTCCTCTTACTCCCCCATTCTTTCTCTCCCTTACATCTTACTCCCCCTTTTTGGCATTCATGTCAATGGGTTATACACTAATAGTGTGCTTGTCCAAAAAGGATTTATGGACCTCAAGAATAATCTTAAGAGCTACATTCCAATTATCACAAGCTACTTCCAAACACTTAATTTGGATGGCTAGCTTGGGAACAAGGTGTACTAATCCATCAAATCTAGAAAGATTAGGTTCTTCCTTCATAAGTGTTTCTACATAGCCTAGCTCCTTGTGTAAAATATCAATGTGAGGAGTCAATGTAGACTAGATGATGATTAGTTTAGCCCTTATTTTGGCTTCAACTTCTTGTAGTGTTGCTAACTAACCTTAGGCTTGTAATAGGGTTCTAAAATGTTTCTCACTTTGAGCTAGGGGCATGGGAAATTTGGCTCCGAATGACTACACTAAATTTTTAGAGCTTAGGAGGTGATTCCTTATCTCCTGTGTGAAAAGTGTAGGATTACATAGTTTGCTGTACAGAGAGAAAATTTTCTCTAGTACCTTCTTAACACTTTCTATCTTAGTTTCCAATGCAACTTGTGTTATTGCTATATCCATAGGTATCTTATCATTCACTTCTTTTTGAAACTTTTTCTAAGACCATTCTAATAATTTGGCATTAGTAACTAGGTTTGTATCACTTACTCTTTCCACTATGTTGGTTAGTTATTCAATGATTGGTTTTGATTCATCTAGAGTAGGTAGACTAAATTCATCTAAGAAAATGAATTTGATCTAAATTAAAGCTTGCTTCTACCTATGCTCCCTTCCAAGAAGTTCTTGATGTTTCTTTGTTGGTAGGGCCTCTTGAAGTATACCCATCTACTCAATTGTTATTGCTACATAATGAAACTTATGAAACACAATTTCTTCATCTAGGCTAACATCTCCACAAATTATTACCTCTTCTACCTTTGATGAGCTAGGACTCGGCACTAAGAATTGCAATGGTGTTGCATCTATGCTTGGTCTTGGAAGAGATTTATTGGAAGGAGTTCATGATTATGCTAATGTTACCAGTACTTGAATTTCTTCTAGCTCCTTTGGCTTAGGTGTCACATTTGTTTGTTCAAGCTTGTCCTTTTTTACCTCTTTGATTTCAATTGCACCTTTAACTATGCCAAAGGTACTGGTACATCTATCTAACCCATTTGACATGGTGTCTCATCATTAATCAATTTTTCCACCTTATCTTCTCCAACTATCTCAACCTTTTCTTTTTTAGGATATTGAACATTTTCTGAGACTGGAATGCTTTCCATGGGTGTACTGATAATGCATCTTGTTGTCTCCTTCCTTTGATATACAACTAAGTGTGGTGAATCTTGTACAGTTGTGACTTGAGGAATGATTGTAGGTGTGTCTTGTGTTTTCACTTCCTCCTCTACAGTCATAGATTCTAACTTCTACATTTCATCAGTTCACTTACCAATATGGAAGTTTCATTATTTACACTTATTACCTATGGAGGGATGGCAGTCAACTTTTGTGTATCTTGTACACTCTTATCCAGTTGCTACTCTTCCTCAGCTTTTTCCTGATCATCAATATTCATGTCAGCGCTTTCTTCATTTTTATCCTCTTCATCATCTTTGGTTGTGGCTAGTCCATATGTAATCTTCCACATTTGTTTGGTCTTCATTACAACATCCTCTATGTTTTTCTATAGTATGCTAAATTCCCTATACTTAGGAATAAATCTCATAGAATATTTCTTTATGGCTTTCGATATTTCTTCCTTGATAAGTTTTGGCATAACATGAGTGATTATTGTTTCCATAATCTGCTTCTCTATGTCTATACAATAATGTCATTTCTTCTCAACTCTATCATATAGACTCTTAGGTATGGAGTTGGTAATTTTTGTAGGAGCCTTCTTAAAAGTAAACATATTGTCATATATTTCCTCCTCTTCTTGGTTTTTCTCCATATTTCCAAAGTTATCAAATTCAATTGAGAGAAACCTAAAAATCACCATTGTTTCTATTGTTCTAACATAAATTATCTAGGTCTAAGGAGGGACTATGACTCACAACTTGGAAGTTCTTGTTCTCATCAAATTTAGTCTTCTCCTCATCAAATTCAACCTAAGAAACATACTTTCTTCTTAATCTTTTATGTGTTGCACCTTTATGCTCTTTAGGCCTGGCTAGCACTTTATCCTTTTAAGCAGTGACTCTTGTACTAGCCCTTGTGGTAGGTGTTGGTCATTTGGTCTGACTTGGTTTTGCAACCTTCTTTGGTTTTGTCACTATAGGTGTCTTTTCCTTTCTTTTCTTCTTTTCAACAGGAGTTGGTGCTTCCTTGACTTATTCTTCCTTAGAACCTTCTACAACTTCTATATCCTCCTCTTGTCAATCTTCTCCTTGACCTTGTGTTTGTGCTAGTGGTGTTTGAGCTTGTGTGTCTTCTTCTTCTTCTTCTTCTTATTTTTCTTTCGCGACTCCTTCACCAAATTTTTCTTTCAGTTTCTTCACCAATTTTTTCTTTTCCTTTATTACATTGGTAGTGTTCAACTCCATAGTGATTTTTGATTTGGGCAATTCATAGTTACCAAATGCTTTAGCTTCTTTGTCCACTTCTTGAGCAACTAATGTTATGATTATTACAAAGGCCTCATCAACTTTTATCTCATAACCTAAAGTCCTTATCCATCTCACTCTAGGAATTTTTGCTCAAATATATCTATGATCACTATCAACTAGGAAGAAAACATCATTTCCCCACTAGTGAGACTTGTATCATTAATCTCTTCTTCATGGATTGTTTGAAATATTCAAATAACTTGTCATTACTGACTCAAAATTTTTACCTGATTGTTCAATGAATTCTCCTATCTAAACTGCAATTGATCTATTTGTCTTCCATGCAACTTGCCAAATATAGGAAACTTATTCTACACATAGAAGAAAATACATAGTAAAATAGATCCAAATTTACATTGAGCACTCTTTGTTTTCCTTATTGCTCCTAGGTTTTCAATCAATTGCGACAACTAAAACTCAACAAGATTATAAGAATCTTTCTTCACAATTTTATAGCCCATGTCGATTGCAATGCAAGGTACGCTATTTAATCTGCTTGATTGATAAAAATTATGTGATATTACGCTCACACCAAAAGCTTTTAGGTTATTTGTGATTGTATCAATGGTCATATCCTTTTTGTTCCATATGGCTCCTATGTTCTTTTCAATAACTTCCTTTGACTCACTTCTCATAATGTTTGGCCAATCAAGGGTCAGATACCATGTTACCCTATGAACAATTTTCTTTGTAGTTTTAATCAGCCCATTCTCTAACCATACTAAGTTCTCATGAATTCTACTTAAGATAGTCTTAATCCACTCAGTTTAGAAGATATTTGGAAAATCTAGGGCATGAGTTAAACATTTTTTCTCAACAATGTTGTATTCTTCCTTCAATACTCCATTTTCACATAATCTTCCATAATCTTCTCTAATTTCCATGTCACCTATACTTACAATCTTGTAATTATAACAATTCTTGACATCTTGTATCATTAAGACTTGCGATGGTATCATAGATATTCACTAGAGGGATCTTGCTTATACACTATATCTAGAATAGCCTTTGTTTAATCTCATTACTAATTAACTAAACATTTAAGAACTATTTTCCCACTACACCCTTCCCTTTCAAAGAACTAGCTGCCATCACATATATCTAGGGTTTGCAAAATTTGGAATTGTGTAACTCAGCAGATGGTAACTACCTTACAAATCCTAATGAAATGGTGTCAAATAGTCATTCAAATATCCTATAAATGCTCAGATAAAATTCTTCAAATTTCCTTCAACGTTTCATCTTCTTTCTAGATTTCAAATGATGTGAAATGAGTAGAAATCAATCAAATATCCCATAGAATACTACAATTAATGCTAAGTGCTTACATAGCTATGAGCTTAGCATCAACTAATTTTTGGCTCACTTGGCATCCACATGTCTTTCCATTCACTCGGCAACCATTACAATCTTGGCCTCAACTAATTCATTTTCTTAGCTCAACATTAACAAACATTTCATTTGGCAACCATAAGAATATTTTCATGCTTGGTAGTAACATGAAAATGCTAACAATACTTTTTTAAAATTCCTTGATTTCTAATAACATTTTGCATATTTAATCATGCATATGTAATCTTTTCAGAATTAGATCCATGGAGCTAATGTATCATATAGTTTTTAAATATTAATCCTACATAACTCTTGATTACTTAGTTTGAGAGGTGTGATCACTTGACCCATTGGGTGAAGTGATTCCATCTACGCTTGATGTGTTGCAGTCCTCCTTTCTCTTCCATGTCTTTCTCATCTCATCTCTAAAATTTTCAATATCTCCCTTGCCTTTGCCTTTGTTTAACTCACAACTTTCTGCCTTTGACTTTGTTAGACAATATCGACTAATGTGACTAGTCTTCAAATAGCTAAAACATCTGGTTTGATTCAACCACCTCTTGTAGTCACTCTTGAAGTGTGTTCTAATATAATTCTTAGGAACATGTCCATACTCTTGATAGTAGTGACAAATGTACCTTGTATTATAATCCTAGTTATGAAATTTTTCATTGTTCTTTACCTTTGTTTTCTTTTTTGATGACCACATGGGTTTCAATCTGCACTCAAAAGCGCTATGACCATACTTCTAATAGTTATAACAATATCCTTCAAATCTTTAAGTGCACATGGTCTTGGTTATACATTCATGTGCATGATGACCTTGTTTTTTGTATGTATGGTAGTGGCCCATGCTCTTTTGCTTAACATTTTGATTTACATTCTTTATCCTAAACAAATCGGCAGTATGTCCTTTCTTACCATAATTATGACAAGTAGGTTATGAGTTCTTATTTTTTTAACTTCCTTCTTTAACACTTTTGGATGACTCTCCTTCTTTAGTACTTGTGTATCCCAGTCTAGATGTATCATTGTTTAACTAGGAGATCTCATCAATTGTCCAAAGTACTTGATAGCTTCATTTGGTTTATTGAAACTTTCAAAAAATTCCTTTTCCCTTTTCATATCATTGATCAACTATTCATTCTGCAACTTCAGTGTTGTGATATTAATGCCTTCACTATTTATTTCATGATTAGCAATCATGACTTGATTCATTGTTTTCATTCATCATTTGACTCAAAGTTTCTAATTGCATATTAGCAATCCTTCTTGCCTCTAATAATTTTTTTTCTAGTCTCCTGGTCAAAACTCTTTTATCATCTTCAATCATGAATTTGTATTCCATAGCTTTCTTTTTCTATTCGGTTACCTCACATACTAATATGGGTTGTGATTCTTGTTCTATCTTAAGATTTTTGATCTCTTTAGCTAGGGTTCTATTATTTTCCCTTTACCTTGTTGGGTACATATCATACATAGGGATTCCATCCAACTTAAGATTCATCCTTATCACCAAAATATTGTTATTCAGTCCTTAAGTTGTCCTAGAAATAGTTTACATAGTAGTTTGTTCCAATTCAAACAACTATGACAAAACTATGTTACGTGATATTTGAAGTCCTAGATGCTTTGCACATACTGTGACTTGAATTTGGTAACCCAAAATCTAAATAACTTGGCATGGACTTCTTACTTAGCTCCCAAATCACTCAACACATAATGTCTACTCAGCACATGAGTGACTCGGCATATGAGTGACTTGGCATGCTCTAACATATATGTGGTGCTTGGCATATGTTACTTGTTCAGCATGAACTAAGTAAATGACTTATGTTTATAGACACTCACTTGTCAAAACCAATCTAAATTAATAAAAGAGCTATTTCTAAAATAGAGGAGAGTAAGCTAGAGAAGAAGAAGAGATTAAGAAGAAAATATACTACTCTAGCCAAGTCAAATGAGGAGAGGATAGAATTAGATGACATAAGTCAATTTCAAGTGGTAAGCCACAATCCCTCAGATATAGATAACTTTTGTGATAATATCAATAATAATGCAAATTTTTCTAGCTTTGTACATATTGTATTTGATAAGTTAGGAAAAAATGATCAAAATAAGGTGGAAGAATCAATTTATGAAATGATGGCTATATTTAAGACCACAAGTATAGAAATTTCCAACTTACTACAAAAGAGTCTACATGACGAACTTGAGCAGAAGTAGCAATATAGTTTGATAATAGAAAGATAGATAAGGTATGTTACATTAGCCAAAGTACTACCAACCTTTGATACGGAAGTGAT
>CM053789.1:314531754-314824254 GCA_028749045.1 Cupressus sempervirens | reverse complement strand
ATTCAAATATTCTGCAAATGCTCAGATAAATTTCTCCAAATTGCCTTTCACTGTTCATCTTCTTTCAAGACTTGAAATGATGTTAAATGAATAGAAATCAATCAAATAGCCCTTAGAATACTATAATTAATGCTAAGTTCTTACACGGTTATGAGCTTAGCATCAACTAATTTTTGGCTCACTTGACATCCACATGTCTTTCCCTTCACTCAGCAACCATTACAAGCTCAACCTCAACTAATTAATTTTATTAGCTCGACATTAATTAATATTTCATTTGGCAACCATAAGAATGTTTTCAAGCTTGGTAGTAACATGAAAATGCTAACGATACTTTGAAAATTTTCCTTGATTTCTAATAACACTTTCCATCTTTAGTCATGCATATGTAATCTAATTAGAACTAGATCCTTGGAATTGATGTATGGTATATCTTTTAATACCAGTCCTACATACCTCTTGATTACTTAGTTTGATGAGAAGTCATCACCTAATCCATGGGGCGACGTGATTCCACCTAGGCTTGATGTGTTGCAATCCTCCTTTTTCTTCCATGTCTTACTCATCTCATCTCTTACATTTTCAATATCTACCTTGCCTTTGCCTTGCTTAACTCACAACTTCGTGCCTTTGACCTTGTTAGACAATATCAACTAATGTGACTAGTCTTCAAATAGCTAAAACATGTGGTTCGACTCAACCACCTTTTGTAGTCACTTCTAAAGTGTGTTCTAATATAGTTTTCAGGAACATGTCCATACTCTTGACAATAGTGACAAATGTACCTTGTATTATAATCCCAGTTATGAAATTTTTCATTGTTCTTTCCCTTTATTTTCTTATTTGATGACATCATGGGTTTGGATATGCACTCAAAAGCTCTATGACCTTACTTATGATAGTTATAATAATATCCTTCAAATCTTTGAATATGCATGGTCTTGGTTCTACATTCATGTACCTAATGACCTTGTTTGTTGCACTTATGGTAGTGGCCTATGCCCTTCTATTTAAGATTCTGATTTATAGTCTCGCTCCTACACGCATTGGCAGTATGTCCTTTCTTAACATAATTATGACAAGTAGGTTATGAGTTCTTACCTTTGTTACTTCTTTCTTCAACACTTTTGGATGACTCTCCTTCCTTAGTACTTCTATATCCTAGTCTAGATGTATCATTTTTACATCTAGGAGATCTCATCAATTTTTCAAAGTACTTGATAGCTTCATTTGGTTTATTGAAACTTTTAGCAAACTCCTTTTCACTTTTCAAATCATTGATTAACTATTCATTCTGTAACTTTAGTGTTGTGATCTCAATGTCTTTACTATTTATTTCATGATTAGCAATCATTACTTGATCCATTGTTTTCATTCATCTTTACCTAGTTGGCTACATCTAATATATAGGGATTTCATCCAACTTGAGATTCATCCTTATCGCCAAAATATCATTACTCAATCTTTAAGTAGTCTCAAAAATAGTTAAAATAGTACTTTGTTCCAATACAAAAAACTACGACAAAATTGTGTTACTTGACATTTGAAGTCTCAGGTGCTCGACACATGCTGTGACTTCAATTTTGTAACTCAAAATCTGAATGACTTGGCATGCATTGCTTATTTAGCTCCTAAATTACTCAGCACATGAGTGACACAGCATATGAGTGACTCAACATGCTCTAACTTATATGTGGTGCTTGGCATATGTTACTTCTTCAACATGAACTAAGTGAATGACTTAAGTTTATAAGTTAATCTTAAGACCCAAAACACATGTTTTGGAGACGATTCTTAATCAATTTTTTGAAATTATAGAGGTTAAAAAATTGAGAGGTTAATAAACCTCTATAAGAATTAGTTATTTAAAAAAGGAAACTATCACTTACAAAGTCTTGAAATGAGATGATTTTAAAATATCCAAGAATTATGTCATTTGTCCCAAGATGGGAATTATGAAATAAAGTGAAAAAATCTATTGAAACATAAGTAATGGATCACATATATTCCTAAGAATGTTTAGAAAGTAGTTACAGTTATTTCCATTCAAGTGAAAGGAAATAGGAAAATAAGTATAAGTGTGCCCTAGATTTAATAATAAGACAAAGAAAAATTAGATAGTATGACATAACATTGGGCGTTGAAGTCAATGAACTTTCATGACATCATTGACATAGACTTATTTTCATTTTGAATTAGGAGGAATTATTTTGACCCTAATTGACAAAATTATAAATCTTGAAGATCACTCGCTAAGTATTTCGCAGAGTTTTTCATGTGAACGTGAGTGTTATCTTAAGAGATAAAGTAAGTGGTTGGAATTTTCAAAGATTCAAATCTTTCTTGATTGACTAGAAATTATTTGGTAAAATTTTGAATACAAGAGAGTTGTAATTGATTGAGTAGATGGAAATAAATGACATGTGGATGCATGTTTAGGAGCTATTATGAAAAGTGAGCCAAACCAACTCCTTAGTACCCAACCAAATAGAATTAAATCATCCAAGATAATACTCCGAAAATATTTTTTAAAAATTAATTAAATCATTCAAAGAGTGACACGTCCATATCAAGAGTTAACTAATTATAACAATTTAGACCTTGAATGAGCCAAGAACTACATGGATAAAGGACAATTGGGTTAAAATTCTTTCTTGACTCATTAGTTAATTAGGAATACATTGTGTCAAAGACAAAAGAATGTGACCCCTGAAACATTTGCAACATAAAAGATAAAATCCTATGTAAAACATAATCAGCTCACAAAAATAGGTTAGCACAATCATAGATAAGGGTATTAAATAAATAAAGGGATCATGATTTGCATTCATCAAGAAAAAATTTATAAATGACATCCAACATAAACCTTAATCATTTAAACACTACATATTTTAATGGAATATAATTATATATTTTTCAATATATCAATTTGACATGAATCATAAGAAAAATATATCTTTACCAAAAAGCACTAGGAGTCAAAGTTAATGTAGTGGAAGTTAAAAATCATTCCTTCTAGAACTCACCTCCTTAGAAAATGCCAAATGATAAGAAGAAATTAAACACAATCATTCATTTATACAATCCCATTACGTAGAATGAATATAAACATTCACTATATCATTTTAATCAAATGAAATTGAGGTAGATGGCTCTCAATCACCTTAATAGAGAAAAATGTAAAAAATAATCATATATCTATTAAGTATCAGGTATTGAGAGAGAAAGTTGTTGAAAAGGAGAGCAGTAGAGTATGTTAATACAAAGGAGTAGATAGAAGATACATCTATAAAGCCTTTACAAAAGGATATATTTGAGACTTCAAGATGTATTCTTAGGGTTTTTCCCTACCCCAATTTTGAGTAGTTGATGCAGAAAGTTGCATTAGTCTAGTGGTAGAGAGGACTATTGCTAATCTGGATTGGATGTTCAATGTTTCCTCTATGGGGGAGTATCTAGGTTTGCACTAAGTCATGAAGGACTCTTCATAATTGGTGTTTCAATACTATGTTAAGAAACTTGATTTGATTAAAGATATTGAGCAACAAATTGACATAACAGTGCTTTTTTCATTGATTTAAATGGGAAAGATAAGTGCATAGAAATCACCTTAAGTATGTGGTACAGTATTATGTAAGGAAATTTTTTTTGTGTTGGGGATATTAATATATATAATGGTGGAGAGATATTTAGTTGGGGAAGATGCATTGGATATCGAAGATTTGATTGATGAAGAGGATTTGAAAATTTGATTAATGAAGAGGATTTGAAATATAAAAGCAATAGTGAAAGAGTTGCATTTGATATTCATGGAACTTGGATGTTTTTTTGTCTATGTTTCAATCAGTGCTAAAGGAAAAAATTGTTAGCATCAATGATAAAGATATTCCTATGGGGGAGTATTTTACCATTCTAGGATAATTACAAAGATTGTTCAAATGGTCGTTTATTGTATTCATGATTAGTTTTTATTGGTCTCAACATAGTGTTAATACTATGAAGATTGGTAGAGTAACAAACAAATATCATCATAGCATAGATATTTTTCAATCCTTACATCTATCTAAGTAAAGGTCAATGTATAAGAAGATAAGAGAAATAATAAGTAAATTTGATAACATTGAAACACTCGAAACAACTTAGTTGCTTTCACTTTTCCATACACAAAAGAAGTTACAAGAGCCATTGAAATTTTCAGGTGTAGATACAACATCAAAGAAGAGAATATTTTCTAACATGCAAACTAATGTGATTGAAATTGTTTAACAAGGTTTGAGAAACATAAGAAAGAAGTCTTGAACTAAAGAGAAGTCAATGGCAAGAAAAGTGACGTTGATGTCTATTGTAAATAAGAATATGACCAAAAATAAATAAATATCTTCAATTTCATTTGAAATGGATTTTAGTACAAAAATAATGAGATAAATTGTTAAGAGAAGATCAATTATGGATGAAAGTACTATGGAAGGAAATTGGGAAATCAAGTGTAGAGGACCTCATTCTGATAGGATTGATGAGGAATTTCAAATTTTAGTTATATCATTTTGGATTGATAACACACATCCTTTATCAAATAGTAAAAATGTTATCAGGCATAGGATTGCATTTGGTCAATATGAAAATCACACAAAACATTCGTTGGACACAACACAACATGAGATATATGTGTTCTTTTTTAGTGAGCATACTAATGTAAAAATTGGGCAAAAATTGTTTGAAAGATTGAAGCCATACTTTGTGAGGTCAAATAATTTTTTTGAAATATGTCATTTTCATCATCATATTGAGCTTGATCTCTACTATAAGTTATTCCAAAAGTTTGTAGAAGACACATACAGTTTTTGCATAGCTCCTGCTAGTAGGAAAAGTGAGTTTATATCATCTATGTGAAAAAAATTGATGATCTAGTTGGTCAAATAAATTAGATCAAAGGATTATCTAAAACATGTGGTGAATTGACTCTATTTTCTTTTAAAATTGAATGTATTGATGTAATAAAAATGGTGAATTACAAAAGTTACAAGTATGTGAAGAATGAATCAAAGTTGGGGAAATAGATAGAGGTTGGAATATGTTGAAGAGGAGTTACCTATTGTAACATTTATGTATGGATTTAAGAATTTCATTTAACTTATATTCATTACACATTTTTTGCAAAGTGGAAAGCACAACAATTTCAAACTTTGAGAGTTAATTTCCCTCTTGGAATAATTATATCAGTCATTGATTTTGCAGGGAATTATTCCTTTGTTCATCAAAAAGAAATTCAACCAGATTATTTGTTTTCAAAGTAGGTCACTATTATGGTACATGTTTGCTATAGACATGCACAGTTTGATTTTGATGGTGTTGAGAGTACACTTGAAGCACAAGTCATTAAAAAGGAGTATCACTTTTGTATAAGTGATTATAAAGAACATGACATTCACTATGTAGAACATTGCTTCAATATGTTTTTTTTTCTTATTTGAAAGAAAAGACATAAATATTGATAAACATTATGTTTGGTCTGATGGATGTGTTGCATAATTCAAATCATCTTAGACCACTTTATGCATTATGTAGATATCATCATAATGAGAATATAAAACACATATGGAATTTCTCCAAGAGCGAACATGACATTATTGAATGGTGTAAGACACATTTTGCATCAAATGAGTTTGGGACATGATCAAGAACGAGTCGATAGGTACCATATAGATTCTTTTGGGAGATAACAGGTATGGATGTGTAAATTTATTTAAATTTTATGCAATTAAATTTTAAATTTTCATTTTTTAGATTTTATCTTGATTCATTGAAGTTTAAATTTAATTTTTCTATAATTTTGTAACGAACTTTTAGGTGTTAATAGAAAAAACATGCATGGTTGCAAAAGGATAGAAAAAACATGTTCCTTACATTTTGTCATGAGTAGAGCTAATCGTAATTAGACATTGAAGGTAACAAAATAGTCATGTTTTTGTGATAGTTGCACTGATGAAGTCAATAAAGAATGTATCAATTAAATGAACAAATATAGAGGTGCCTGATTTTCAGTAACACTTGATGTTACTGATACATTTGATAAAGATGATGAAGATTGTGATGACATTCCATTGATTTTTTATTATTATAATCATATCTTTGGATTGGTAAAAGTGGTTAAGTATCATAAAAAAAATCTCAACTTGTTATTTGATTATCAATGAATTGTCTTATACAATGTGTATACACATGTATGTATACTTTTTCTACAAGAGGTGTCTTTGCAGTGATTGATGAGCCTAGAAATCATGAAGGTTTTAGTTATTATTTATTGTGATCTACTGCAGATATGACAATGTTATATGACCCTGAAGAAAATGATGAAATGTTGTTCCCCATAGGTATTATACATACATGAATTCATATATATCTATGTAACTTTATATCTATCAAATTTTAAGATATTTAAATTTGTGGTGCAGAAACTAATGTGATATAGGGAACATATTTGAAACAAGACCAAATAGTCCAATATGGAATAAATTTTTTTGATTATCAATCTAACAACAAGGTTTTACAATACAACCATCTAGTTGTGCCACTGGGTTTTATCTACGTCTAGTCAAATTTAAGTGTTTACATCGCAAATGGAGATTAGACAGTGAAGATCATAAGAAGATATTACATGTTATAATTGTACATCATAGTTGAACTAGGCTTTGAGATGGTCTAATTTAATTTAAATCAAATTTTAGGACCTTTAAATGTTGAAATTGTGTTAATATTCATTGATTTAACAAGTAGAAGGGATGGATATTATATTAATTTAATAATGTTGTCTTATCTATTAGTTCTTCATAAGATATATTTTACAAAAAAATTGTATTAATTTAAAGTTGAACTTGGCTTGATATATCAAATTTTATGACCTTTAAATGTATAAATTTTAATAATATTAATTACCATGGATGAAGGTTTTTAAGAATATTATATTTCATAAAAGTTTTTTAAAATAATGTATTGGCTTACCTACTCTTCGATATGAAGTGTGATGTACTACAAGGCTTGCTCACACTGACTATCCCTTCTTAGGACTTCCAAAGGCCAAATTCAAGACCTTGCTATTTTATTTTTGCTTCTTCCACTTTGGGTCCAACTAAGATCCAACTCCTTCACCCTGGTACATCAACTTTACAAAGAAAAATGAGAACAAGTGCTATTATGAGACTTTACTACACATTCGGCTTACCAAGTCCACATGAAATTTGGAAATTCAAGAAATATTAAAGGCTTCCATCAGCATCATTACATTGATATCTATGAGTTTGCATCAACCAACCGCTCTACAATAACTAGAAATTAATATCTCAAACAAATTTCAACTAGATGTTGTTATTAGCACATTAAAATCACAATCATAGAAAGGTAATTTCACACCTTATATAAGTATTTCCAAAATTTTATGGTAATTATCAAATTCCTAAATAACTCTTTTCCATCATTCTAAAATTTGCAAGAAAAAGTTGCAATAGTTGCAAAATCGCAATTTTGCAACTTTTGCGATTTTGAGCAATATTTGTTATAACTTAAAATTCTTAATTATATGAGTTCACCAAACATGGTAAGGGATCCTATTAAGTTTATTTAGACATTCCAAGATGGTTTTTGACCCTTGGTTAGCTTTTCTACCACTTTGGTCAACCTAACCCTTATTGAGCAACTTATAGGCATAACAGCAACTTAGGAGCAAAAACCCACTTAGCAATTAAGTTAACCTTACCTAAGGACCTAATTGGTCTTATTAAACCATTAGTGATGTGTCTAGAATAAATAAAATCCAAAATGAAAAGAAAGAAGCATTAAGTACAAAGTAGACTCCCTAGGTGCTCCTGCACTAGGCTGGCTACGAACGATGGAGGCTCTCCATAGATGAAACAAGGGAGTCACTAGGCTTCACAAACCCATCCAAAGCTAATGGTGCTGATGATTCAAAGATAAAAAATTTTAAAGTTATGCTATGATGCACCTATGAACTGAGGCACATTGTGAGTTTTTGCATCAAGCAAGATCATTGTGTCGAATCTAGATGGAATGTGATCTCTCAAAAATGAGATAGGTTATTTTAGGCCTTGGCATGACCATCATTTAGCATTCAATGTTTCATCAACAGCCCCCATAGAAGATTGACCTCGATACACACTTAAAGAACCTTGGAGACTCTTCAATACGAGGTGGTTGCAGATGATGGAGGCTCACTATGACTAGAACAAGGGTGTCATTAGGGTTTACCCACCCACTCAGAGCTAATAGAACTGATGATTTGATTCCAAGATCAGCGGTGTCAAATTTAAATTTTGATGCACATATGAACTGAGGCACACTTCGAGTTTTGGCATCGAGTGAGATCATTATGTTGAATCCAAATGGAATGTGATATCTTTAAAATGAGATAGGTTATTTTAGGTCTCAACATGACCATCATGTAGCATTCAACATTTTATTGATAGGCCTCATGAACTCTGAGGTACAACCCTCGGAAGATCAACCTCGACACACACTTAGAGCAACTTGGAGACTCTTCAATAGGGGTTGGCCACAGAAGATGGAGGCTCTCCACATCCAAGAAAATGGTTTCGCTAGGGTTCACTCACTCATTTGGAGCTAATGGCACTAACAATTCAATGCCAACATCAGTAATTTCAAAGTTACATTGTGATACACCTATGAACTGATGCACACTGTGCGTTTTGGCATCAAGAAAGATTGCTATGCCTAATCCAAATAGAATGTGATCTCTCAAAAAAGAGAAAGCTTATTTTAGGTATAGACATGGCCCTCCTATAGCATTCCACATTTCATCAATAGCCCCTACATGCTCTGAGTTAAGACTCTTAGAAGACCGACCTTGATACACACTTAGAGCACCTTGGAGACCTTGATACATATAGATACATACATACATATGAAGTTTTGATGAAATAACCTATGATAGTTAAGTCATCAATATTGTAAAATTCAAAAAAAAAAATTAATTTCATATTGTGATCGAATAATGTGTACATATTATCTGAGTTATGCTCATAGTTAAGTTATATATGCATGACAAAGTGTTTTTCCCACTCATGTCAAAGGTGGATATTTTTTTTATCTCATTTTGGTTTTGATGAATGAATGACAACACACTTAATTAAACACTTCACAAAATTTAGTGCATGTCAAGTGAGTAGTGTATGTCAAGCATAAGTTACAAAATAATGTATGTCAAACAATATATATAGTTAGTGCCGAGCACTAGTATATGAAAAGAAGATTGTATGTGCTGAGTCATTCAAGTGCCAAGCAAGTCATACATGTTGAGTGATTTAGATGATGAGTAAAAAAATGGATGCTAAGTCATTCATTAGCCGAGTGACATCATTGAGGATATAGTAAATGTTGGACATCAAAGCTTTCAAGTGTCGAGTAAGTAGTTTTGGACATAGTTGTTTGTAATGACACAAACTTCTACATAAACTATTTTTGCCTAACTAAAGCATTTTTTTACAATTCTAAAAGACATATGGAGGTATATTGAGAATCCATACATTGTGCATGTAACCAATGCACTAGAGGGATCCTGTTTATACACTATATCTAGAATAGACTTGAAAATAGGTTGTTTAATCTCATTACTAGTTAACTAAAAATTTAAGACCTATTTTCCCTCTACACTTTTGATTTCAAAGAACTAGATTCCATCACATAAATCTAGGGTTTGCAAAATTTGAAATTCTGTAATTCAGCACATGGTAACTACCTTACAAATCCTGAAAAAATGGTGTCAAACAATCATTCAAATATTCTGCAAATGTTCAGATAAATTTCTCCTAATTGCCTTTCACTCTTCATCTTCTTTCTAGATTTCAAATGATGTTAAATGAGTAGAAATTAATCAAATAGCCCTTAGAATATTATAATTAATGTTAAGTGCTTTCACACCTATGAGCTCAGCATCAACTAATTTTTGGCTCACTCGGCATCCATATACCTTTCCATTTTCTTGGCAACCATTACAAGTTCAGCCTCAAGTAATTAATTTTGTTAGCTCAGCATTAACTAAAATTTCATTTGGCAACCATAAGAATATTTTCATGTTTGGTAGTAACATGACAATGCTAACAATACATTAAAAAATTTACTCTATTTCTAATAACACTTTGCATATTTAATCATGCATATGTAATCTTTTTAGAACTAGATCCTTGGAATTGATGTATGTTATATCTTTTAAATATCAGTCCCACATACCTCTTGATTATTCAGTTTAATGAGGTGTGATCACCTGATCCATTAGGTGAAGTGATTCCACCTACGCTTGATGTGTTGCAATCCTCCTTTTTCTTCCATGTCTTGCTCATCTCATCTTTGACATTTTCAATATCTACCTTGCCTTTGCCTTTGTTTAACTCACAACTTTGTCCTTTTGACCTTGTTAGACAGTATTGACTGAGGTGACCAATCTTCAAATAGCTAAAATATGTGGTTTGACTCAACCACCATTTGTAGTCACTTCTAAAGTGTGTTCTAATATAGTTCTCAGGAACATGTCCATACTCTTGATAGTAGTGACAAATGCACCTTGTATTATAATCCCAGTTATGAAATTTTTCATTGTTCTTTACCTTTGCTTTCTTCTTTGATGACCACATGGATTTGGATCTACAATCAAAATCTCTGTGACCATACTTCTAATAGTTATAACAATATCCTTCAAATATTTGACTCTGCATGGTCTTGGTTCTGCATTCATGTGCCTAATGACCTTTTTTGTTGCACTTATGGTAGTGACCCATGCCCTTTTGCTTAACATTCTAATTTATAGTCTTGCTCCTACACACATTGGCAATATGTCCTTTCTTACCATAATTATGACAAGTAGGTTCCGAGTTCTTACATTTGTTACTTCTTTCTTCAAAACTTTTGGATGACTCTCCTTCCTTAGTACTTCTATATCCCAGTCTAGATGTATCATTGTTAGATCTAGGAGATCTCATCAATTATTCAAAGTACTTGATAGCTTCATTCGGTTTATTGAAACTTTTAGAGAACTGCTTTTCCCTTTTCAGATCATTCATCAACTATTCATTTTGAAACTTCAGTGTTGTGATCTCAATGTCTTTATTATTTATTTCATGATTAGCAATCATGACTTGATTCATTGTTTTCATTCATCATTTGACTCAAAGTTTCTAATTGCATATTAGTAATCCTAGTTACCTCTAATAATTTTTCTTCTACTCTGCTAGTCAAAACTCTTTTGTCATCTTCAATCATGACTTTGTCTTCCACAGCTTTCTTTTTCTATTCGGTTACCTCACATACTAATATGGCTTGTGATTCTTGTTCTATCTTAAGATTTATGATCTCTTCAGGTAGGGTTCTATTATTTTCCCTTTACCTAGTTGGCTACATGTAATATATAGGAATTACATCCAACTTAAGATTCATGCTTATCACCAAAATATCGTTATTCAATCTTTAAGTTGTCCAAAAAATAGTTAAAATATTACTTCATTCCAATACAAACAACTATGACAAAACTATGTTACTCGACATTTGAAGTCTCTGATGCTAGCCACATGCTATGACTTCAATTTTGTAACTCAAAATTTGAATGACTTGGCATGCATTTCTTATTCAACTCCTAAATCACTTAGCACATACTATCTGCTCAGCACATGAGTGACTCAGCATATGAGTGACTCGACATGCTCTAACTTTTATGTGGTTTTTGGCATATGTTACTTGTTCAACATGAACTAAGTAAATGACTTAAGTTTATAGACACTCACTTGTGAAAACCAATCTGAGATTAATAAAAAGAGCTATTACTATAATAGAGGCGACTGGGATAGAGAAGAAAATATATTTCTCTAGCCAAGTCAAATGAGGAGAGGATAGAATTAGATGACATAAGTCAATTTCAAGTTGTAAGCCACAATCCCTCAGATATAGATAACTTTTGTGATAATATCAAGAATAAAGCAGATTTGTCTAGCTTTCTACATGTTGTATTTGATAAGTTAGGAAAAAATGATCAGAATAAGGTGGAAGAATCAATTAATGAAATGATGGCTATATTTAAGGCCACACCAATCAAAATTTCCAATTTATTACCAAAGCATCTACATGATGGACTTGAGTAGAAGTTGCACTATAGTTTGACAATAGAAAGATAGATAAGGAACACTACATTAGCCAGAGTAATGCCAACCTTTGACAAGGAAATTATGAATAAATTATGAATAAATTCATTTCCCCTAAATATAGATCTTTTCATATTTTGCAAAATAAAATTGAAGATGTTGTCAAACAAAACACCCAAATATGGAAAGTAATCTATGGGTTGAAAATTAAGAAGCCAAGTGATCAAGTTCTTGAGGAAATTAGAGATGCAAAAGATGATACTTGTAGGTGAGATTCATACATGTTGAGTGATTCAGTTGATGAGTAAAATAATGGATTCTAAGTCATTCATTAGCTAAGTCACAGCATTGAGGATATAGTGAATGTTGTGCATTAGAGCTTTCAAGTGTTGAGTAAGCAGTTTTGGACATAGTTGTTTGTAATGGCACAAACTTCTATGAAAACTATATTTTGGCTAACTTAAGGATTATTCTATGATTCTAAAAGATATATATGAAGGTATATTGAGAATCCCTACGCTATGCATGTAACCAATCAGGAAAAAAGGATGTATTAAGGAGAAAAATGGATGAATGATAATCATAGATTCCTACCTAACACTAGTCTACCTAGGTCTTCTTAAGGAGGAGAAACCTTAGAAAGTTTGCATGTGTGTATGAAAGGAGAAGTGTGAATGATAAGTGCAGAAAGAGAATTCATGGTGATTATGGAGGTTATAGTAGTGATGTGAATTATAGAATTAAATAGAGAGAACAAAATAGAGAAGGGCGGAGGAGACATACCTGATCAGGAAGATCAAGTATATACTTTGAAAGAGGAGATTTGATATCTAGTAGAAGAGTACTAACTAAAGGATCATGGTTTTTGATCATTTGAACAAGTGGTAGAGAGAAAATCTCTTAACAAAGTATTCTTAATAGGCTTTTACAAATCCTTTAACAGGGTGCTTACATTATTGTGAGTTAAAGTCCTCTAACAAGGCACACTTTTAGCACGGTGCTGAAAGCCTTTAACAAGGTAAGATTTAATAGTCTTTGTAAGCCT
Source organism: Cupressus sempervirens (assembly GCA_028749045.1). Classification (NCBI taxonomy): domain Eukaryota; kingdom Viridiplantae; phylum Streptophyta; class Pinopsida; order Cupressales; family Cupressaceae; genus Cupressus; species Cupressus sempervirens. Next base: position 314,811,054 of record CM053789.1, on the reverse strand, counting down.
TTAACGAGGAAAAACTTTCATTAGATAGATCATAGTTTATGATGAAACATTGTAATCTTAATTGAATACATTTTACAACTGCATTAGTGATGATTTGATGATGTCATCCCTACCCCAGTTTTACCTTCTCATTGGAAGGTCTCTGGGTAACCAAATATCTTGTGTCATGTGTTACATTTACTTTATTCTTTGCATGTTTTGATGTAGTTAGCACTTTTAGTTGACATGCTATATGATGAGATGGATGTATGGTGAATCCTTTAATAGTTAAAGTTTTTAAATGTTGATTCACCACCTCCTTCTTGCTATTTAGTTTCACATTGTTATTTCCAACACTTTTTGATAGAAAATTCATAACAAGTTGAAAATTATACATCAATTTGACATAACCCTGATTTGTTGATTTTTCATAGCCACTTAAGGGCATAGTTTAATTTACTGTGATCCTACACATAGTGATATATGCATATGTGTGTGTGTACATACGAAGTTTTGATGAAATAGCTTATGAAAATTAAGTCATTAGTTTTGCAAAATTCTAAAAAAATTGAAATTTTGTATTGTGATTGAATAATGTATAAATATTATCTGAGTTATGCTCATAGTTAAGTTATATATGCAGGCAAAGTGTTTTTCCCACTCATGTCAAAGGGGGGTATTTTTTTTTATCTCATTTTGGTTTTGAAAAATGAGTGATAGCACACTTAATTCATCACTTCACAAAACTTAGTGCATGTCGAGTGAGTAGTGTATGTTGAGCATAAGTTGCAAAATAATATATGTCAAACAATATACATAGTTAGTGTCTAGCACCAGTATGTGCCAAGAAGAGTGTATGTGCTAGGTCACTCAAGTGCCGAGCAAGTCATACATGTTGAGTGATTTAGGTGATGAGTAAAAAAATGGATGTTGAGTCATTCATTAACCAAGTGACAACATTAAGGATATGGTAGATGTTGCACATCAGAGCTTTCAAGTGTCGAGTAAGTGGTTTTCAACATAGTTGTTTGTAATTGCACAAACTTCTACATAAACTATTTTTGGCTAACTTAAGGATTCTTTTATGATTCTAAAAGACATATGGAGGTGTATTCAAAATTCATATGTTGTGCATGTAACCAATTATAAAAAAGGATGTATTAAGTAAAAAAATGGATGAATCACAATTGTGAATTCCTACCTAACCCTACTCCGCCTAAGTCTTCTTAAGGAGGGAAAATCCTAGAAATCTTGTATGTGTGTATGGAAGGAGAAGCACAAATGATAAGTGCAGAAAGAGCATTCGTGGTGACTATGGAGGTTATGGAAGTGATCTAAATTGCAGAATCAGATAGATAGAACATAACAAAGAAGAATAGAGGAGACATATCTGATCGAGAGGATCAAAGATATACTTGGAAAGAGAAGATTTGATAACTAGAAGAAGAGTACTAACCAAAGGATCATGGTGATGGATCATTTTAATAGGTGATATAGACAAAATCTCTTAACAAAGTAGTCTTAACAAGCTTTCGCAAATCCTTTAATAGAGGTCTTACATTATTGTGAGTTAAAGTCCTTTAAAAAGGAACACTTTTAGCATGGTGTTGAAATTTGTTAATAGGATAAGATTTAATAGTCTTTGTAAACCTTTAAAGGGAAAAACTTTCATAGGATAGATTTATGATCAAACATTGTAACCTTAATTGGATACACTTTAAAACTATAGTAGTGAAGATTTGTGGGTGTCATCCCCACATCAGTTTTACGTTCTCATTGGAGGTTTTCTAAGTAACCAAATATCTTGTGTCATGTGTTACATTTACTTTATGCTTTGCATGTTTTGATGTAATTAGCTATTTTAGTTTACATGCTATATCATGAGATGGATGTATGGTGACCTTTTAATAGTTAAAGTTTTGAAATGTTGATTCACTGCTCCCCTCTCATTATTTAGTTTCCCATTGTTATTTCCAACACTTTTTGATAGAAATTTCATAACAAGTTGAGAATTATACATCAAGTTGGCAAAATCCCGATTTGTTTATTTTCCATTGCCACTTAAGGGCATAGGTTAGTTTACCATGATCCTACACATACCAATATATGTATACATATACATTTATACATATGTATACATATACATATACACATATGTATACATATAGATATACACATATGTATACATATAGATATACACATATGTATACATATACATATACACATATGTATACATATATACATATACATATGTATACATATATATATATATGTGTGTGTGTGTATATATATATATGTATATATATGTATATATATATACATATATATACATATATACATATAGATGTATATATATATTAGTTAGTATATACTTGTATATATATTTACACACATGCTCGTGCGCACATGCACGCGCGCGCACACACACACACACGCACACGCACACGCACACGCACACGCACACGCACACGCACACGCACACACACACACACACACACACACACACACACACACACACACACACACACACACACACACACACACAAACATGTATAAGATTCTAGCTTAACACCAACAAACTAAAAACCTAGATATTCATGTGATATTAATTTAGAACATTTTTCATGGGTGAATAATTAATTTATTCTTTTACCATATTTTGGTAAAAGTTGCATAATTTTTTGTTAAACCATTCACCAAGAACATGTTCGTTCATCTATAAGCTCCTATTTGTATGTGGTTCAAATAGAAGAATCATCATTCTTTGGTAAAGGGGATGTTCTAAGATTTTTCTCTTCTTTTTTATTTTTTGGAGGATAATTATTCCCTATTAAGTTTTCAATATTTCTCTATTTTCCATAGATTTTATTATTCATGGGTTTCTTTTTAGGCTACTAGTTGAAAATCATCTATTTCTTTATCTTTCCCTCCTAAGTTTTGCTTAGTGGGGAGAATTAGTGTATTTATTTTATTTATCTGCACGTAAGATTAATTAAGCATTCTTATTCGTACATGCATATTTTATAATTGTTCATACAAGTTATCATCATTTAGGAGTTCACTATAGAGGTATTAATTATATTTTGACACCTCATGCTAGTTTAGTCAAAGTATACTCTAAACCACACATTCACCATGGGGTCAAAATTCTAATTCAACCCAATTTCTCTACATATTCATACATTGCTTCTCTAGCTTATTGATCTAGTCAATTTTTTAATCATTAAATTTATTGTTCTTATTTTGTGTCTCTGGTAGATTCTAGAAATTTATGACACATGTGTTAATTCATACTAATAAGTCCTCTTTATTTATATTAATCTCCTTACTAAACTATTATTCATTTAAATTTTATTAAACTATTAGTCATTTAAATCTTATTATTTACACTAATTTTAAGTAATAGAATATTATTAAACTTTGTGAAGATGCCCCATATTTCACGTCTTATAATTAATGATCTTTTTAGAAAATTACATTATTTTCACTTGTCATAAATAATACCCACAAGTAACTATCTAGCTTTAGATAATTATTATAGAATAATTAGAATAATTAATTCAAGGATGCATGATAGATAAAGCATGCAAGATGATATTATTTCTACATTAATCTTAAGTAATTGTTATTGATGAAAATTACTAACATCTCATAACTATTTCAATTGATATGACTATTACATTCTTTGTTGTAGTAAAATGGTAGTAATCATGTACTAAAAGTTGAACATGAGAACATTCACACAAAAACAAACGTTATATATAGGAATAGATAGATATAACTCATCAACACCAATACTTGTAGATGATATATTTGATGCTTATGTATTTAAAGTCCTTTGGAATGAACTATACCTATGGTTTAGATTTGTACAAAATATAATTTACAATTTTTATTTTTTTACTTATATATATAGAAAGATGTAAAATGGCTTGTCCAACATGCAAATAAACATACACTCAACTCTTTTCTCATGAAAAATTTTATTCAAAAAATTACATGTATAAAATAACTTTATTCTATTATAATTAAATATATTTGTGTGTCACATGATCATCAAGATCGACATGGTTAACTCTAAATCATATTGCATTTCTACATATTCAATATCAAGAGAGTTGGTGCTTGTCAAAAGAATTTGCATCACATTAGTGAATAGAAGCTTGAAAGAAGTTCTATTTCTAAGGACTAATATTTTTAGGGTTCAACTAATTTTAAAAATTGAGTAAAAGTTACAATTTTATAAAATCAATTTATGGAATTATATCTTAGCACCTAAAGACATGTATTCATAAATTTCTAAAGATAAAATGTATATTATTTTTCTAGACTATGCTTGGTTAAAAGAATGTTCGTTAAGGAATATATATAAAGAATAGATGAATCAATGACCTACTATATCTTAACTATGTGAACCTCATTTAACTTGTTAATGAAATTATAATTGTAACTCCACTAAAAACATGTTATATAATTGAAAATTAAAAGCTATAAATCTAATAATTAATTTGTATGAATTCCATGTGTTTGTCCATGTATTTGAAAGTTCTAGAAATTCTCTATGTTTATGTTTATTTTTTTAAGCTCATATGAGATTGCAACGAAGATTTTGACAAATTCCTAATGAACAACTACTGCTACATTAGGAATCTAATTAGGACAAAATGAGGTGAGGTGATAATGGCGGAACACCTTCACCAAAATATTATTATATAAATCGTTCTAAAAGCTAAAAAGGAGTGTGAAATCGTTATGTCCTTCGAAACTAGAACGAAGTATTCAGCCATATCTACCGGGACAGTTAAAACTACGTGAATCGGAAGAGACGTAATGTACATAACTTGAGAACATATAGGTGAATATATATTTATTTACGAGAGCATGTGTTTTAAATTGCTCCTTGTCTCTTTCTTGCGGCTTCTGGTGAATTATAACGTGGTTCATAGGCAGACCTGGCATCCCATCTATCTATATAAACCTCATCACCCCTTCAAAATTTCCCAAATCAATTTCTGATAGCTTTCATGGCTGCCTTTCCGAAAAGGTTTGGCTCGACGCTCGTATTTTTCTTGGTGCTCGGCATTCTTACTGACTTCGCTTGGGTATATACGAAATTTGGACTGTCTCCTTCCATTTCGACTATAATAGATAGTCTTGTGATCGTAATCCCAACAAGAAAATGTGTTGTTCGTTTGTGTTTGCAGGGAAAAAATGAGGAGGTGATCTTTATAGTTGAGCAACCTGTAGAAGACGGAAGCGTGCTGAAGATTGTGGGAAACAGTTCCGAATTGGGCAATGGGATCATTTTTGATGCTCCGATCATGACGAAGGAGTACGATGATGTTTGGAATCTCACTGTGGTACGTTTGTTTGTTTCCTCCTAATCTATTCTTCACCTCATAGAATATTATATCTATAGCTCACCTAACGATCTCTTCTTGTTCAATATTTACATAGATGCTTGCTGTAGGAGAAGCGTACGTACTGAATTTAGGAGTTGACAACTGCACATGTAGCTCACATGAGCCCTACATTCTTGACTTGCAAGATGAAATCAATAACCCTGTAAATTTGACCGGCTATTTCAATTGTAGCTCTTGCTTAACTCCAAGCCCGAGCCCACCACCACCCAGCCCAAGCCCTCCACCGCCTAGTCCACCACCACCTAGCCCAAGCCCACCACCACCAAGCCCAAGCCCACCGCCACCTAGTCCACCACCACCAAGTCCAAGCCCACCCCCACCTAGCCCGAGCCCACCACCACCCAGCCCAAGCCCTCCTCCACCAAGTCCAAGCCCACCCCCACCTAGCCCAAGCCCACCACCACCAAGCCCAAGCCCACCGCCACCTAGTCCACCACCACCAAGCCCAAGCCCACCACTACCTAGTCCACCACCACCAAGTCCGAGCCCACCACCACCTAGTCCACCACCACCTAGCCCAAGCCCACCACCACCTAGTCCGAGCCCACCGCCACCTAGTCCACCACCACCTAGCCCACCCCCAACACCTAACGTGGAGGTGACATTTGTTGTTGAGCAGTCCATGGGCAGTGGAGTGTTGAAGGTTGTGGGAAACGCTTCTGTATTAGGCAACGGAAACGTTGATAATGCTCCGAACATGACGCTAACCGGTGACAATGTTTGGGCTCTCACAGTGGTATGTATATTAATTTTGTGCAAGAGAGTATTTCTATTGTTTTGGTTTCTCATAATGTAGAACCTGAGCTGTCGTAGAACTTTATACTCATTGCACACTTTCGTTTGTTTTTTAGCCATTGACTGCAGGGGAAACATACGAGGTGAGTCTGACTGTCAATGATTGTTATTGTACTACAAATCATACCTATCATTTCACGGTGCCTATAGAAGAACCTCACGATATTGTGAACCTAGATGACTTCTTCGATTGTAGCCCCTGCTTAGGCTCAGATTCGAGCAAATCGATGATGTTCACTGCCATTCACGGTGTTGTTAAGATGTTCTATAATTTTAAGCATCTTGTCTAAGTAAATTGTTGGGTCCTTTTATGGTCACTATTATAAATAAGTGCTATAGTTTGCACCTTCCCATGTTATGTTTATGTGTATGAGTGGAACCATAATATATGTTATATTTAATTTATCTATGAAGATTAATCTTATCAAGTTGTCTAGCAAGGTTTGTCAATTGTGTGGATATTATCAAATATAGTTAAGATATTTACGTTATTTTTCAAAATAGTTGAAAACAAATAGGCTTTATGTGTGATTGAATTATACATATTTTAACTATTTGTCATAGGCATAGTACTATTGTAATAAAAATTAAGTATTTTTAAATATTAGTATATTCTCAATATTTTTTTATAGTTAAGATGCACATTTCTTACATTTATTAATTAATAAAAGTAATTTTGACCTATCTCATTGACTTGAACAATTGGGTTCTTATATGCAAAATTTTAGCCAACTTTTAAACAGACTAAATTCTTAAATGTCAATTGATCAAGTAACGTAAATTTTTCTTTCTATTATTGAAAAATGGTTATATATTTAGGCATGAACATAGTTTTGTCTAGTGAAAAAATATAAATCTATATGAAAATTATATAAATTTGTTCTAACAAATAATTTTATTCTTTTTCTTCAATATTTCTCTAAAAGAAATTAATATCAAGAAATTATTTTCATATAATTAAATGAATTAGATCTTTCCTATTTTAAGAAATTTTTTTTTTTGGTATTTTTTATCTGTAAAAGGTGAAAACCATTTTATTATATATAAAAAAAGGGTAATACATTGTATTTTACTCCATTCAAATAGGCACTGTTGGGAAAGAACAGAGAAGAAAACCTCCAATCTTAACTAGGAGTTTCATCCTATACAAACTTATATATTAAAAGGGGCATAGCATAGTTTACATAGAGTTAAAGTGACATTATATATATAATTGAGAGAGAGAGAGAGAGAGAGAGAGAGAGAGAGAGAGAGAGAGAGATCTATATACACACACACACACACACACACACACACACACATGTATGAATGTGTGTGTGTGTGTGTGTGTGTGTGTGTGTGTGTGTGTGTGTGTGTGTGTGTGTGTGTGTGTGTTTCAACATGTTACTTTAGTGATAACATGCAAAAGTAATACATTTCCATTTGATAGAGTTAGATATTCCCTATTCTCCCTCTACTTTCTATCTTAAACCTCAATCTCATTGAAATTGTTAGCAAGATTAGAAATCTCATTATTATCCTCATAGATTATTATCCTAACTAGTTATTGTTCATTATAATCTGATCTGATTAAAAACCCTAGGTTGTTTATAGGTTCTTGATACAAGTGGGGCTATGAATAGCACAAGAATATTCTAAATAGGGGATGTTTTAAATCTAATTTTAAGGTTAATGTTGATTTGTAAGTAGTAAGAAGCTGTGTGGATGAAATCTAATAAAACTTAGGCAATGTCTTATTAATGATAAAGATTCAGTATAATGACCAAGTATGAGACATGAAAGATCAGCAAGAATGTTACTAATGGGAGAAACAATATCGCCAAAAGGTTAGTTTTCAAGGACCCAAGATCTGTCAATGTAATTATGGTCTTCTTTTAAGGGAATGAATAATAGGACATCATTAATCTAAACTTTATTCAGTGAATAATCTTGGCCATTAGAATTGCATCGATTAGATTGGACTATTAATAGATAGTGATACACAATGATAACTTAGATCCAAAATATTAATCTTTTGGTGCAAATTCATAATGGGTATATTTATGATACTAAACATCACCATTGTTTCAAGAAAACATAGGGGAAAATAGATATCATTTGAACCATATATTTCTATTTCATATAATATTTCAGTAATGTACAATATGTATGGATTGGAGAATCAGTGTACGAAGCTCATTGAGAGGAACAAAATTGATGAGTAGGCTAGATCCGACCAAAATGGGGTGAATCGTGCATATTACAATGGAGAAAGGTCAAAAATCTGTAAAGGAATATAACCTACATAGAACAAAATCTAGATCCCTTAAAGATACTAGAACCATAGCATAATAGAACATGAAGAAAACAAGGAGGCTTTGAAAATCATTTGTAATTCCAAATGTATCATAGACCACAAGGACAGAATAACATAGTGTAGATGTTTTGATCTTGCCTTAGAAAAACACTCTTTTGTTTTCCGAAACACCTTGATATAATTGCTATAAAGTTCATCAACTTCCAAATGCTGACTACGAGGGAGAGAAAAAAGGCACTCTTCTCTTGGCTATATCTATTTAAATTTGGCGTTGAAAAGTCCAGCTTGCTAGGTCAAAAATCCACACCAGGCTGAATGTATTCATTGAATAGGGAGAGATAGATTAGAAGCCAATACTTTGTTGGGAAGGGAACCAAGGTTATAGAAAAGGTGGATGATATCCCCACACACAAGAGCTAAGCAAGAGACAAAAAAGCCGACAATGTCACTATTTGTATGTCAGGTAAAACTAAAGTTAAGAAAACTCTCATCAACAACCCTAATGATGGTAATTCTATACATGTCACTGATAGGTTGAGTATCTAACTCCATCACTCTCATTTCATAGAGCCTCTAAACACAATAGTTTGCACTTCACATATATGAAATATAATTATTGTAGTTTCCATTTTAACAATATTTATTTGGTGTTAAGTGGAAGGGTATTTAGTGCATCATAAATACCCCTCTTAGTGTTAAGGGGGAGGGTATTTGGTGTTAAGGTGTAGGATATTTGGTGTTGAAGATGTACTAAACATCTCTCTTAGTTATCTAACATCATGTACTTTTATTTCAACTTTTTAAACTTATACATGCTCATGTACTTTTAATTTTCTATCATAGAATATTAACTCAAATTTAATTAAGTTAACATAATAATGAATAAATAGGGTATTTTAGAGGTGAAATAAGAAAAAATAACCTCCCAATGAATAGGATAAAAATGTTAAATGGTTTGGAGAAATGAATGAAAAAAATATTATTGAAATAAACTTGTTGTTATATGATATAAAATTTAGAGAATTATCAATATGTTATTTAGTTTTGTAATGCAAATCTTGACATTCATTACCAAAAGAATCATGATATTTGTGATACATGTGAAATGAAGGGCTATAAGATATTGAATATGTTCTTTTTTTTGTTTAGGTATATCAGTCATCTTAGTAGAAAGAATTTTAGGTAAAATTATTCCTTGTTTAATAATAAGACGAAAGGATATGTTGGATAATGTGTCACTAAGAGATGAGATTCATGATGATCATATGAAGGTTGAAGAAAGTATTATTGATCAATCACATGAAAGCATTTCTCCTGATAGTTTAGAAAATATGTTTCTTAGTAGTGAATCATCCTTTCAAACCTTTTCTTCTAGTCATGAACAAATTTTGAAGGAGACACAAACATCTAATAAGAAATTTTCTTCTAACATTGTTAAAATAATAGAAGCATATCATCTTGTGCTACAATACTTACAAGAGGCTGATAAAAATAAAGAAGTGTATCTTACCCCACAAAAGATTCAGGACATAAACAAATGCATTATGATTTAGTCGTGGTAAAACATGGATAGAAAGAGTTTAGTTCTAATGATCTTGTCTACTAGTTCTTGAGGAATCCTCTTCATTGTTAGAACTTGTCCAGATGATGTTTTCATAAAAGGAGAAAGAGTTATCTTTTATTCTACTCTTGGAAAGGATCAAACAGATGGTCAAATGGTAGGATATGGAAATGTGAGTGGACCCAATCTGATAAGTTATACTTTATTATCTTATTTACAGTAATAAAAAAGAAACACTAAAACAAAATCTTGCATCATAAACAAATTAGGCCTTGGAGAAATATGTCATGATGAGATGATTAAAACATGTGAAGAAAAATGATTTTATGATGATGTTATTTTGAGAGAACTCTCTTCACATGATTACCAAGCTCAAGTTAATGCTCCTCATCAAGTAGTCTTATCAATGGATATGTACTCCAAGATGGAAAGAGTATTTTCTTCTTCTTATGAATATGATATAATGTGTGTTTAAATAGGAGAAAAAGAAGAAATACATGATGAGGAAATCTAGTTGGATAGGGATGATTATCCAAATTGGAATAATTCATAGTAGATGCAAACTCAATCATACCAATAGAAGAGAAAGAATGCCTAGTATCAAAGGTTAGTCAAGATTTCCATGATGAGTTATCACCATAAATCCAAGTAGAGTGCTTTTCAAATAGAAGAGAAGATAATAATTGAATTCAAAATCTTTGGAGATTATTACTTCAGCTCTTTTAAATGATGTCATCCATGATATGTAATAGGAAGTAGACTTGATTCTATAGACAAAAGTTTTTTGGGAGGCTTGGTTATTGAATATGTGAACCTTCCTGAAGAAATGGTACGTACTAAAAATACCAAAAGAATCATTAAAGAAGCAAGAGTAGCAATGGCACAACATAGGGACACCATACATACAACATAGGGACACCCTCCATGTACATATTCTAGTTAAGAGTTTTTGTTGTGTGTGCCCTATTTTTGGCTAGTATTTTTCTCTACTAGTACCTTTTAATGTTTCCTCTTTGAGTGACTATATAGCCCAATTTAAAAAGAAATGCCTTCCCCTACCTCTAGTTTCATCCTACATCCTTTGCAATCCTTGTCCCTAGACAGAACTAGTTGTTTCCCTGGTATTTACCATACATAGATTTATAAAGTTCCAGTCCAATATGTGAAGGGGCATATAAATTAAAGTCTTGAAAGATCTTCTAATTTATCACATAGTTTTAATGACTCTATGACCTTAGTGTCTCCAAATAATCTCAAGCTTTGTCCATCATTTCAATTTTTTGGAATTTGACACCTGAGTCCCAAACTATTATAGGTTAGTAAAGGCCCTCAAGAAACATATTTTTTATAATAATAAAAAATTAAACTTTAAAATATTAAGAAGTTAAGAGATGGGCCTTGAAGCGTGCATTTTTTCTTCCATTCTTAAACCTCATTACTTAAAAAGGATTTAAAAAAACCTCCTCAATCATACATCTTGAACACCAAACCTTAACCTCCAAAACTAAAATAGTTTAAGCTTGAAACCCAAAACACATGTTTTAGAGATTATTCTTAACTAGTGTTGCCAAATCATAGAGGTTAAATAATTTAGAGGTTAATAAACCCCTATAAAAGTTAGTTATTTAAACTAGGAAACTATTACATACTAAGGCTTGAAATGAGATGATTTAAAAATATCCAAGAATTATGTCATTTGTCCCAAGATGGGAATTATGAAATAAAGTGCAGAAATCTATTGAAAAATGAGTAATGGATGACATATATTCCTAATAATGTTTAGGAAATAGTTATAGTTATTTTCATTCAAGTGAAAGACAATAGGAAAATGGGTATAAGTGTGCCTTGGATTTAATAATAAGACAGAGGAAAATTAGATAGTATGACCTTACATTGGGCCTTGAAGTCAATGAACTTTCTTGACATCATTCACATAGACTTATTTTCATTTTGAACTCGGAGGAATTATTTTGACCCTAATTGATAAAATTACAAATCTAGAAGATCACTCATTAAGTAATTGGCAGAATTTTTCATGTGAATGTGAATGTTATCTTAAGAGATAAAGTAAGTGGTTGGAAATTTCAAAGGTTCAATTCTTCCTTGATTGACTAGAAATTATTTGGTAAAATTTTAAATACAAAAGAGTTGCAATTAATCGAGTAGATGGAAATAAATGACAAGTGGATGCATGTTTAGGAGCTATTATGAAAAGTGACCCAAACAAACTCCTTAGTACCCAACCAAATAGAATTAAATCATCAAAGATAATTATTATATCGAAAAATAAAAATTTACAACATATGAAAGTCCAAAAATATTTTTTAAAAATTAATTAAATCATGCAAAGAGTGACCCATGCATATCAGGAGTTAACTAATTATAACATTTTAGACCTCGAATAAGCCAAGAACTACATGGATAAAGGATTTCTCGACTAATTAGTTAATTAGGAATACATTATAACAAAGACAAAAGAATGTGACCCCTGAAACATTTGCAACATAAAAGATAAAATCCTATGTAAAACATAATCACCTTACAATAATAGATTAGCACAATCATAGATAAGGGTTTTAAATAAATAAAGTGATCATGATCTACATTTATCAAGAAAAAATTTGTCAATGACTTCCACCATAAACCTTAATCATTTAAACACTACATATTTCAAACATAGTATTAATATCGTGAAGATTGGTAGAGTAACAAACAAATATAATTGTAGCACAGATATTGTTCAACCCTTACATCTATCTAAGAAAATATCAATGAATAAGAAGATAAGAGAAATAAAGAGTAAATTTGATAACATTGAAACACTTGAAAAAAATTAGTTGCTTTCACTTTTCCATACACAAAAGAAGTTGCAAAAGCCATTGAAATTCAAGGTGTAGATACAAAATCAAAGAAGAGAATATTTTCTAACATGCAAACTGATGTGATTGAAATTGTTAAACAAGGTTTGAGAAACATAAGAAAGAAGTCTTGAACTAAAGAGAAGTCAATGGCAATAAAAGTAACGTTGATGTCTATTGTAAATAAGAATATGACCAAAAATAAATAAATATCTTCAATTTCATTTGAAATGGGTTTTAGTAGGAAAATAATGATATAATATGTTAAGAGAAGATCAATTATGGATGACAGTACTATGGAAGGCAATTAGGAAATCGTGTGTAGAGGACCTTATTCTAATAGGACTGATGAGGGATTAAAAAATGTAGTCATATCATTTTGGATTGATAAAACTCATCCTTTATGAAATATGAGAGATGTGATTAGGCATAGGATTGCTTTTGGTCAATATGAAAATCACACAAAACATTGGTTGGACACAACACAACATGAGATATATGTGTTTTTTTTAGTGAACATCCTAATGTAAAAATTGGGAAAAAATAGTTTGAAAGATTGAAGCCATACTTTGTGAGGTCAAACAAATTCTTTGAAATATGTTTTTGTCGTCATCATATTGAATCTGATCTCCACTATAAGTTATTTCAAAAGTTTTTAGAAGACACATATGGTTTTCACATAGCTCGTCCTAGTAGGCAAAGTGAGTTTATATCATCTATGTGAAAAAAATAGATGATCCAGTTGGTCAAATAGATTGGATCAAAGGAGTATGTAGAACATGTGGTGAATTGACTCTATTTCCTTTTAAAATTGAATATATTGATGTACTAAAAATGGTGAATTGCAAAAGTTACAAGTATGTGAAGAATGAAAAAAAGTTGGGAAAATAGATAGAAGTTAGAATATGTTGAGGAGGAGTTACCTATTGTAACATTTATGGATAGATTTAAGAATTTTATTTAACTTATATTCATCACACATTTTTTGCAAAGCGGAAAGCATAATAATTTCAAACTTTGAGAGTTAATTCCCACTTGGAATGATTGTATCAGTCATTGATTTTGCAGGGAATTATTCCTCTATTCATCAAAAAGAAATTCAACTAGATTATTTGTTTTTAAAGTAGGTCACTATCATGGTACATGTTTTCTATAGAGATGCACAATTAGATTTTGATGGTGTTGAGAGTACACTTGAAGCACGAGTCATTAAAAAGGAGTAGATCACTTTTGTATAAGTGATAATAAAGAACATGAAATTCACTATGTAGAACATTGCTTCAATATTTTTTTTCCTATTTGAAAGAAAAAGACATAAATATTGATAAACATTGTTTGGTCTAATGCCTGTGTTGCACAGTTCGAATTATCTTAGACCATTTTATGCATTATGTAGATATCATCATAATGAGAATATAAAACACATATGGAATCTCTTCAAGAGTGGGCTTGGAAAAGGTGAACATGATGGTGTTGGAGCTTACATCAAATGTACTCTATGAAGTATCAAATTAATTATCAGGGAGTTCATATAAATAATGAACATGACATCGTTGAATGGTTTAAGACACATTTTGCATCAAATGAGTTTGGGACATAATCAAGAGTGAGTTGATAGGTACCATATAGAGTCTTTTGGTAGATAACAGGTATGGATGTGTAAATTTATTTAAATTTTGTGAAATTAAATTTTAAAATTTTATTTTTAGATTTTATCTTCATTCGTTGAAGTTTAAATTTAATTTGTCTATAATTTTGTAATGAACTTTTAGGTATTAATAGAAAATACATGCATGGTTGCAAGAGGATAGAAAAGACATGTTCCTTACATTTTATCATGAGTAGAGCTAATCACAATTCAACATTGAAGAGAACAAAATAGTGATGTTTTTGTGATAGTTGCACTGATTAAGACCTTAAAGAATGCATCAACTAAACACACAGATATACATGTGTGTGATTTTTAGTAACACTTGATATTACTGATACGTTTAATAAAGATGATGAAGATTATGATGATATTCCATTGATTTCTGATAATTATAATCATATCTTTGGATTGTTAAACATGGTTAAGTATCATAAAAAATAATCTTAACTTTTTATTTAATTATCAATGAATTGTCTTATATAATGTGTATACACATGTATGTATACTTGTTCTACAAGAGGTGTCTTTGTAGTGATTGATGAGCCTAGAAATCATGAAGGTTTTAGTTATTACTTATTGTGATATATTGCAAAGAGGACAAAGTGATATGACCCTGAAGAAAATGATTAAATGTTATATATATATATATATATAGGTAACTTTATATCTATCAAATTTTAAGATATTTAAATTTGTGGTGTAGCAACTATTGTGATACAGGGAACATATTTGAAGGAATACCAAATAGTCCAACATGGAGTACACTTTGTTGATTATCAATCTAACAAAAAAAATTTACAATACAACCATCTAGTTGCGCCATTGGGTTTTATCTACATCTAGTTAAATTTAAGCGTTTACATTGCAAGTGGAGACTAGACAATGAAAATCATAAGAAGATATTACATGTTATAATTGTACATCATAGTGAACTGGGCCTTGAGATGGTCTAATTTAATTTAAGTCAAATTTTAGGACCTTTAAATGTTGAAATTTTGATAATATTCATTGATTTAACAATTAGAAGGGATGCATGTTATATTAATCTAATAATATTGTCTGATCTATTACTTCTTCTTAAGATATATTTTATAAAAAATTGTATTAGTTTAGAATTGAACTTGGCTTGATATATAAAATTTTAGGACCTTTAAATGTATACATTATAATAATATTAATTACCATGGATGAAGGTTTTTAAGAATATTATATTTTCTTAAAAAAATTTAAAATAATGTATTGGCTTGCCTACTCTTCGGTATGGGGTGTGATGTACTACAAGGCTTTCTCACAAGGACTATTCCTCCTTAGGACTTCCAAAGGTCAAATCCAAGACATTGCTATTTTATTTTTTCTTCTTCCACTTTGGGTCCAACTAAGATCCAACTCCTTCACCTTGGTACATCAACTTTACAAAGAAAAATGAGAACAAGTGCTATTCTGAGACTTTACTACATTACCAAGTCCGTGTGAAATTTTGGAACTGTAAGAAATATTAAAGGCTTCCATCAGTATTACAACATTGATATGTATGAGTTTGGATCAACCAACAGTTCTACAATAACTAAAAATTAATATCTCAAACAAATTTCAACTAGATGTTGTTATTAGCACATTAAAATCACAATCATAGCATGGTCATTTCACACCTTATATAGGATTTTCTAACCTTGTATGGTCGTGCTCAAACCCTATCTAACTCTTTGCCCTCATTTTTAACTTTGCAAGAAAAAGTTGCAAAATTGCAATTTTGTAACTTTTGTGATTTTGAGCAATTTTTGCTATAACTTAAAATTCTTAATTATATGAGTTCACCAAACTTGGTAAGGGGTCCTATTAGGTCGATTTATACATTCTAGGATGGTTTTTGAACCTTGGTTAAATTTTCTACCACTTTAGTCAACCTAACCCTTATTGAGCAACTCATAGGCATAACAGCAACTTAGGAGCAAAAACCCACTTAGCAACTAAGTTAACCTTACCTAAGGACCTAATATGTCTTAATAAACCATTAGTGATGTGGCTAGAATAATTACAAGAAAAAATGACAAGAAAGAAGCATTAAGTACAAAGCAGACTACCTAGTGTTAGAATTATTTAGAATAACTGAGGGGGGGGGGGGGGGGGGGGGTGAATCAGTTATTCAAGGTCCAATGGTGTCCAATAAAACTTTCTCTACAAATCCTTAATGGAACATAACTGGAGTGGGGATGGTACCCACAAAATAACTGTGCACGATTTCAACCACTTCTGATGGTCTGCCTTGTTAAAGGCTACAACACATTGTTAAATGTGACCTTGTTAAAGGATTTAAGAACATTCAACTTGGAATGTCACCCGGTTAAAGGATTTACATAAAGCTGTTAGGCTCACCCAAGTCCATGGGATTTTCAGTCCCCTTCTCAAAAGAATCTGTCATCCCTCTCTAAGGATCTCCTATGCTCCTCCTAAGGATCTCTTATGCTTCTCCTGGGGATCTTCTATTCTTTTCCTGAGGCTTATCAACCTAGCTGTTAAGCTAACCTAGAAATGTAGGGTTTTTAGTATCTAATACAATGATAAGAAAGTATTAGAAGGGTTTTGACCTGATACAGATTGCAACCCTAACTGTGCAGATTTCATATCACTCTTCAATTCTTTTCGTTTCTTGGCTTCTCTTCCTTGCAGTGTTGATAGCTTGTTCACCCTTCAACATCTGTCTCCTTCAGTTCTTCCACTCATTATGCCAATGCAATCTCTTGTCACTTGATGAACTCAGAGTCATGATGCTTTGTTCTAGAGGGTTCATTTGAGAGACAGTTTAGCATTGGTTATCTCCATATGCATATGTTTTTATGTTGGTTGAGTTTGGGAGATGGTTTTATATTTGGGAATTTTCTTTGGGTTAGGAAGGAGTTTTCTTTGGTTTAGGAATGGTTTGTGAGTTTGGTCTTCTTGTGAGAGGCTTACATCCATAATTAATTATATGGTATGGTTTGGTTGTTGTTGAGGCTTCTTGTTGGGGTTTAATGGAGGAGATCATACTTGCAAAGTTTGCATCGAGAGGTGTGTGTAGAAGGACATGATACAGATAATGATTTGCATGGTTTATTTGGTCTTGGTTATCTTCTTGGATGTTCAACTTCACTTACATTGGATTTGAGATTGGTTGGGGATTGTGATGACTAGTTTGTGCTCATGTATGTCATGTGAGACATGACATGGTTATTCCTTTATCTCTTTCCTCTATTGGTTGTGGAGAATTTGGGAGGCTATTGGAGACTTGTTATGAGAGTTGTTCTTGCAAGATATCAGTTTATGTATTGTGGATGTCTTTGATACTACACGGATTCACTTCTCTGAGATGTTGTGAGTGGATTGGTTATAAATTTGACAATATCTTTTGCAGTAGGAGCTTCTTGGTATATATGTGGTAGGTATTGCTCTTGAGGCTTGTGATTGCAGGTTATAGATTGGATATGTTAGTGATATGAGATTCACTTGTTATACCTTTGAGGTATGGATAGTTGGATGGGTTGGCACTTTGCTATGGGTGCTATTTCAGCTATGGATATATTTTGACAACTATGGATACATGTGATTACCTTTGGATCAATTTTTTTGTGCTTGGCATTTTAGTTGGTGCATAATTTTATGATCTTTTAATGTGACAGGTTGGGTGTCTTTCTCTTTGGATGGCTGCTATGTATGTCCAGTGGCAATGACATAATAGGACGTGAGATCATTCATGTTTGAGATGCTGGATACTATGATTTTGTTGTGGGTACCAAGATGGAGCACTTGGTGTAGTTTGATCCATGATGGTGGATGTGCTAGGAGGAATTGTTCCCTTGTTCATTTATGTGGCTACAGATTGACCCTATGCAATGTATACAGTAAGTGGGAGATTGTTGAGATAATGGGTGTTGTACACATTGCATAATATTGTTATTTTATTATGTAATGTTGCATCTAGATGGACATGCAACATGTAATGATTCCCATCGAATATTCTTGATGAGTTGTATTGTAACATTGTGATAATATTTCATGTAATTATTTAATATTGAGGAAAAGAATTAAATGCTCAATATTAAATGCGGGGTCAGTGGGTTAGGTAGCACATGGTTTATGTAATACCACTTAGTGGTTTTGTGGGGCTTGCTACTATATAAGCAGCCACAAGTGTAGTTGTTGTAGAGTAAGAGTGAGAAAGGCAAGAGTCAAGCAGGACAAGGCTTAACAGGTTAGCCAAGGGAGCATTTTTGAAGGTTGAAAGCATGGCATGGGATGTGTGGATTCGTGCTTGTTCACATAGTTTGCTCGATTGTCGCTATGGCCATGAAGGCATCCATGGTTGTATTACAATAGTATTTTTTGCTAAAAAATACATGGTGATGGATGCTTTTGGAGGCTGGGTTTTTTTCTCAATGAGGGTTTCCCAAGGTATATCTTGTGTCACAATTTTTAGATATGTTTTCTATTCCCTTGCATGTGGATTTTAATTCCGTATTTATTTCAAATCTATTATGAGTTATGTGGAAATGGTTATGTTCTTTGTTGCCAAGTTTCCTTACACCAAAGACAACCACTGAACTAGTAGGATATGTGAATCCATCATTATCTGTGATTGGTTGTTCAATATTTTATTTACCTCTTACATAATGTGCTAACCAATAATTTTATTTTTCATCATTCCCCTCTAGTGCAACCAATGCAAAGACATGTCCTGGCTAAAGAAGATCTGATAGATGGTTATCCTCAAGTGAACTTTCCATGTCATCATTTCTGATAGAGGGTATTATACACAATGGAGTAAGATAATGTGGAGCCCATGTGTCCACCCACTCACTCGACTCACAGTGATCCCAATCACACTAAAAATAACTAGAACAAAAGCAAGCTAGTTGTCATATCCAACTGGTCCATGTACTAGAATCAAAGCTTTGAAATAAATGCTTTTTTGATGAGTCTCTCACTGTAGTATAATATGATCTATCACCTATGGACCCTTGCTCAACCAACCAAAAGAACCTATCTACTATTGAATCAAGAGTCCCCCTATGATAATTTTTAACTACACCAATCAACAATGCTATGCGCATCAAGAATCTATGCTCCTAAAATCTTCAATTGCTCCTTAACTAGAGCTCTCTTCACACATGTCCTTGCTCCATCATGTTCCTCTTTCCCATGGCCGAACTCAAAAGAACTCCAAATATGAGGCACCCCCCTGTCTATGTGCATCCTACACAACCAATAAAATATGCAAGCGTTCTTGAATTGACCTATAAAATTATATTACCAAATGATATGTTTATCCATAGAAATTGCATGGTCTTGTAAAAAATTAAAATAATTCTTGAAACAATGTTGCACAAACTCATGAGAGTGAGATCTATCATCACCCATATAAAAATGGTACTCTCTAATAATCTTCCAATTATCTTCCACACTATCAGGGGCATGTCTATACATTATATGGACAAAAATAGCAACATGAATGGAGTTGTAATACTGAGATTATGTCTCATTTTGAGGCTGCAATATGCAGTTCTCAGCAATGTCAAAAACTAACATAATAGTGCCAATGGAAAAAGTCTCCATACACATTCTAAATTTTTGATCCAACCACTGAGACCTATGACTATATATTACATACTTGTAGAAAGGATTGTCTTGAAATCTGAAATAAAACTAGCCACACTAATTTTTTTTGCAACCAATTCACATCTACATCCCTCACCCCCACTCTTCAATGTGTATTTCACCATTTCATATACCATTTTTTTACTATTTTCTTCCCAAGATCTTGTTTGCACCACTCATGGAAACATGTGGCAAACTTGGATAAGCCACCACATTCTAAACACTTCTCATTTAAGAAAGCATTTCTATAAGAGAAACAAACATCAACTCAATGACATAAAAATTGATCTAGCAAGTCTCTTGATGATTTTGGAAGAGCACTAGCACCAAAGTTCTCCAACATTTCTTTACTGTCAAAGTAGAATGGATGGAGCATAATAAATCATTATAAAAAACTTGACATGATATTTGCAACAACATGTATTCCAAATTTTAGGTGGCACACAATAAAATGGCTTCAAATATTCAAAAGCCCTTTGTAACATATGTAATATTGGAATACTCTATCTAAATTGTTTGAACAGTTGACATAGTTTGACTTACCTCCAAATAATATTTAGGATGTGGTGTCCAGTCTCTGATGTAAATTATAAATTTTAACATGTCTTTAGCGTTGGGTGATACTCTTGAGCTAGAGCACCAAAATTGTGTAATTTCTTCCTTCACATCATTGGATAACTTCTTTTCAAAATGTGGAAGTCTCCAACCAAAAGACCATGCTTCATTTTGAAGAGGATCATCAATTCTCTCTCATCAATACAAGTCTATCTCATATATGTACCCTTTCTTAAATGATGACTTACCAAAGAGGTTGTAATAACCCTTTGAGCAATTCTCTTATCCTTCTCCTTGACATTTTTTCCAATGCTATTTAGAGCACTAAAAAGATTCTTCACAATAATGGCATTTCTTTCCAATTTTTTATTGACATGAATCTTTAATTTGAAAAGCATAGGTCTCATATTTTGCATCTTTAATAAGTGTATAAAAAGTTGACATTATTCCACGACTGTCTTCTTGTTGAAAAACATCTTATATAGCCTTGAAGCCCATAACCAAATGGTTCTTTCTGAATTTTTCCCTTCCAAATTGGTAATAATCATTTCACCAATTTCAATTATCCATTTTGGTATTCTAAAACCTTCATGTCAATTATAATTAGGAGATATGTAATGCTTGTGTGCATTGTCAATTTCGACATGGTCAATCATACAATTTACATTATGACCTAGTAGCATTTCATTCTCCAAATTTTTATTCTCTAAATTTTCAATCCTAGCATTATCATTATCAATTCGTATATTTTCATTCCCCAACTGCACATATTCATTATCCATCTCCATGATATCACCTTTACTCAATACATCATCAACTTGACTCACATTTAACATACTTTGTCTCTTCCTTCAGTGATTTAGCTTGTCCCTTTCCCTATATGTTACAATGTCTTCATTCGATACCTTCATTTTGGATTTAGCCTTTCGATGACTACTTCTCTCCATTCAAAAAACAATATTGAACATCTAATCATACATTATAGAACCTTTTTCTATCATATGGGCCCCAAAAATCTAGTTTTCTCGAAATCCATGAAAATGGCCTACAAAAAATGTGATTGGTAGTTCTGCAATGACATGGAATATGATGGGAAAAGCATGCCAGTATTTTGGGTACATAGTCTCATATCAAGTATCTGATCTAAAATCGAATACCCAATATGATATCAGGTACTCAAAATGGATGCCCAAATTTTGGAGGGAACTCAAAATTTGAAAACTGTGGGCAATGTCAACAAATTTGATTATTATATATGATTATTATATTATATTTTTATGATTTTGCCTATTATTATTAAATATATTATAGTAATATATATTATTATTTTTATTATTAACTATAAATATTATATATATATGATTATTATATTATATTATTATGATTTGTGCTATTATTATTAAATATAATATAGTAATATATGTTTTTATTGTTACTATTATTAATATGACCTCTAAATCTATAATATATATATATATATATAATTGTTATTGTTATTATTATGACCTATAAATATTATATATATATGATTATTATATTATATTATTATGATCTTTATTATTATTATTAAATATAATATAGTAATATATGTTACTATTGTTATTATTATTATGACATATAAATATAATATATTAATATACATATGATTATGTTATATTATATTATTATGATTTTTGCTATTATTCTTAAATATAATATAATAATATATATTAATATTGTTATTATTATTATAACCTATAAATATAATATAGGTCACCCTAGGGACACATTTGGTTGGTTCGAATGCATCAAAAGGCATCATAGGTCAACCTATGACCCCTTTTGACCCATTTCATGACAACATATGTCCCTAGGGACCCTACAACACCTAGGGACCCATTTAGTTGGTTCTAATGCATCGAAAGGGGTCATAGGTTAACCTATGACCCATTTTAATCCATTTCATGACAACATATGTCCCTAGGGGGGCCAAGGCATCGAAAGGGGTCATAGATTAACCTATGATCCTTTTGATGCATTTAATGACAACATATTTCCCTAGGGGCCCAAGGAGCCCTAATGACTATTTACCAAGATGAGACTCAATACAAAGGAATTAACACCACTAGACTATTTCAAGAAGGAAACCCTGAAGAAATTGATGAAGGTATTGTAGATCTGATGGAAAAGAATGGTTCCCTAACTGAAGAAATTAGAAATCTCAAAATGAAATAAGAAACTCAATAAATATTGTTGTGTGAGAGAACTGAAAAGAAAAATAAAGTTGAAGAAGACAAAGTCATGATTAACGAGGATAAAATAGTATTCGCTAATAGATTGCAAGAGAAAACATCATATGTAAAAAATCTTTCCAAAATGTAATTGGATGCATTGAACAAATTGATTATTGTAATTCAACAGTTAAATAGGAAATATATTGAAATCACAAGCTTGAAATCATAGAATGACCTACTGCAGAAGGAATTAAGAGCTAAAAGAGAATATCCTAACAAGCCAAGTGAAGCCATAAAAGAATTTGAAAATTTGATGGAATCACCAAAACCTAACAATGATACTACTGTATTCAGATAAAAATCTACTAAAGAAGGAGAATCTTCCAAGAGTGGTGAAAAAGTAGTAAGAAAGAATAGTAAACTGACTTGTCAAAATTGTTGTAAACTAGGTCAAACAGTTAATGTCTATAGGAGAAGAATTACTAATCAAAGCCCTAAGAAAAAATCAGAGGAAACTGCTACAACCAAAACAAAAATGACATCAAGTACATGAATGTAGGACCATGACTATGAACACTCAAAGATTTGAAGGCTATTGCTACAACTACGAAAAATATAGACACAAGGCATATGAATGTAGATCCAAGCCAAAAAGTTCATCCAACAAGAAAATCAAGATAAATCACAAAGTAAATTCATATGATTGGGATTACAACACAAGGTACATTTGTCACTATTATCAACAGTATGGTCATGTTTATGAGGATTAGAACACATTTTAGAGGCAATTACAATAGATGGTTAAGTGTGACTACATGCTTTAGTTGTTTGAAGACTGGTCATGTAAGGAGAAATTGTCCAATAAGGTCACCAACGCCAAGCAATGAATTCAATAAGGGAATAAAATATTGTTGTTAAAATGGTAAAAGTTTAGATAAATAGGGCAAGGAAGAATAGAAAATATTACAACACATCAAGTGCAAATGAGGCCACCTCATCCAATAGATGAAGTGATCACATCACCCTTAACTAGGAAATCAAAAGGTATGTATGGGACTAATATCTCAATGTTATATGCTATGTTAGCTCCAAAGAATTTAAGATTTGAGAAGATTATATATACATGAATTAAGATGCAATGTATTGGTTTGAACCTAGAAGAAATCTTTATTTTTTTTGTTTTTCATGTTGTTGCCAAACATGAAAAGTTTCAAAGTTGTTGCCGATTGAGAATGAAATTTTAGTTGTTGTTAAGTGATGGAATCGTGTTGGTATTTTATGAGCTCACTATGGTTTCTAAGTCTAGTGGGAATCATGTATAAGCTAAGTGATGAGGAAATATTATGATAGCTGAGCTTACACCTATGAAAGTATTAAGCATTTATTGCCAAATATCAAGGGTTATATAGTCAATTTTTGACTCATTTGCATTTACCAGAGGTTGAAGAGAGAAAGAAGAGAACAAAAGTGATTTGAGAAGGAAGATCCAAGTTTTTTTGAACTCAATATAGTTGCTACTCAAATTATTCATCAGATTTCAAATGTATTTCACCAGTGTTGAGTTACATTGTTTGATATTTCATAAACCCTAGTTACTTAAAATAAAGTATAGCTCTTCTACAAGTGTTAGCAAATAAGGAAAGGAACTTTTCAATTTTCAATTAATTATTAATGATGTTAGACTAACACCCTTCCAAGCTATTGCTAAGACAACATACAAGGGAGACCCATCTGGTGCATTATCAATGATACCACCAAAAGTTATATTGATCCTATATGTGAGATGTTTCTATACTGGAAATATTGGAGAAGTAGGACATATGGAAATAATAGATGAAGACAAAAAATTATGTGATAATGGAATTTTGAAGGAGGAATTTAGAATTTTTGAATGAAAAGGGTTAAATCATGCCCTAGATTTTCCTCAAGTCATTAAGGTAGAATAGATATGAATTGTTCTAAGCCATATGCATGATAATTTTATTGGTTGTAGAATCAACCCATTGAGATCACCAAAAGGATCATCCTTTGAGTATTTGGGTAGTATGGAATAAAAGAGGGATTTAGATCCCCTAATTGCATTTGTAGTGAGAGTGATTGCTTAAAAGTTCTTTCAATTTAGTAGATTGAACAATATATCCTTCATGGCTATAGATTTGGGATTAAAGATAGTGAAGAAAGACTACACTCATGACCTGGCCAAGTTACAACTTCAATAGTTATCAAAATACTTGGAGTCCATAAGGAAGGGAAATAGTGCACAATGAAAATTTGGTACACTATAATTGTCTATATTTTCTTCTATGTGCAAAATACATATCCAACCTTTGTCCTCATAGTGTGGAAGACCAAAAGGTCAGTTACATTACAACTTATAGATCTAATTAAGTAGTTTGGAGATAATTTTGAAATAGTGATGACAAGCTAGTTCGAAGACATTAAGAAAACTATGAAAGAGAGATTAAGGATTCCTATGTGACTAGTTGAACAATATCACAATGATGTATGTTTTCTAGTTAATGTAGATTTCACATATGTGCAAGAAACTACTCCTAGTGTTACATTGTTGAAGCCCTTTCCATATGAAGTCAATTTAGGTGAGGCATCTATAGCTATTACAGCTTTACTAGAGGAGGAAATTGAAAAGAGTGTCACCTCATTTGGAAACTATGAGGAAACCAAGCCTAGGATCATAATTGATTTAAGGATAGCCATTGTGATGAGAAAGAATAATTATCTTGTGAAGAAGCCTAAGTAGATATTTGGTGAAGGAGGAGAAGAAGATGAAGATGAAGATGATGAAGATGAAAATCAGGCTCAAGCCCCATTAGCATTCACTCTAGGCCAAGGAGAAGACCAAGAAGAGAATGTAAAAGGTGTTGAGGAAGAAGAATCCAAGGAAGAACCTAAGCCAAAAGATAAGAAGAAGAGGAAGGAAAATGATATTGTAGTGGTGAAACCGTATAAAGCTGTAAAAATATAAAAGCTTGTTGTACTTGTTAACAGGTCTAGCATAAGGGAAACTTCAAAGAAAATCAAAGAGGTAGAGAATCTTAAAGGAAAAAGTGTTGGAAATACAATAAGAAAAGTAAACTTTTGAGAGGGGGGAGTGAATCAGTGCTTTACACTTTGACCCATAATATAGTCATCACACATCCATCTCACATATTGAATAAGTTAAATGAAATACCATGTAAATCATTAGTATCTAAATTATGTTTGTAAGCATTCACACATATACAATATCATATATGATAACCTAGAAACCCTCCAATGACAAGGTGAAATTGGGGTGGGCATGATGACCACAAATCTTCACTACTTTAGTAATAAAGTGTATCCAATAAAGGTTACAATGTTTGATCATGAAACATGATCTACCCTATGAAATGTATGCCCGATTAAAGGCTTATAGAGACTATTAGGTCTCACACCGTTAAAGGATTTCAACACCCTGTTAGAAGTGTTCCTAGTTAAAGGACTTCAACTCACAATTAGGTAAGCACCTTGTTAGAGGATTTCAATGTAGCCTATAGGAATGCTCTATTAAGATATTTAACTAATTCACCTATTAGAATGTCTCAACATTGATCCTTCTTAATCAGATGTCTCTTTGTTGTTGTTTTTTTGCTTCCTATGTTCTACTTTAAGTGATTTTGTAATTCAATTCAAATAATAATACCTTGATCACCATGAATATCCTAGTTTGTGAGTGCAAAAGTCTCCTTTTTTCATTCATTCATTCCCTTTCACACATATGCAAAGTTTAGGGTCGATCCTCCTTAAGAATACTTAGGTGACTTAAGGTTAGGTATAAATCAATGGGTTTGATTCATCCATATTGCCTCTTAAACCTTCCCTTTACCTAATTGGGTACATGTAATGCATAGGGATTCCAACTTATGATTCATCCTTATCACCAAAATATCATTATTCAATCCTTAAGTTAGCCCAAAAATAGTTTACATAGTAGTTTGTGCCAATACACACTAGTACATTTTATATCAAATTTTGACCTTTATTTTTGACGTAGCTCTTAAAATGCTTGACTAATAATTTTTTTTTCATTTTTATGCCCAAAATGGTTGAAATTTCAACCAACTCAAGTTCACATAATTCGTTTTATGCCCAAGTTGGTCAAGATTTTGACCAACTCGGGTTCACAAAACAAAAAAAGGAGAAAGAAGAAGTCATTTTACCACCGGCCGAAGGAGGGTTTGTATGCATGTGCGTCACGCATAGGAGCTCTTTTAGGTGAGGTAAGTCCATGTTGTTACCTCTAGTAGCATATACGTTGTTTTTTAAAGTGATAGGCTGCATTGTTCAGTAAAACCCTCAACATTTTCATGCTTTGGAGATATAGCATTGGCCATTGGGGAACATTTTGAAAAATATTTAGGTTATGCGATGCCTATGCTTCAGAGGGCAACATTCATGCAAACAACATGCAACGACCATATTGGATGTGCGAGGCATCCTATAAGAACATCTGTAATAGAAGCATGCTCACTTTCTTGCTTCTACAATCATTCTAACTTCAATGTCTATGCATCCAGAAGCAATTAATATCATTTCCAATGCTACTTAAGCACTATCTATCCTCCTTTCTTTGCATTTACCCACCATGGCCACATTTTTCTGTTTAAAGGTGATTCTACGTTTTAGACTAGAATTTAATACACTAAATCTATCCTAATACTACTTTAAGACTTAGGAATGCAATAAGATAAAAGAGTAGAGAAATTCCTAACAACAGAAAACTAATTCTTGAACACTAATACATTAATAGTATAAAAAGTAGAGAATATGAGAGAATATGAGTAAATGGATAAAAGACTTGGAAATAAGAAGATTTTGGAGCTATCTCTATTTCATTCTTAAACATTACATTAAGGAACTTTGACTATTTAGTACTTTTAGTTTAGGAATGAATTATTAGTATCTGATGTTTAAGTCATTTAGAATAGAAGTAAAAAAAATACAGAAATGTATTATACATCAAAGAACTAGATGTATGATTGATGTATGAAAAAGTGATAGAAGCATAAGAACATAGGGAGCAATGTTCATAGGCAGATAACATAAGTTGACCACAAGAAAAAACAAAAATTTTGAAGGAAAATTATAAAGAGTTCACTACCAGATTTCAATAAAACTCAATTATTACATTTTGATAATCGATTGCAATTTGGTTGCAATTTGGCATTAAACACTTGTGAGTTGAACTCTATTATTTTGTGATTTTTGTAATGCTTCTATAATTAGACAGAGAATGTCATTAGATTTCATTGGATGGGAAAAAGACTTGTATAATTGGAAATAGAATCTCACAACAAGAGAAGAAGGATGAGCTATTAAGCTCTCTACAAAATATATCATTGAATAAATTTAAAAACAAAAATTAATGCTTACTTATAATAATTAGATTCAATTTAATTTTAGATATCTTTCAGATATAAATAGATAGAAGATCTTAGAATTAAAGGACCAGCCCTGAAACTTGACCACTTAATAGACACAATTGTTCATTAAATTTTAACATCACGCTTCTAAGGTCAAAAAAAATTGTGATGAGAATAGAAACATAGAAATTTAGGAGAATATAAGACTGGAATTGGTAATGGAAAAACAAATATCTAATGATCATAGTGCCTTAAATATTGAAATAAATATGTACAATGTTGAGCCAAAGGCTACAACACAACCAAATGTAACATGCCTGGAGATGGAGACTTCTAATGACTATAGAGATGCCTAAGCTTAAAACTCATAAGTAGCTTGGACATTCTTCTTTTCATAAAAAAAAACAATGATTGATAACATGAGTGAAAATCTACGATGTAGATATAGACCAATTTTTGGAACTCCCTTCATAAGTATTTTCTGGATTGTTGGTTTCCTCAAGAAAAGATGAGATATCTATGGGCAAATGAAATGCCAACATTTCCTAAAACTACTAACTTATCAGTCTTTCCAAAGACTCCTCCTTTCAGAACCTCTCCTTTTAAATTGTTTGAAGATACATTAATATGTTGAAGCATTTTCATTTTTTGAAAGTCATTGGAATTGTGCCTAAAAAATTATTTCTTCTTCGGGATCAATGTCTTGAAGATTTTTAAGATTGGTAAATGATATTGGTATTGAGCTCCAAAATGAATTACATGGAAGATTCAAATATTGCAAGTTTGTAAAACTTGTCAATGCAACTGGAATTTCACTTGAGAAGTTGTTGAGAGACACATCTATGGCCTAAACCATTTCCATACTACTCATTACTAAAATAGAACCTTTGAACAAATTACTTGAAACACTAAATAAAAATGAATACTCACAAGACTTGACCATTCAGGAGGTACATTTCCTTGTAGTCTATTGTAGGCTAAGTCCACCTTTTCCAAATTTATAAAATCTCCTTAAACTAGCAAGAAATTTCCTTAAAAGTTGATTGTTATGAAGAATAAGATGCCTTAGTTGTGGAAGATTGCCAAGAATAGACGAGATTTGACCAAAGATCATGTTTTCACTCACTAATAGTTGTCCAAGACTTTTTGCATGCCCTAAAATTTTTGGTATTTGCCCGCTTAAATTATTCTTGTCGAAATACAATATTTCAAGATTTAAAAGATGGTTGAGTGTGCATCGAATGATCCCATTAAAATGATTGTCAAATAAATTTAATCTTTCCGATTTTTTAAGGTTACCAATTCCACTTGGTATGTTCCCCTCAAGTTTATTATGGTTGAGACTCAATAAATATAGTTGGCTTGATAGTTGACTAATAGAAGGAGGCAAAATCCCACTAAGTTGATTAAAAGACAAGTCTATTTCATGCAAGGGTGAGCAATTACTCAAGGCTGATAAAAAAGGCAACTCGTTGTTTGTGTTTGTGAGATTATTCACCTCTATGGAAAGCAATCGAAGATTGACCAATTTTCCAAACTCCAACAACATTGTGCCACTTATTTGGTTCTCATTTAATTGAATTTTTTGAAGTTCAAAGAAATTGGAGAGGGAGGCTAGAATTTCTCTCACTAGTGCATTTGCACTTGTCTTTCTACGAATTTTTTTGACCAAATCTATAATTCCTTCTTTTTTCTTTTCATTCTTGTGTTGGTCGAAAAAAAAATTCTATGGCTGATTTGGTCAAAATTTTGACCAACCTATGTATTCTTAAGTTAAATTTCGACCAACTCAATGTGATAACAAAAAAAAAGTTTCATTCATTCATGGGTAATGCATTTCTTCATGTACATATTTATGCTGACTGTTGGGATTCCTTGAGCTTTGCCACCGACAAGGGCTTGCCATAGGCCTGCTTACTGCATGAGTGAGCACCAAGGTGAAGTGTAAGTTGGTTCGTAGCTAGGCAGCAAGCCACAAGTCATTGCTTTCTATTTTGTTTGGCCAAATCATGCACCGCAATGCCCTTTCTAATAATGCTTGCATTGTTGGCTACAAATGGCACAAGAAGCAGACAATGATGGATTGGAGAAGAGGTCTAAATTTGTGACATTTCTCGGTTTGTGCCAAATTGGTATTTCTCCATTCTCCTTTTACTAGTGTTTCAACTTATGTGCAGTTGCCTATATTTTTAGAAATTCTCCAAATGTAGTTGTTTCAGGAATTACCATATATTCTAATAAAATTCATTTAAAAAATGCTTGTTTAAGCCACAAATATGGGATGAATTTATTGTATCCTAAGAATTTGATTTGTAATGGGTATATGGCACCTCAAATTTTCTTGCAGCTCATCAAAAAATACTGTTCTAAGGAAACATTTTGGTAGAATAAGTGATGGGAAGAAGCTATGATTAAAAATTCATTTGCACATCTAATTTACGCTAACCAAAAACATTCTTAAGAAGAAAAAAAGGATGAAGTATCAAGAACCTCTTCATGAGCCAAAAAGGTTTCTATTCAAATTAGTATGCATAATTGTGCTCATTTCTTCACTAGTCTATAAATGATTTTTAATTTTTAATCTCCAAGATAACCATGAACTAAATGAAATCACCAACATTCAAATGCTTCAAGTTAATTTAAGTGTGTGGAATCCTTCATGCTCAATTGAAGCGTGTGGTTTCCCTTATAGATCTATCTCTCTATATTAAAAGGAGAGAAAGTTGTTTGTATTAGATATCCATCTCAAAAAGCTACCATATTTTTCTCAGTGTATATAGTCCCTTTTGGATAGTTCTGCCTCATTTCGAGGAAACTATACTCAAATGTTAATTTATTTCTTGGATCAAGTTTGTGACAATTTTTAGCATCAATGTTTTGGATCATCCTACATGATCTATCAATATTACTCTCTCGTATCCTGATGATGGATCATGTAGTATGATCTGAAACGTTGATGCTAAAAATTGTCTTACAATTTATCCCAAAAAAAATCCGCATTTAACATGGATTGTGAAGATCTAGTAGACTTACCTATATTTAAGTAATGTCAATTATTCATGATACATTCTTGGACATTTATTATCGTGGAATCTGCTTCTACATAAACAAGATAGGAAAAAATGGCTTCATGCCAAGCAGATCTTCATGCTAAATATTATAGTTTAAATCTCATTGTGATGATAAAATAGAAAATGTCAGTGTACTTCAACCATGAACTTTACATTGGTTAGCATGGAGAACAAATAGAAAGCAAGCACAAATTAGTAATATATGCATACTTTTGATTTGTATATTTAGCAAATAAGAAAAGAACATAGATTAAATATGAGGGGTTCCAAGTAGGCTGGTTAATACCAGTCTCTTTCTAATTTATTCCTTTGATACAAAACTTTAAGAATACTCAAAAAAATGTTCCTTCCTAGTATCCAATTAAACATCTTCACATTAGTTCAAAAACCCTAGGTCTGAAACTGAATACATGCATGCTGAAGAAGTTATTAAAAAAATCAGATAGAACTCAACATATCTTAGGAAATTAAAATATACATCACTCTGGTATATTTGAAACAGGATTGAAGCATTTCACAAACCTTTGAAACTGCTCCTCTAAAACCTTGCACTTGGTAAACAACCCTTTCATCTAAGTTTCTGTTGCCTTGAATTGAGATTTAATATTTGATTTATGTGAAATCATGCCTACTAGTTCATTCTCTAATAACTGCTTTGATTCCTTAGCAGATTCAAGTTGCATTTGCAAGTTTTCCAGCCTTTTTTCCAATTTAGTAAGTTGACTTTCTGTGTGTTCAAGTTTCTCTTTAGTTGTAGGTAGGACTACCTTTTAGATTAGCATTATCACTCTTCAAATGCCTAAGTTGTTCCTCCAATTCTCTGTAACTTGATGCTAGGTGTGATCAAGCTTCTCTTTTGTTACTGTGAAGACTCCTTCCAGATTAGCATCCTCACTCTCGAGACATATGAGCTCCTCTTTTAACTCAATAATTTGGTACTATGTGTGTCCAAGATCCTCTTTGGTTGTAGCCAAGACTGTTTCTAGATTTGAATTCTCACTCTTGAAGCACATAACCTCCTCTTCTAACTCTCCAATTCTGCTTACCTAGGCCTTCAACTCAAATTCAAAAGATGGTTTTTCTAGTTGAATGCTATTAAGCTTCCTAATTATGTATAAATTGCCACTAGTTAGTTGAAAGCATAGGCTATTAGCCTTTTCTTCTCCTAAAAGATCCTAAGCACTTTCTTGTTTTGTGAAATTATCTGTATTAATCAAATTATGAAGAAAACTAGATTGCATCATGTTGGGCAACTGGTTGCCAAAATATGTGGCTTCATTTTGGAAGATTTTACTAAAACCAAGAGCAAACATTTTCCTAAATTGAGATAAAAAAGATATTAGTTCAACAATTAACTTTGTAATGTTTTGTTTGCACTACAAAAAGTAATCCACTAACTAAGAAAACTTCTGAATTCTAAAAACTAGTTTATCAGTATCTGATGATTTAAATTTTTGAGTCTTTTCAGGGTCTTGGGCTATAGATTGTAAGAAATTAACGATGTTGACAATAGCAGTTGCAAACTCTACATCAATAGAACTAATTCTAATCTAGTATTAGAATGAGAAGTGAAGTTAGCTTTCACAGAAGACCAGATATGTGTCTAAGAATCTCTAGTACTTTTAGCATCTATTGCCATGGCATATTTGACCTCATCTAGTATTTTGTGCAGGTTTACACCCTTAGAATCAATAGCAAGGGTCATACCATGCTTTTCTTTGAGACTAACTAGGGTTTATTCATTCCAAGTGTTTCTAGCTTGTAGAACAATTAGATTTTCTTGTAAATAGTTAAATTTTTTTAACAACTCAGAGCATTCTTGATTGACAGTTTGAAGCTTTGATTCTTTTTGTGCAAGAGCTTCTTCTAAGAAAGCTCTATCTTCTTGATTAGATGAAATATCAAAACTTCCTAAAACATTCTCGTTAGTTATTTCATCTAAATTTCCTACTTTTGCCTGATCCAATCCAGTTGAATCCATGGAAGCCAATCTCTCCATCTCAAGGAAATCATCCATCAAATCTACCTTGGACACATCACTGAGCTTCTTAGCTTTGTCAATGACCTTTTCTATTTTGATATGATCCAACTCTGCAATCAGTGCTAAAGCCCATGACTCTGCACTAGGGTCACCATCATTCCTGTCCTTAGAAATGGAAGAAAAGCTCGGTGGATTCCTTGTGCTTTCATTTCTTGATCCTTCAAAATGCAACTCAAGTGCAGGTTTTCCTTGCCTTCGCCTCAAAGATTCCAACTATTGTTTAAAAATGGAGAGTTTGGCAGCTATTCTAGCACACATGACTCTTTAACAAAAATACTACCAACTCTCCATTGATCTTGTTTCAAATTCTTTTATCTCAAACTATAATTATTTCTTACCCGACAAACAACTATCATAATAAGATGGCCTCCTCAAAGTATTTTGCCTTCCATATGAATCAAGAATATTTATGGAAGGAGTCTACTGACTTTCTTCATAATAAATGAGAACTTGTAGGGGTGACCCTTAGTGCACATGGTAGATGGATAGGCTTGAAGTCATGGGTCACCCTCATGGTCCTGAGTTTGATTCTGCCTCTGGGTTCAAATGGCAAGAATGGCTTGCCTATGGCTGCTCTACACCCATGGGGGACTAGTCTCACCCTAAGCTCACATCAGCCACTAGTCATCACTAAAATAAGGTCACGGGGACACCCCAATGTAAAATTTTTTTTTAAAAAATGAGAACTTGCTACTGTTAAATATCCTCATGTTGTCTATGTGATCTTCTATATCATTATCAATATGATCTTTTGAAGAAGAATGCCCTCCCTTTACAAAGTTTGATGTAGTAGACAACATATGGTATTTATATCTTCTCTTATTTATAGTCTATAGTATTGGGATAATCTCACCTCTAAATTTCATTTGAACAAAATGAATGTTCAAAGAACACATTTTATACTTTTTTGGATCTTTAAGTTACAAAGGAATCAAGTAAGCAATGCAGAAATGCATTTAAGACACCTACCTACAACTTATCCCAATAAATGTGTAGTTAACCTACCATTGGAGGATAACTACGGTTAAGAAAGATGAGTACTAAAATGCATGAGGTGGAAAACATTTCATACACTTAGTAGCTAAATTTAAGGTCCTACTCAGAAACAATGGTTCAAAAAACTATCACAAATTATCTTCACATCTAGGAAATTGCTTTATTGTTTTGACTTCAAATATATGACTTCAACACCACCCATGAATGGTTTCAAAACATCTGGAACAATTATAGACCCATCTTCCTACTGACAATTTTCAAATATGGATATAATCATTCTAGGTACAACACAAGCTATTGCATTTAACGTATGTAAAAATTGCAATGGTGGCAATGGGGCTTTACCTTTCTTGGGCTTGACAGCCACCGAAAGAGTTGATTTTGCACTGATAGGTCAAAATCGAATATTAAGTCGATGACTTTGGTAATTTGTGCAGTTTGATGCACTAGATATATGAAAATAGGAAAATTTGTATAATTATTACACGGATATTTGTAGAGGCATATATTTATTTCCTATCTACCAATCAAATATTTTCCTTGCTAAATGGCATTACAGTTTAGGGTACATAACTCACCATACCACCCTAGACCTAGCATCCATGCCTCCACATCATACTTGAAGTATGCTGGTGCACCTAAGTCTTTAGAAGGCATGTCTAGTGTCCTGCAAAAATTAAAAAATTGTAAAAAAAAAAAAAAAAAAAAATTATGTTGTATAATCAATTAAATAGCCAAAGATTTCCAACTCACTTGAAGTGTAATCCAAGTGAAGAAAAGAGATCTTCCTCGATGCTAATTAGTTCCTCAAGGAATAATTCACTTTCCTCTAGATGACATATCACAAATATTTCAACCTTACTAAATTGATGGACACGGTACAAACCCCTGCCCAACAACCCCGAAAAAATAGCTATACTTTAGGCAATAGAAATTCAAAAAAAATGTAGTTCACTAATCACTCACCAGAAGGAGCTGAGGAATCTATATAACATAGATCTATTATTGTTAGTTATGAAGCATTTCAATCAACAAAGCAGTGTGCAGCCATGGTATCTTTTCATCATTATGGCTTGGAGTCTCAATCATCTGCCACCAATATCCTATTTGTGGATATTGGGCACAACTTAGTATATAAATAAATAATAATGAAGGCATAAAACATAGGTATCTCTAATTAAAAAACTAATTGTTTTCCCTAAAATTGAATGACTCATATATCTAGATAGGTTAAGGAAAAGTGATGAATGAAGAAATCCTCTTGCACTTTTAACTAGTTATAATTGCAAGAGAGGATCAAGTTCAAACTCAATGAATGCACCTGCCATGTAACTATAAGAGAGCTAGAACACACTGGCTCTCTCCTCCAATCACTACTATTTTAGTCTAGTGGAGTAGAGGCAAGTGAATGGAATTAAGAAGTTTCACTTCACATGCTAAGAATCCATTTACATTGCCTTTGTCCACACATTAAAGAACCTACGGGGGGAACCATCTATGGGGGATGAGCTCACAATGACATGCACACAAAGATGTAACCATCAAAAATCCTACCCCACTACAAGATAATAGGTCATGGTAGAAAAAAAAGAATAACAACTCAGACCAAAATGATTGCATTAGTATATAACAATTAATGCCTTATTCCAAAGGTTTCCATTTACAATGCAAGTGATATAGGGAGGGTCTTTCATAAATGTGCCCTTTCTATGACAGCATTAGTACCATTTTAAGGACCAATAGTTGTCAATTAAAACCTAACCATTGCATTTAAAAATGTGTAGCCGTCTAATAAAATAACTTAGCCAACAATTAAAATAATAAAACTAGTCAGCACAACATGTATTAACATAACATAGGTCACTCTTGAAATTGAGTGAATATTTTTTACAACCTTAATGACCAATGAAATACACACATCAGAGGGATATACTCCCCAAATAATGAGCCCAAAGCTTAACTTGGAAACAAAGATTATTGACACTCATCCAAAAGTTCTATTAACCTCCATTAAAATATACATATAAGGGTTCATGAGGAGGAAATCAAGTCCCTTACAAGAACTAGGGACCTCAACCTATCCTACCAAGAGAGATTAAACCTTCAACCAAGGAGGTTTATTGACATTTACTAACTTGAAAGCATGTTCTATTTTCCAATATGAAATATAGTTTCTTTTGAGTATGCATTTGTTTTCATCTTGACATAGTTGCAAGATATTAGTAGAATATAAGCTGACCATACATTTTATGTGGTATTATACAAATCAAAGTACTCAAGAAATTGTTGATTTTACATGTTCAATGGTCTCCATTATGTAGATAATAATGATTTTACCAAACATTTTGCACACCATTCCACATAGCGTTATCAATCCTAAGCAACATTAATGAGTATCTTGTAACATACTAAATCTAAACATTGGCCCTTTCAAGAACCTCAAGCAACATTTTTTATTAGTATGGAGTGCATACAAGTTACAAACATTTTGTTTAATTGAACATTTTTTTCATATTTCAAGAAATGTATGTTGGATGGAATAGATTACCTTTTATTTAATGCAACCATAGTATCCAATGTTGATGTTATTTATTTTATTTTACATCTAGTTATTTATTTTACAGTTTTGCAGTGTTGGTGTTTGGTGAAAAAGCATTTAGTTGGAGTTTCATGCAAGGTAATTCTTTGATTCTCTTTTCTTTGGTATCAAATCAGTTCTGAATGGCTTTGGTTGACTTGTTTAGGTGTTAAGTTTAATATCTTCCATAATATTGTCTTCTTGAATAGATCTGAGTTGATTCTTTATAAGAAGCTTGAATAGGTTCGAATGCTTCCACAATGCTATCAAATTAGTTAAGCCTTGCATTTCCTTAACTATTATTCCTCTTTGGGAGACAAGCTTATTGTGCCTTATCAAGTTGTTGCTCTGAGTTGATTCGGGTAGGCATTTTCTTCATAATCAATGTTCACATCTAATATCCATTCAAATTATCTTAATAGTAAGGACCATTTCCAAATTTGTATCAATAGTAGATAATTTAATAGTTGGAACACCTAGTTTATTATTGAATTTTAAGGCAGTAATGTAATCCCCATGGCTCCATTTCTCATGATAGGCAACTTCTGTGAGTATTCACTTAATTAGAGAGGCAAGGAAGGATGTGAAAGGGGATATCTACTAAAGCAAGAACAACATTGGTTGAGTTCTCTTGGAATTTCAAGTAGGACACAAGTGTTTCTTGAATACATTTCTTGGTTGGTTCAACTAAATTCCTTATTTGAATACATAGAAAGAGAAATATTTTATTTGTTGCAATCAATCAATTGAAAATTGCAAGATCCTGTGTGCAACTTAATACATGGAATAACCATCATTGATCCTATATTTCTTCAAGATTAGCTAACCCCCCCAATGGAACCACTACTTAACACTGCACACCAAAAGGCACTGAAGCATTTCCAAATTGGAGGATCTTGTGTGCAACTTAATACAGGGAATCACCATCATTGATCCTATATTTCTTCTAGATTAGCTACCCCCCCCAATGGAGCCAATAGTTAACACTACACACAAAAAGACACTGAAGCATTTCCAATTTGGCCAAAAATAACTTTGTTACTATTGTCAGCCGAAGCCAATTTTAACCATATCTTGAGTGTCAATATGATATTTCCTAGCAATAGAAAGAAAAAAATGTTTGATTAGCCAATATGTCTTAAATCCTATTGAATATTTTAATTAAAGACACATTGATCCTGAAGACAATGAGTTTGTTGTAGAAGGAAAATCTACCCATATGTTATCTTTTTACATAGTAGAAGTGAAGCTGGGCAAGGATGTAAGGCAACAAACTCATAGTAATGATTCAAAAAACTTCTTAAATAAGGTATACTTTTGAAATTTTACTAAATTATCATAGTGCTAGCAATTGCAATATATTAGGAAATCCAACTGTAACCAGACACATAGCATTGATCAGAACCACAACAAATAGATTTCAAGAAAAATATTTTTTTTAAATGTGCTACTCAGGATCCTTGTAAGAGTAAATATACAAAAGCAGCACCAAATTTCAAAAATCCAAGTTCTAATGGAAACCCTAGCCTTTGTTGAGTCAGTGGCCCTAAAATTTTAATAACCATTTGTTATCTATGCAACATATATTCCCATTGTAAGGATAAAAGGAATCGGTACATTAGAAATATTGAAAATGTATTTACGGATTTGTTACATTCAATAGAGGGCTGGATTAGTACACTTGAAGCAGATGCTATATTAAAAAATGATAGAAGCAAAGGGTTTTGCATATGAGTGAATAGATTTCAACCATTTGGCAGAACACCTTTCTAGTGTCCATGCAAGGTGAAGAGAAATTGCTGTACTTTTAAGTCCATTTTACCCTTTGTTGATGTAGAATAAAAATATTGTAGAGTCATGGCACTTCAACAGATGTGTGGCCATGCACAAAATCTTCAGCTACTACTGCCAAGAACATAATTTGATGCTACAAGTTCTCACTAATTAAAAATTGTGATATGGATGATTATGGTTTTTGTGCCAACTCCCATGGCTTCAGAGGTTAAAATAGTCAAAAAGGCCCAGAAATAGCAGATTTTATTAATTTCAAAGAAATTATAATGGTTCTCTTCATCCAATGGATGTTTAGAGCCTTTATAGGCTTGTACAAAGTCGGTAGAACCACCTCATGGCAGTTGCAGTCGTTTGGGAGTGGTTTCTATTAAGAGTTATTACTTTTGCAAAAAGTTGCTAATGCAACTTTGCAACTTTTGCATTTCCTTTTGATATTTTAACTACCCTCCAAAAAAAACAAGTTGTAAACCTTCCAAATGATTATTCTAAGACTCTAGACCCCTAAAACAACCTAGAAAACAAGGTATAAATCTAACTCCACCCTAGGACCAATTGATGCCCAAGTTCATATTGTTACATGGGGTCTTGTGTCTGTTACAATGGTGGTTGGCCTTTATTAATCCTAGGCCTTATGACATTGCATAAAACAAAACAATAGATTAGGTGCTCTGCACCATTCTCCCCTGCATAAAAGAAACTCCAGTCTCTGGAGTGGTGTGAAGTGAGGGATCAAAACCATGTTGCATCTGCTATTGGTTGTCCCTTCCACTATACAATATATTCAAAATAAGTCCCCCTTCTGGTCTGCTTGCTGATTCTTTTGTCTAGGATGGCTTCCATAACCAGTTTGGGCTTTGATGGAATGTTTTTCCCCAAATCTTCCTTGAGGTCTGTTGTAGTACCTACATCATGTATAATAGCACCTTTAAAAGCATACAAGTTAGATACATTAAAGATGGGTGATAAATTAAGATCACAAGGAAAATTAATTTGATAGGCATTATTGCCACACTTTTTCACTATTTTAAAGGTGAAGCAATGGATGAGAGTTATGAAGATGATGAATCTTCCTATGGAGATTTTGAAGATTTGGAGATGAAAGAGAAATATGGAGATGAAGCTAATGATAGCCTGGAGGACAGTAAAAATTTGAAGTTTGTAAAAGAACAACAAAGACTGAAAAAGCTTGAACTTTGTGCCAAATTTTATTCTCAATATCCTTTTGGCTATTTTGTTTTCCAGTCATACAATGCCTACTTTTAAAGATATTTAGTTTCCATGGTTCATAACATTGTGAAAAATGTTCTTGAACAACACTATGTATGAGATCCATCCTTAGGATATGATGCATGATTAGAAGTCCAGAGTTTCCCTTGCATAGGTGATTGCATTGCAAGAGTTGGGAAAGTCTATTTCTAAAGAATTAATAGTAATTAGGTACACAGCCACCTGGGCACAATAAATATGAGTGGGAAGAGATAAATGACCGTCTACTTTAAGGTTGGGAATTGGGATAGATAAATGGAATGCTCGGAGACAACACAATATTGTTCACTAGTTTCTCTTATTTAATACTTTTGGCATAATAAGTCTATAAATTGTAAATAATAAATATACTTGTGTGAATTGAAAACATTATTTATTGGTAACTCTAATTTGGTCTGTTTTGTAGCATCTCATTGTCACGTAACTCAAATGGATAGTCACGGCTTAACTCATATTTGCATCTTCTAACTAGATTTTCTTTAGCTTTGTGAATAAAGTGTCATATGGCAACCTCATTTGGCACTAAATTTGATGATGTCACCGTGAAGATGTTAGAAGTCTATTCATCATGATATCGTAATTTTAGAACCTGTTAGATGACTGTTACTGACCTAGAAATCCAACTGTAAAACTCCTTGCTAAATTTATGTTGGTGGATGTGATCTTTGCAAGTGAGGACTTCATCTTTGTGTAGAATTGTTACTTCAATTTACTAGGGCATGGATGAGTCTTGGAAGCACTTTACCTATATTTGCATCTCTTTCTTGTAGATTTGAGGAAACATGTTTGCATTGGATTTGGTTTATATCCTTGTTTATGAGTTTTGTGCCCAAATTTGGGTCTTATTTCATGTGGCTAAGGCCTATATGTTTCATGTTCTAGGCCGAGGCCCACATGTTACCCTTTTGAGGTTAGATTTGTCTCAAACTTAGCCTGGTATATCAGCTATTGGGGCATAATCACACCCATTCTACATTGAATTATGGCCTTGTCTAATTAGATCAGGTCCATTCGTTAGACCCAGAGGCTATTTAAATCATTTTTAGGCTCCAATCTCGAGTTTTGAGCTCCATGTTTCATCGTAGGCCTGATTATATGAATCATTATATCTAGTTTAACCTTGATTTGGTCATATAAGGCCCACGTGTTTCATTATAAAGGGCTTGCTGATTGGTTGATATTATATGGGTCTTTAGGATACATGGGTTTTTAGGATATTATATGGGTCTTTAGCATACATGGCCTTAGCTTTGGTGATTAAATTGGATTCTTATTTAACCTTGCCACACTAAAAAAAAATCATTATACAATATAGAAGAGGGCTATTTGGTCAAAAGGAAGTTGTAGCCAATTTAATACACATTTTGTAACTTTTAACCCCATTAGTTTCCATTCCAATGACTGTTGTATATATTCTAATCTACCAAAAGTCTTGCAGGCATAAAATTAATTGGCACTAATGTTGTCTAGGGAACAAACCGTGGATAGGCTCTTCAAGTTCCATGAGACACATCTTTCCATTGTGTTTCTTATGTAGCAGCCAAGGTGTTGTTTGATTATATCCTCCTTGTTGAACTCCCTAGGTATCGTTAGATTATACATTAGTTTAATAGGATCAACATTTGTCAACAATAGTCATATTATTGATTGATACTGTAGTATTATTAATTAAATATATTTGAGTAATATTACTGAGTAATATTATTTTTGATTAGTAGTTGTAGTATTGATTAATATTAATTTCATGATTAATTTTATAATATTATTAATTTAAAATTATTGATCTCATTAATATTATTGACTAATATTATATATATGTATATATATATGAAATTAATACTTATATGATGAACACATACAATAGTTATACTATATTGTCTATTCATGGTTCATGGACCAAGGGGCAAATATATGCTGTCAAAATTAGACAAATAATCTTTGTAGCATCATCCCTCTCACTACTATATCAGGCTCGCTATATACTTTACATGAGGAATTTGAAAAGAGTCAAACTTCAATATGACGGTTTGGCAAAATTTGAAACACAAAAATCTAACAACTATATGCATGTATAAATACATATATGTGTGTGTGTGTGAATCATCTTGGATTTCATCTCTTACCTCCTCTATATTATATGGGAATTCTTCTACTCAATAATGCATCACAATTTTGCAAGTTAATGCTCTCTTTTCTATATACCATGACAAAAGTTGTGATTAATATCAATTAAGGCTCTATGAGAAAATATGAAAAACAATCCCATGCAATTATATAACAAATTTTCTCATATTTTCTCACAAAGCCTTAATTGATACTAAAACTTTTGTGGCAGTAAATAAAAAAGCGAAAATCAACTTGAACCACTCTTATACACTATTTAGTAGTAGAGTTTGCGTATCATAATAAAGGGGAGGTTTGAATTGGAGGACAAGATGTTATGGGCTCAAAAGGAGTTCAGTCACTCTAGAGCAATAGATCTTAAATACCAAATCTAATGCTTATATAGATATTAGATGTCTAAATGTTAATTCATCAGAAGAGAGTGTAAGAGGAAATTTGATAACATGGATTTGGGTGCTATTATTGAAAAACATGATTGAGGTAAAATATATGAAAACTTAAAGCCAGTTGGAGAATAGCTTGTTTATTTTATCAAGGGATCAATGCTTCTGAACATTAGATGTCTAAGCTCTAATTTTATAAGAGAGTGATACAGGAAATTTCTTAACATTGTGATATAGGAAATTTCTTAACATTGATTTGAGTGTTATTTATTAATAAATATGACTAAAGTGAGAAAGATGGGGGACTTAAAAATGATATAAAAAGAGATCCAAACACAGCTTTGGTTTAAAGTCAGTTTGGTGAATAGCTTTTTATTTGATCATAGCTATACAAGAATTAGGTGGACAAATCCTAGGCACATTATAGTCGATGCAGTAGTTTGGATATGAACCCTCTGGAAATCAAAGGAGCATTTCCAGATTAAAAAATTGAAGTGGTTTGAAGGGATTTGCACAGTTTGTGACAAGACAGAGAGGACAGGATGTTATATGCCTTTGGATTAAGAAAATTATAAAATGAGTTGCATTTTATGGATGTTAAGACAATAAATAATCTTATAACTTGTGAAGTGTGAAGATTATTCAAAACCCATATTAATATGACAATAAAGCTAGATAACTTTTAAAATTTAAA
Organism: Cupressus sempervirens; assembly: GCA_028749045.1. NCBI lineage: Eukaryota > Viridiplantae > Streptophyta > Pinopsida > Cupressales > Cupressaceae > Cupressus > Cupressus sempervirens. Next base: position 314,767,746 of record CM053789.1, on the reverse strand, counting down.
TGGTCGTAATCCAACATCTGAAATCTACTAGTATAGTTGAATATGGTAATGTGATATTTCTAAACAGAGAGTGAAAGCTCTAGAAATGGATCTCTAAGTTTCAAGAAATGAGATATGATGTTTTGGATCACTTCCTATTCTTTTCTTGGTTTAAAATATCTATTCAAAATATCAGTTTCATAACAGGTGTTTTACAATAATCATGAGAAATTTAAAACTGGATAGATTTCAAAATAACAAAAAATGCTTTAAGATTTGCAAACACAATTTTTTTTGCATAAGATATATAATATTTTCTCAGTGATTGAATGTCGTTATTATGCATGATCTACATTTATCAAGAGATGGAGTGTTTCTAGGCATGCACTTCGAGATCCACATATTTTGCTATAAGAATTTGATCATTAATTTCGTTGGAAGGGAGATTTAAGGGTTTAGATTGTAGATAATGTTTCTGGTAACCATGTTCCCAGGTTTTTTTTTCTACTTAGAGGTGTGCATCTTGTGCTAGAATGTTTCCATTACAATTTTTTTGTTTGCTTGGTTGACCCCTTCCTTATGAACCTTAGGGTTCCACAATCAATGTGAGAACTTCAAGAAAAAGCTATGTTTTTTTTTTGCAACACACACACACACACACACAACTTGATCCCTAATTGTTCAAACTTGAATTTGTGGCTGTTGAATATTTATAGGAATTTAGCACAAGTGGTGTGAATCCAAGAGGTAAAACTGGACTTGACCATTCTTCAAGAAGTCAACATGCACATTCAGGAGATTTGCACACAACACTTGGTATGGCTGAATCTTCTAATGAGAATTTACTAGATATGATGAGGCCAAGAAATGTTAAGGAACCAAATATTTTGTTTTCATATCTCTAAAAACACATATTAATATTTATCAACAATTAAACTATACAATTTGCTCAAAAACCTGTTCAAATGCATCCTGTCTATGATGAATTTGAATATCTTTGTCATATGAGTGTTAATGTCTCTATTGGTAACCCAAACATAAGACTATTTTCAAGAAATTTACTACTGATTCATATATAATCAATTAGGCCATTTTACTATAGAACATTCTCCACATCCTCTTCTAGAATTGTTTGGACAACTGATATGAATATCTTGCTCTAATACTATTTTAGGGCAATTGTTTATATATATCCCGTATCTAGATCCCAATTTTTTTGAACTATACTTTGTCTATGACCTATGTACATCGTGTTGATCTTATTTTTTCCCCCCTTTTTTTGGCATCTCTCTTATTGTAATTTCGTTATTAGTCAACTAGAGCAAGCCATTATCCTAGATGTTTAGATTCAATTTGGCAACTAATTCGTGTCGTATTTCAAATTTTCATGTAATGCGAAAGCCCCACCACAGGTTACTTGTCTGGTTGAGCTTTTTGGTTAAGAGGTTGCTCAAGACTAATTATAGGGCTTCATTATAACAAATGAAGCTTGAGTTGAGAAAACTGTGCTAGCCCCTGTATTTGTATTGCTATGTTGTTTCCTTCCTTGCTAAGGGGAACTTCTTATTTCTGTAGCATGAATGGCTTCTGATGAAGCACCAACAACACCACGCATAGTTGGAGGAATAGCTATTCTTGGAGACATCTTCCACTAAGGAGACTTTTGTCCCTAGTTCATATTTTGGCCTTGATAAGGCATAGATGCTAGAAACTTGCTAAGATTGGAGGCCGATGGTGTTCGATCTCCTCCATAACTAGGCATTGCGATATGTGTTGAAGCTACCAATGGTAGTACATTTGGGCTAGGCATGTATTTTATATGGCTTGCAGCTTGCTTTGTATTCTGGTTCAACTGTTGAGTAGAGGAAAGCTTGTTCTATTCTATTGTGCTAGAGAAATGAATCAATTTTCATCAAGTTTTCAATTAAAAGCTCTTTCCCAAATGGAAGGCATCAACTCCTTATGGAAATTTCCTTTTAGGTGCCTACCAACAATGGTATGATTCTTCAGAATGATGGGGCTCCTACACAAGTAGCATAATGATCTCTTTATGGGATATATTAGATTATTCCCAAAATAACAAGTCCCACAACACAAGTTATTTATAAATAGTATTATATATATAAAATACGTAATAGAAATTCAATTTAGAGAAAATTGTATCAAGGATTTATGATCATAATACAAATGATATTGAAAATAGAACACCGTAAATTTACTTGTATCCATTTCATTGCATACTTCTAATAGCTGACCATATTAGGAATTCGGTGGAAAAGCATGATAGGATGCTGGGAGAGTTGAGACTATCCTCCTCAACTAAACTCAAGGGAACATAATGAGTGTCCAAGTCATATGGCCCCTTAGGCCACGAGAATGGTAGGACATCTATCATCTTGTAGTTGTCATATTTAATAACTTGGAGGGGTGACTTGGTGAGCTAACTTGATGAGCTAACATGGCGAGCGGACTTGGTGAGAAAACTTAAAGAGTCAAATTGGTGAGGCGACTTGGTGAGCATAATTGTACAGTTGACTCAGTGAGTCAACTTTGGGAATAGACCTAGCAAGCCGACATTGTGAGCGGCCTTAAAGAGGTGACTTGGTGGGGTAGATTGGCGAGCCTACATAGAGAGCCCCACTTGGTGAGCCGAGATGGTGAGTCAACTTGGTGAGATGACTTGGAGAGCTAACTTAGTGAGAAAAATTAAGGAGTCAACTCGTTGAGGCAATACAATGAGGTGACTTGATGAGAAAACTTAGAGTCAACTTGGTGAGCATACTTAAGCAATCGACTTGTTGACATGACTTGGTGGGGTGACTTGGTGAGCCCACCTGGCGAGCATACTTGAACAGTCGACCTGGTGAGAAGAAAAAGTGAGCTGACATGGTGAGTGGGCTTAGAGAAGCAACTCAGTGGGGCAACTTGGCAAGCACACATAATGAGCCCACTTGTCGAGGTAGGATGGTAAAAGTACAGGGTGAGCTAACTTGGTGAGCTAACTTAAAGAGTCAACTTGTTGAGGTTACTAGGTGAGGGTGACTTGGTGAGCTGACTTAGGGGATAGACTTAGTGAGCAAACATAAAGAGTCAACTTGGTGAGCGTACTTGAATTGTTGGCTTGGCAAGCTAACATGGCGAGTTGGTGGGGCAAGTGGGGGTAACTTGGTGAGCTGACCTAGAGAGTTGGCCTAGGGGGTGAACTTGGTGAGCGTACTTCAATTGTTAGCTTGGCGAGCAGACTTGGGGATCCAACCTGATGATCTAACATGGTGAGTGGGATTAAAGTGGCAACTTGGTTGGGCAAGTTGGCGAGCCGACTTAGCAAGGCCAGTTAGAGATGCAACATGGCAAGCTGACTTGGTGAGAAAGCTCGATGAGCAGACCTAAAGATTGACCTTGATGAGGCACTTTGGTGTGCTAACTTGATGACCAAACTCAAAGAGTCAACTTGGCGAGCATACTTGAGTAGTCGACTTGGTGGGGCAAGTTGGCGAGCCAACTTAGTGAGTCCACGTGGTGAGGTGAGATGGTGAGTCAACTTGGTGTGGTGACTTGGCGAGCTGACTTGGTGAGAAAACTTAAAGCCTGACCTTCATGAGGTGCTTTGGTGGGGTGACTTAATGAGCAAACTTAAAGAGTCAAATTTGTGAGCGTACTCGAACAGTCAACTTGGTGACATGACTTGGTGAGTTGACTGAAAGAGTCAACTCATTGAGGTGACTAGGTGGGAGTGACTTGGAGAGTTGACCTAGGGGATGGGCTTGGTGAGCAAACTTAAAGAGTTGACTTGGTGAGCGCACTTGAAGTGTCGGCTTGGCAAGTGGACTTGGGGACTTTGTGGGACATGTGGGTGAGCCGACTTGGTGAGGCGACTTGATGAGCTGACATGTCAAAGCTACAAAATGAGATTTCATTATCAGAAAGCTTGTCATTTTGATGCATGCATTAGTTTGTAGTTAATAAATTCTTTCTTAAATTTAAACCCCATTCTAACTATTTAAAGAAGAGAACTATGTGTATTTTGACCAACCATCCATCCTATGGAACTCATAAAAAGTCTTATAACTTGCAACTAACATGTCTTTACTTCTACCACTACCATTATTAATTAGTACAAGCCAAATTGTCATTCTCTAATGCTGCCTACTGGTTAGACCATTGCAATATAGTGCAACAATGATATAAAGAAAATTTTGAGAAAAAGATTTCAGTTCAATACCAGAATTGTCTGCTCATATCCATATGTTCCTAACAGTCCCAGAATGGTTGCCTTGAAGTCCCCAATTCTTGGCTTCTGTTATCTGAAGAAGCTTGCTCCTTATGGCTAGTTCATATTACCCTAGGCCATGGCCTAGAAGATTTTTTGACTAGCATGAAATATAGCTTCTAGTACTATATCCTAGATCAAAATCTGGCCAAGCTTTTGATGGATGCCTATAGCTTATCCCAAAGCTCTCATTCAGTAGTTATGAGATGATCAATCAAGAGGAAATAGTTGAGAGCTTAGAGTGACACAATTTTTAGATGATCATATGAAATGAAATGGGCGTGCAAGTAGAAAGGAACTAGAAAGACATTGTGTACATATGAAGGCATGAAATGGATGGTTTTGGAGCACTCAGCACAGACACTCAACATTTAGTACATATCATCATTCGAGATGAAATGGGTGTATGGGATTATATGCATAGTGAACAATAGAGGGAATTGAACCCTCCCTGAGGCTCATAGTTATTGAGGTCCACTTCAGCAATGGCCCTTCCTATGAAATTTCTATCTAAAACCTTTCTAATGAGATAATGTGTTATGAGCTCTTCATCAGTGGGATGGAATGTGAATCCAGGAGGCAGTTGTGCATCACCCATATCATGAACCTCTTCGATCAAACTCTTTATGGCGTCACTCATAAATAACTTGCTTTTGATGCTTAGCTAACATTATGTTTCTTGGCATGAACTAAGTCTTCACTAAGATATTACTCCCATTCATTTGATGCTTGACACATAGTATATTTTATTGGTTCTCAGCATATACATTTTTCTTTTCTCGCCACATACTAAACAAGTTTCCAATCACATCATAATAAAAAAATGTAGTTGTGAAATGTAACATAAAAAAAGCATAGAAGATTGTTTTGAATGTATTATAGAGGTTTTCTTTGAAAGTCTTTCCATAGAGAATTTACAATAGATGATTATCATAGAAGAATCCATTTTGCAAAGCTTTTTCCCTCTTGATTTTGAGCATGGGTCTCAACATAGGCTAGAACAACCCACCAAGAATATTCAGAGGGTTGCTAGTTGTGATGAACTTCTAGCCACCTTAATAGAAGAAGAGGAACCCTTGGAAATAGAAGAATAATTAAAATGGTTGCTAGTCATGCAAGATAACCATGATATGAAATAAATAGAGATAAATACTAAATATACTAGAAAAACATGATCTAAGTTTGTGCTTTCTAGAGGCTATCAAATTAGGTGTTCGGCTAAACTCAAGATAGGTGAGGAGAACTCCCTTGTACTAGCACCTAAATATGACAATACTAATGGGGAAGCTCAAATTAAGCATCATATTTCAGTCCAAGATGTTGATACTTTCAAGAAAAAATGTGAAGTAAGTAACCATATTTTCATTTGACAAGGGATGCTGCATTAAATCTTAAATTATTAGCCAAATTACATGAAAAAATATAAAATTTATCAGTTGACGAATATTAACCATTGATATTATGTATACATAGATATATATGTCTGTATGTATGTATGTGTATGTGTATGTAGATGTATATACACACATATATATGTATGTATATATGTGTATATACATATATATACATATACATATATACATGTGTGTGTGTGTGTGTGTGTATGTATGTATATGTATAGATATATGTACATATACATATACATATAATTAAAAATGAAATTAACATATTGAAAAATCATATTTTAATTGAAAAATTAAATTTATATTTGTTTATAAAATAATGTACATTATATTTGATTTTTAATATTTTTCATTAAGTTAAATTATTAATCAAAACTATTTTCAAAAATTACAGTCATAAAGAATTTAATTCATGATAATTTAGTGTTTTAAAGTTTTATTTTATTCTGGAGGCCAGATAGAGGGATGTATGATATTTAGTTAGACTGTGCATCACTAAGAATACCAGATATGTGCTATTTAGTTGATTATGCATGATGGACAGTTGAATTACCTTTTAATCTGCGTCTATAATATTAAAAATCATAATTAAAAATTGAAATTCTTATTTGTTTGTAAGATATTGTACATTATACTTATTTTTGTTATAGATTCTTTTCATTCAAATTATAATCAAAATTATTTTAAAAAGTAAAAGAATTTAAATCATATTATAAAATCTCGATAACTCACTGTTTGAAAGTCTTGTTTTGTCAAAGGGTTGTAGCTCAATTGGTTGGGCACAATTGGTGAGGATGATGGTACAGTTGAAATTGCCATCCACCAAGGTTCAAACCCCTCGAGACGTGTTTGGGCCAGGTTCGACCCTTGGATGACTTTTGATGGACTGGATCCCATATTATGTAATCCGGTTGTTTCCATCAAAAAAAAAAGTCTTGTTTTAATCTGCGAGACCGCGTCTATTAAACTCCCCAAAAAATAGTTTGTTCCAAAAAAATTCGCATGATACACGGTAAAGAGACTGTTAAATTGTTAAATTGATGTGGAAAAACAAAGTTTGTTACGTGTTCTTATCAATTGGCCTTTTCCTTCCTGCTTTGTTTAAATGAATTGAATTGGTCGCAGATGTCTTGTCCACTGAAAGGCAACAAGGTATAGACATAGCCGAAAGAATCTTTTTAGCCATCCAATACATTTGACCTCTAGTCTGACTAGTGATTTCCACCGGCGTAGGAATACACGTGTTTAATAATAAAATAATTTCCTATAATAGCCGAGCGAATCTCTTTGCTCCTGTGGGATGCTTAATCATCCTCCGATCATCGTTAACCGTGTAGGTATCTTGTTATTTTCCTTTTGTTTAATAATCTACGACGATTGGGTTTAATAATCACCGACTGTGAAGACAGTGACACTAGATGCTTTATTAATGCTATTCATCCAATAATTCAGGCTCCTCTTATCGTTTTATTATTTGAATGAACGCATTAAGATGCTGATATCTGACAACGCTGCAGTTGCAGATGCTGAAAGTATATATTTGTTTTACAATTCCCTAGGTTGCATGTGAAATACACCAGCTTGGACACATCCGTTGTTATTAATAAACAAAAGCTAATTAAGCCATGTGACCGGCTTTCCTTTCATCCCTTCGTTGCTAATTAATTGATCCTGTCCTTTTCTGAAGACGATTAGGATACTATTTTTCCTTTCATTATCACACGCTAGTTGAGATAAGGCTTAATTGTTTCAAAGAAATAGGTTACAAAATCTAATAGAAAAAACTGCACGTTGGATCATAATGAAATTAGGCGCTTTTTAAAAATTCCTTGATGAGATGGAAGATTAAGTTATGATGTTTAATTAAATCAGGCCGGTTGAAATGGACATATAAATAATAATAATAAAATTATTGTGGTCAATGAAAGAATCCTTAGGAAACTATTTGATGCTCACTACATTAAGCATCAGCTTGAATAGTGCTCAAAATATACTTTTATATATAATTTTTTTTTTTAAAACGCATACCTTAAAGTTAAAATAATATAAAATATTGAATTATAACAATATGAGTATTGGAAAGTATACATTTTCATTCAATGTTCTACTTCATTAGGAACATGTTCGAATTTGGTCGAAAACTGGGTCAAAATTTCGATCAATAAAGGTCAAAAAATGAGCCCAATTGTACTAGTGACAAAAAACTATGACAAAACTATGTTACTCGACATCTAAAGTCCCAAATGCTTGGCACATACAGTGACTTCAATGTTGTAACTCAGCATCTAAATGACTCAGCATGTAGTGCTTACTCATCTCCTAAATCACTTGGCACATACTGTCTTCTTGTCACATGAGTGACTTAGCATATGAGTGACTCAAAATGCTCTAACTTATATGTTGTGCTCCACATATGTTACTTGTTCGGCATGAACTAAGTAAATGACATAAGTGCATAGACGCTCACTTGTGCAAACCACATTGAGATTAACAATCTCGCCCTTGGCATGAGTGTCAAAAACACTTGGTCATACATTAATACTCTTATTCTTATGAGCATAACATAAACTCTTATCTGACTTCTATCAAAATTTCAAAATTTCAAAATTTTGCAACATGACTTATACCTCAAAATCTTATAACTCCCCCTCAGTTGTTTGATCTACTATGTATTGTATTCTATATCAAAATCTTTCTCCTGCTGAGTAGATTTGCCTCAACTGATACCCTTTTTTCTATTTTATGCTTTCTTCCTCTTACTCCCCCATTCTTTCTCTCCCTTACATCTTGCTCCCCCTTTTTGGCATTCATGTCAATCGGTTATACACTAATAGTGTGCTTGTCCAAAAAGGATTTATGGACCTCAAGAATAATCTTAAGAGCTACATCCCAATTATCACAAGCTACTTCCAAAGACTTAATTTGGATGGCTAGCTTGGCAACAAGGTGTACTAATCCATCAAATGTAGAAAGATTAGGGTCTTCGTTCATAAGTGTTTCTACATAGCCTAGCTCCTTGTGTAAAATATCAATGTGAGGAGTCAATGTAGACTAGACGCTGATCAGTTTAACCCTTATTTTGGCTTCAACTTCTTGTAGTGTTGCTAACTAACCTTAGGCTTGTAATAGGGTTCTAAAATGTTTCTCACTTTGAGCTAGAGGCATGGGAAATTTGGCTCCGAATGACTACATTAAATTTTCAGAGCTTAGGAGGTGATTCCTTATCTCCTGTGTGAAGAGTGTAGGATTACATAGTTTGGTGTACAGAGAGAAAATTTTCTCTAGTACCTTCTTAACACTTTCTATCTTAGTTTCCAATGCAACTTGTGTTACTGCTATATCCATAGGTATTTTCTCATTCACTTCTTTTTGAAACTTTTTCTAAGACCATTCTAATAATTTGGCATTAGTAACTAGGTTTGTATCACTTACTCTTTCCACTATGTTGGTTAGTTATTCAATGATAAATTTTGTTTCATCTACAGTAGGTAGACTAAATTCATCTAGGAAAATGACTTTGATCTAAATTAAAGCTTGCTTCTACCTATGCTCCCTTCCAAGAAGTTCTTGATGTTTCTTTCTTGCTAGGGCCTCTTGAAGTATACCCATTTGCTCAGTTGTTATTGCTACATAATAAAACTTATGCAATACAATTTCTTCATCTAGGCTAACATCTCCACAAATTATTACCTCTTCTATCTTTGATGAGCTAGGAATCGACACTAAGAATTGCAATGGTGTTGCATCTATGCTTGGTCTTGGAAGAGATTTATTGGAAGGAGTTCATGATTATGCTAATGTTACCAGTACCTGAATTTCTTCTAGCTCCTTTGGCTTAGATGTCACATTTGTTTGGTCAAGCTTGTCCTTTTTCGCCTCTTTGATTTCAATTGCACCTTTAACTATGCCAAAGGTACTGGTACATCTATCTAATCCATTTGACATGGTGTCTCATCATTAATTAGTGTTTCCACCTTATCTTCTCGAACTATCTCAACCTTGTCTTTTTTAGGATAATGAACATTTTCTGAGACTGGAATGCTTTCCATGGGTGTACTGATAATGCATCTTGTTGTCTCCTTCCTTTGATATACAACTAAGTGTTGTGAAGCTTGTACACTTGTGACTTGAGGAATGATTGTAGGTGTGTCTTGTGTTTTCACTTCCTCCTCTACAGTCATAGATTCTAACTTCTACATTTCATCAGTTCACTTACCAATAGATGGTTGCCACATAATTTGGCCTATAGTGCAGATTGGACAAATATTATTTTCAAATCTTCCTCAGTTAGGATATTGATATTCTAATCAATAGAATCAAAAACATTCGTTACTATGACAGTTTCATTATTTACACTTATTACCTATGGAGGGATGGCAGTCAACTTTTGTGTATCTTGTACACTCTTATCTAGTTGCTACTCTTCCTCAGCTTTTGCCTGATCATCAATATTCATATCAGTGCTTTCTTCATTTTTATCCTCTTCATCATCTTTGGTTGTGGCTAGTCCATATGTAATCTTACACATTTGTGTGGTCTTCTTTACAACATCCTCTATGTTGTTTTGTAGTATGCTAAATTCCCTATACTTAGGAAAAAATCTCACAGAATATTTCTTTATGGCTTTAGATATTTGTTCCTTGCTAATTTTTGGCATAACATGAGTGAGCATTGTTTCCATAATCTTCTTCTCTAGGTCTATACAATAATGTCATTTCTTCTCAACTCTATCATATAGACTCTTAGGTATGGAGTTGGCAATTTTTGTAGGAGCCTTCTTAAAAGTAAACATCTTGTCATATATTTCCTCCTCTTCTTGGTTTTTCTCCATATTTCCAAAGTTATCAAATTCAATTGAGAGAAACCTAAAAATCACCGTTGTTTCTATTGTTCTAACATAAATTATCTAGTTCTAAGGAGGGACTATGATTCACCACTTGGAATTTCTTGGTCTCATCAGATTCAATCTTCTCCTCATTAAATTACACCAAAGAAACATACTTTCTTCTTAATCTTTTATGTGCTCCACCTTTATGCTCTTTAGGCTTGGCTAGCACTTTATCCTTTTAAGCAGTGACTCTTGTACTAGCCTTTGTGGCAGGTGTTGGTCATTTGGTCTGACTTGGTTTTGCAACCTTCTTTGGTTTTGTCACTATAGGTGTCTTTGCCTTTCTTTTCTTCTTGTCAATAGGATTTGGTGCTTCCTTGACTTATTCTTCCTTAGAACCTTTTACAACTTCTATATCCTCCTATTGTCAATCTTCTCCTTGACCTTGTGTTTGTGCTAGTGGTGTTTGAGCTTGTGTGTCTTCTTCTTCTTCTCCTTCTTCTTATTTTTCTTCCACGACTCCTTCACCAAATTTTTCTTTCAGTTTCTTCACCAATTTTTTCTTTTCCTTTATTACATTGGCAGTGTTCAACTCCATAGTGATTTTTGATTTGGGCAATTCATAGTTACCAAATGCTTTAGCTTCTTTGTCCATTTCTTGAGCTACTAATGTTATGATTATTACAAAGGTGAGACTTGTATCGTTAATCTCTTCTTCATGGATTGTTTGAAATATTCAAATAACTTGTCATTACTGACTAAATTTTTTTACCTAATTGTTCAATGAATTCTCCTATCTAAACTGCAATTGATCTGTTTGTCTTCCATGCAACTTGCCAAATGTAGGAAACTTAGTCTGCACATAGAAGAAAATACATACTAAAATAGATCCAAATTTACATTGAGCACTCTTTGTTTTCCTTATTGCTCCTAAGTTTTCAATCAATTGCTACAACTAAAACTCAACAAGATCATAAGTATAATCTTTCTTCACAATTTTATAGCCCATGTCCATTGCAATGCAAGGTACACTATTTAATCTGCTTGATTGATAAAAATTATGTGATATTATGCTCATGGCAAAAGCTTTCAGGGTATTTGTGATTATATCAATGGTTATATCATTTTTGTTCCATATGGCTCCTATGTTCTTTTCAATAACTTCCTTTGACTCACTTCTCATAATCTTTGGCCGATCTAGGGTTAGATACCATGTTAGCCTATGAACAATTTTCTTTGTAATTTTAATCAGCCCATTCTCTAACCATACTAAGTTCTCATGAATTCTACTTAAGATAGTCTTAATCCACTCGGTTTTGAAGATATTTGGAAAATCTAGGGCATGAGTTAACCATTTCTTCTCAACAATGTTGTATTCTTCCTTCAATACTCCATTTTCACATAATCTTCCATACTCTTCTCTAATTTCCATTTCACCTATACTTCTAATCTTGTAATTATAAAAATTCTTGACATCTTGTATCATTAAGACTTGCAGTGGTATCATAGATATTCACCAGAGGGATCTTGCTTATACACTATATCTAGAATAGCCTTTGTTTAATCTCATTAATTTTTTTAAAATGCATATCTTAAAGTTAAATTAATATAAAATATTGAATTATAACAATATGAGTATTAGAAAATATACATTTTCATTCAATGTTCTACTTCATTAGGAACATTTTAACTTCACCAAAAGAGTAAGGTATATCTAATAGATTGCTAGTACATTGTTCAAATGGTATGTTCATAATCCTACCACAATCAAAGTATCCATCATGCATTCCTTTTCATATAATTAGTAAAAACTATTAAGTCCTATAAATGTAAAATGAGTGCAAGAAATTTTCATCTATACTATCAAATAATTAGCATACTAGCCTTCATTAATGGCCACATGTGGTCTATTAAAAGCCAACGTGATAATGGTGTTGTAGTATTTCATGTGATTTTGTAATAAACTTTTGTATTTATTAATTGGTGTTTTTCTTTAGTTTTTATTATGAATTATTTAAGTTGTTTATTCAACTTTAATTTTTTTGTAGTTTGTATAATAGAAGTTATTATGAAGTTGAAGAAATAAATTAAAGATAACGAAAAATTGAAATTATATAAATCAGTTAGATTGAAAAATATCTATCATAATAACATTTCAATAACAAGTAGAAGGAAACCAAACAAAAACTAAAAAATCCATTAGAAACTAAATGGTTTGATAGACATAAGCAACATAATATGAAATCATGTTAATGTTGTATTTGCTAAATTAGTAAAATTATAAAAACATATACAATAAATTCATCTTGAACAAAAAAGACCCTAAAATATTTTATGTTTAACTCCTCAAAATGACAATGCATTCATAGTCAATTGAATTTGTTGGATCTTTTAGGTTGCCTCATAATCAATTTTATCTACCTCCATCATTAAGGACATAAATTATGCAAACTTACACACTTGGATTGAGATAATCGATTAGGGCCATCCACTTTGTTGTAGTATTTTGTTCCACCTCCACTCTTTTTGATGCTTCAATGTCATGTTTACCTTGATTCCCTTCTTATTCATCCAATTCATTTGAGGAATCTTTAGTCCCATGTACATTCAAATTATTATCACACTTATATTTGTAGACCATTTCGTCATTCTCACATGCGTTATTACTAATTGCCTTTCCTAAAATATGAGTTAATACCGAGATATATTTTTTAAAATAGTAAAATAGTTTGAGTAACAATAATTCATATCATGAATTCCCATTCACACCTGATTAACTCAAAAAAACATTGAGTAGGGTCATCATAGCTTTAAGATTAATTTTAATCCACAAGGCCTTACATATAACTATAGGGTTTCATTACAATTGTATATTCCATGGGGAATGGAACTATTACATTTCTAGTGATGTCAAAAAATTCTAGATCCATGCTTGAAGTATGACCCTCAAGTAACCTCGTACAACATGGAAAGAACCTCCATGTGTGGGGCTTAAGCTCTAAGGTTGAATCTCTAGTGAAGTTTGGCTTCATTATAATCTAGATGAAACTAAACTAAAAATTTGAGGGAAAAGGGAGAAAAAATTAATGAAGTTATATTGTTTTAAGCTAAAGAGGTGATGCACCTGATTGAACTATGGTTACTACCTCTACTCGTGAATCCATAAAACGTCAATGAAACACCCAAATACATAGATCTTAACTCTATTATGTCTTCAAAGAACTTGCATGCATGTTTGAAAAAATGAAAAGTTGCAAGGACAGAAATATTTACAATGAAACATGTATGATAAGGTTAAAAACATACCAATATGAAAAAATAGAATAGAAACATTTAAAGTGAGGCATCATACATACACATACTACTGAATCGACAAAGGAGGTAAAAACTAGATATTTCAATTATGCAAGGAAAAAGGAAATTAAAGTTGTAAAGCATAATGCTGCTAGAAAGAACCAAAGAAAAACCCAAAAAATATTTACAAACTTTGCCTTGATAAGGTTGAGGCACAACTCATATTTTACATTTTTGCACAAACCCCAACCACGGTGGTGTTTAAGTCAAAGAGATAAAAAATTAAACTTAGAAAGAAATCTTGTTTTTGCACAATCATTCATCCATGAAGTGATAGAAATTCCCTAAATAAATCCACCCATCTGGTAGAAGTATAAATCTGATAAATTTAAATCCAGCCAAAAAACAAAGAGGTAGGGAGTGCATTGATGTGATGCAAACAAGGTCAAAAGAGTTGCCTAGATTTAAGGAAATGACCTTGGTAGTGTCCCATACTTACAAAAAATCAAATCATGTTGTTGTCAAAAAATATGGGAATGGATAAGAAGAAGTTTTAACCCACTTGTTCACTTTTGTAGAGTTGACTCATGTAAAAAAAATTTTATTAGCCACAAAAAAGGGGGATCCATTGACAAAGATCTTTCATTTTTAAATGGAGGACCCAGATGTTGGAAAATATCTCCCATTGAATGATTAAAACATAACCATTGATGAAGAAAATTTAAATCTCATAGTCAAAAAATTTCTTGATGAATGCTTAAAGAAACAAAAAAAAAGTTCTTTTGTCACAAGATGCAAAAAATAACCCCTACAAAATAGTGCAGTGGGTTAACACAAAGGTTAACCTTGTGCCATTACTAAGTCACATGGCAAAAGAACAACATGAACCCTTCACTAAGAATTCCATATGAAAAAAATGATCTTCTTAGTGAAAGAACACACTAAGAGAATAAATCGAGACACTCAGTGAAATGTTAACCACAAATAATTACATGTTAATCCACTTAAAAAAATCCAGCCCATTGAAGATTTCTTAGATGTTTTATTTCTGACAAGCTAAAAGGGGGGAAAAAATAGATAATATTTTTAATAGCTCATAGGGGATGATTTCCTGCTAAGCATAAGATCAATAGCTATAAGAAATCCAGTGGGCATGGAGTCTCGAGTAGATAAAATTTGATGCATTATCCCACTTATAACTTTGCCAAAATTTTGCTACCAACAAAAATCTAGAAAATTTTCATTTTCTAGAAGGGAATAGTTCTGAACGTGCACTTCTTGGAAAGCTAACAACTAAACTAAAACCAAACCCTTAACTTATTCTAATGTAATCAATCATAAAAAATCCTGAAATAAATACATTTACTAATTGATTGAAATATATGTGTTTCCTCTTCAAATTGTAGCAATCAACATGCTTAAATGCAAATATATAGTATGGAGAAATGAACAATAATGAACCATTTTATGTAGCATCCCTTGTCAAATGAAAATATGGTAACTTACTTCACATTTTTTATTGAAAGTATCAACATCTTGGACTAAAAACTGATGCTTAATTTGAGCTTCCCCATTAGTATTGTCATATTTAGGTGCTAGTACAAGGGAGTTCTCCTCACCTATCTTGAGTTTAGCCAAACACCTAATTTGATAGCCTCTAGAAAGAACAAACTTAGATCATGTTTTTCTAGTATATTTAGTATTTGTCTCTATTTATTTCATATCATTGTTATCTTGCGTGACTAACAACCATTTTAATTATTCTTCTATTGCCAAGGGTTCCTCTTCTTCTATTAAGGTGGCTAGAAGTTCATCACAACTAGCAACCCTCTGAATATTCTTGGTGGGTTTTTCTAGCCTATGTTGAGACCCATGCTCAAAATCAAGGGGGAAAAAGCTTTCCAAAATGGATTCTTCTATGGTAATCATCTGTTGTAAATTCTCTATGGAAAGACTTTTGAAGAAAACCTCTATAATACATTCAAAACAATCTTCTATGCCTTTTTTATGTTACATTTCACAACTACATTTTTTTATTATGATGTGATTGGAAACTAGTTTATTATGTTTCGAGAAAAGAAAAAAATATATGGTGAGAACCAATAAAATATACTATTTGTCAAGCATCAAATGAATGGGAGTAATATCTTACTGAAGACTTAGTTCATGCTGAGAAATATAATGTTAGCTAAGCATCAAAAGCAAGTTATTTATGAGTGATGCCATAAAGAGTTTGATCAAAGATTTCAAGAATCTAAGTTCAAAAATTTGGTTTATTGAAATGTGTGAAGTGTCTTGAAGATAATTATGATGAATTGGTGGCACAAAATTCAAGATAAACCATTTTAGGTGAATCTAATGAGGATTGTAAGAGAAGTTTCTAGAGGGAAAAAATAGAAGGATGGATAGATTCAATGAACCTAAGCTGACCCTAAGATGGGAAATTGTGATAAAGTGGAAAAAGATCCAAATAATTCATATAAGGGGATACAAGGCCAGAAGCAACAACTATTGAAGAGGAGTGAAGACAATCAGAGAAGAAGTCTTCAAATGTTAGTTTATATGATGGCATACGGAAAGGATCTATTATTTGGGTACCAAGCAAGGCCTAAGGAGATGAAGGCTTGAAGGGTAAAAAAGAAATCAGAGATGAAGGAGAATAAATTCTAGGGAGAATGGAGAACTAAATAGAGATATGTAATCTATAAGTGAGTTATTTTTCTATTAGATCAAGTCCTGCTACTACTCTCTAACAATTGTATCAATTTGGATAAATCCTTTGGATTAACATTTGAACCTAACCATCATGAGTAAATCCATTTATAGGGTGACATTCTAACGGAATGTTCTAAATTCCTCTAACAAGGATCACTCTAAATAGGGCAATTGAAATCCTTAAATCAAGGTCACATTTAACAGTGTGTGTTCTAACCTTTAAAAGGGTTGGCTCCTTACAAGGATCACTTTAGACGAGTGAAAATTTGTAGCATGTGACTAGTGGTTTTTCCAAAATTGGGTTTCAACATTAAATCCTTATGTCAAATTGTGTAATTGGTTCTATGAAGTTTTTGTTGACATATCAGTCAATTTTGTTATTAGTGACATACACTTATTTAAAACATATATGGTTACCGAGCTCATTGTACAATTTACATTATTTTCCATGCAACTTAGCTGTCACTGAGTTCATAGTGTATGTGATGAGAGTCTAGTGTTAACCAAGCTTCCTAGTGTTAATCGAGTAACTTAGTTTATACCGAGCTCGAGGTGAGAATGTTTACTGAGTCATAAAGTGAAAATCAAGTGATTCAGTTTATATGACAAGTTTCACAGTATCTACCCAGTCACCAGTGTAGACCAAGTTCCAAACTACTTCGAAGTGATCATTATGGAATGAGCTTCTATGTCTACCAAGTGCATGATGATGTCGGGCATTGGCAATGGATACCGAGCATCAGAACCTCACTAAGTTAGTCTTCAGAACCTTAGTGTCTTCATTTGGGCTGACTTTGTAATATTTGTGTTAACTAGTATGATGGCTAACTTTTTAATTATGTAAATTGGATTGGTATATATAAGTAATGTATTATATCATATCAAAGTGTGGAAAAGGTGTAATGTAATCAAATGAAATAAAAGAATAGTAGAAAGAAGAGAAAATTGTAAAGACCATATCAGTATAAGGAGCAGTAGAGACATATCAATCATAGAAAGGTGATCACTACACAAGGAATCTCATTCAAAAAACTAAGTTGTAGATCAGAGATTAGCTACTACTTCATATTAATAGGTGGATCAGTCAAATCCTTTAACAAGGTAGACCTAACAGTGTTTTGTAAATATCTTTACTGAGTGCATACTTAATTGTATGTCTGTAAATCCTTTCACAAGGTTGACCTAATAGTCCTTATTTCTATTAATAGGGCAGATCATCAGAAGTGATCAATGCAAGCTTTAACAAGATAACTTTATATTGCAGTACTAAAGTTGTGGGTACCATCCCAAACCCAAGTTTACTTTCTATTTGGAACATTTTTGGGTCACCAAATCTTTGTGTCTTAGTGTTATGAATGCTTCCAGTTTCTTATGCATGCAATTAGATCATAATTTATATGATGAATTAAATGCTAATTGAATGGTTGGATTAAAGATTGAAATTGTTCAAGATTTAGAAGTTATTGATTCACCCCTCCCCTCTATGTAACTTAGCTTAGTCTTGAATATTTCAAACAATTTCATGTTTACATTTTTGCGAAGTTAATTCAACCTAGGATAGTAACATACAAAGGTTTAAGATGTTGGATGACATAATGAATGGATGCAAGTATATGAATCTATTAAGTATTGAAAATTTTTTATTTGAACATTTGAACCTTGGGAAATTGATTGAAACCCATCTCATTTATTCTAAATTTTGCAACAATTGGTATTAGATCAATAGGTTCTTGTGAGGAAACCATTTGAAGTTACTTGAATCTAAAGATTAAGATGTACAGAAAGGAGGTGCCCAATTTAAACAAGGTTAACTTTCCTGCATGGAAAATTTTGATGAAGCTACATTTGGGAGGACTTGGATAATTTTCATAGTCAATTTATTTGGATATAAATGGAGCCCTCACTGCTCAACAATTGAAAGAAAGGAAAGAACACAATCAAGTATTACTGGATATTGCATCTACCCTGAGCTATTTAGAGTTTAAAGACGTTAAAGGATGTAATATTGCTAAAGGTAACTAGGATTCTCTTCAAAAATTCTATGGAGGAGACAAGAATGTGCTAAGAGCCAAAGTAGATAGTCTAAGAGGAAAATTTGATGATATGAAAATGAAAGAAGGTGAAACTATAGTTTAGTATTGTGGAAGAATCAAAGACATTGTCAATATAATGACATGATCAAATGAGAATATTGAGGATGAGATTGAGATAAGAAAAGTATTAAGAACACTACATCCAATTTATGCTATCAGAGTCTCTGCTATACAAGAAATAGGATATACTCATCGTAGTGATCTAACCCTTGAAGGATTGGTTGGTAGACTTATAGCTTTTGAACTTTCAAACATTGATAATTTAAAATCTAGTAATGTTGAATCTACTTTCAAAGCTAAATTGACACTTGATGGACCTCAAGATAAGAGAAAGAAAAATGTCAAACATGTTGCTAGTGATAGTGATATAGATTATGAAGATGTAGAAGAGCTTTAAGAACTACTTGCTAAGAGATTTCATAGAGGCAAAGGGAAATAAAAAGGTAAGTTACCTATCATATGCTTTAACTATAATGAAGTTGGTCATATTGCAGCCAAATGTCTTAAGAAGAGAAACAACAAAAATGAAGAAAAATACAAATGTAGAAAATATGAGACTAACAAAGACTATAATGACAAAGGAAAAAAAGGCTACTATATTTCTGAAGAGGAAATTGATGGTGGATCGGATGCTCATGATGATTAAGTTGTGTATGGTGCTATGAATGATGATTCTGATGAAGGTGAGGCAACTGCATTGGTATCATATGTGACTAAAATTTATAGATGGACCATTAAGAGTGGATGTTCTCATCACATGACTGGAGAGAAAAGTATGTTTGAAACCCCTGAGAATTATAATTAAAATAGTGTAAGATTTTGTAATGATGAACCCTATCTAATCAAAGTTCAAAAACATTAACCCAACAATTCAGTAATCAAAACTATTCACTACAATCTAAATTATTTAGTCCATTTTAACTCTTAGTTTTCTATGTGTCAACTTAAAGAAACTTATCACACTTAATAATAAACATTGTTGAAGCCTATCATGGAACAATCATTATTTTTTCACTGATGTCAAACCTGCTACTTGTTGGTAAGAGAATTGCTTAATTTGGTTAGAATGCTATCATTTAATTCATTGATAAAGAAGATTTGAAAATAATGGATAAAAATGGTACCTAGAGAAAGGTTGAGTTATATGGTGTATAAAAGAAGCACTAAGACCAAATAAGACTATGATAATATAGTATATTGTCTATCTACTTAGGGCTTAAATGAAAGGATACTCAAGAAGAGTCAAGAAGAAGAAGTAGTAGAAGAGTAAAATGTGTCTGCCTAGTCTAACCAAGCAAATATGTAAGTTGAGCAAATTTAGTTTAGGCCAAGCATAAACTCAGTATGTGCTGAGAAAAGGAAGTTTAGTATTTTTTGAGCAAAGAAAAATAGTATGTGTCAAGCACTAGTAAATATAGTATGTATCAAGCATTAGAGGAATGGAAGTAATATCGAAGTGAAGACTTACTTCATGTTGAGAAACTTAGGGTGTGCTGAGCATTAGAAGCTAGTTATTGCTGAGTGACAACATAAAGAGTTTGATCAAACATTTGAAGAATCTGAGCCAACAAAGTTGATTTCTTGAATTGTGTGAAGCATTTTGAAGAAAAGTATGATGACCTGGTGGCATAGAATTCAAGATGAATCAGTTTTAGGAAAATATGATGATGGTTGTTAGAGAAGTTTCTAGTGGAAACAAAATGGAAAGATGGATAGATTCAATGAATCTAACCTAACCCTAAGATGGATGATTTTTATTAAGTGGAAAAAGATCCAAATTATTTATATAAGGGGATACTAGGACATAAGAAATGGTTGTTGAAGATGAGTGAAGACAATTAGAGAAGAAATGTTGAGGTGTTGATTCATAGGAGGGCTCAAGGAATGGATATGTAGTTGGTATACTAAGAAAGAAGGCTTAAGTGTTCAAATATGATTGAAAAGATCATTGATTAAGAAGGATTGTTATGAGGGAGATTGTTGTTTGTTTCAATCATTTTTTTCACTGATCTCAAACTTGCTATTTGTTGGTAAGACAATTGTTTACAAATTTAAGTGCTATCACTTAGTTGATTGATGAAGAGGATTTGATCAATAAGATGTATTAACAACACCTAGAGGAAAGGTTGAGTTATGATTATGTAACAAAGTACAAGGATCAGTTAGAATAGTGGTAACATGATGCATTAATTATTCACTTAAGGTAAAAAATGTTGGCTACACTAAGAAAGATTAGAAGAACATGAAATATCAAGTTTTTCTACTAAGCTTGACCATGTGAATAGTAGGTGTCGAGCAAAGTCAGTGCAAGTCGAGTAGAAAGTTAGTTGGAGCTGAGTAAATGCAAACTCTAGTGGATGTTGAGCAAGATAGTTGATGCTGAGTAAAGTTTATTTGATGCCAAGCACTAGTAAACTTTAGTTGATGCCGAATAATTTCATAGACGATGACAAGTAACACAGTATGTGTCGAGCATCAAAATATTGATGATGTTGAGTTGTTGCATTATTTCAAAGATCATGAATTCGATGAATCTGAGTTCACAAGTTTGTTTTCTAGGATTTTGTGAAGTAGGTGGAAGATAAGGATGATGAGTTGGTGGAACAGAATTCTAAGTAAACCATTTTGAGGCAAATTCAAAGTGGATTCTAGAGAACGTTTCTAGAATAGATATGGAATATTGGGTAGATACATTGTATTCAACCTAACCCATCCTAACCCTAATTTGGATGATGGAGAATGGGCAACAGAATATCTTAATTTCCTATTTATAGGAATGTCTGGTCATGAAGCAATGTTTTCATGTGCAAGAACCTAAGGGAGACAAGAAGTCACATGGTTTTGCTTCATCAAGTGACCTAAGAGAAGAGTCTACAATGCCATATTAAGCAAGAAGGCTTAAAGAGATATATGCTTGAAGGGTGAAAAAGCTATCAAAGTTGCAAAGTATGGAGTCCAAGTAGAATTGAGGACCGAACAAAGATCTATAATCTACAATTGAAGTTGTAAGTTGTATCAGATTAAAGCTCTACTTTTACTCTATAACAATTGTATCAGTCTAGGGTAAATCCTTTGGATTAAGGTTGACCTAATAGTCATTAGTAAATCATTTAACATGGTGGCATTCTAAATGAATGGCCAAAACCATTCTAACAAGGCTCACTTCTGACGAGGTGATTGAAATCCTTTAACATGGTTACATTTAATAGTGTTATTGTAACATTTAATAGGGTTGGCCTTTTACAGGGCATTACTTCAGAAGAGAAAAAATGAGTAGCTTTTTACTCATGGTTTTTATCAAATTTGGTTTCCATTTAAATCACTGTGTTATGTGTGTTGATGAATCTTTTATGTTTCATGATTTACATTTTTGCAAATTGATTTGATAGTAAGCTAGAAGTTTTGAATGATTGCATATTCATTTGGATGTTTACATGAGTATGAATGTTTTATGGGTTCACTGAATTGTGAAAAGTTTTAATTGTACATCTATACCCTGGATAACTAATTCACCCTCCCTCTTAGTTATTCTAAAATAATTCCAACAATTGGCATGAGAGCCATCTGCTTAAGAGGACTAGTTGAAGGTACTAGAAGCATAGAGATCAAGATGTGGAAAAGAGATGTACCCAAGCTTAACAGAGATATCATTCTTGCATGGTAAAGTTTGATGAAGCTACACATTGGAGGAATTGGAGATCATGCACAAACCACCATTGAAGTAGAACATGTGGATCTAGGAGGAGCCTTGACTACTGAGGATATGAATAGAAAGAAAGAACACAATCAAGTGATGTTGGAGATTTCCTCTTCCCTAAGCTATGCCAAATTTGATAATATCAAAGGCTATGATACTACAAAGAAAATGTGGGATGCCCTAACCACTATCTATGGAGGAGACATGAATCTACAAAGAGCTAAATTTGAGAGTCTTAGAGGTAAGTTTGATGACATAAGAATGGAAGAAGGTGAGAATACTGCTCAATATGTTGCTAGGATAAAAGAAGTTGTGAGTGCAATAAAATGTACTACTAGTCAAATAAATGATGATATTGTGTTTACGTAAAGTTTTGAGAACAATATTGCTTGTTTGTGCTATTAGAGTTTCTATAATTGAAGAACTAAGATGTACTCCAAGAAATGATCAAACCCTTGAAGGTATCCTAGGTAGGTTCACTACTTTTGAGCTATCTAATATCTAACTTTGATAATTACAAACTTGAAAGTCTTGAATCTAATTTCAAAGCCAAACTATTATTGAAGGACTCTAAAGAGCCCAAGAAGAAGAAGAAGAAAAGAAAGATAAAGTATGTGTCTAGTGAAATTGATAAAAATTATAAAGATGTTGAACAATTGGAAGCACTACTGGCAAGAAGATTCCATAAAGGAAAATGCAAGTTCAAAGGTAAGTTACCCATCATTTGTTTCAATTGCAATGAATTTGGTCATATTACTGTAAGATGTACATAGAAAAAGAACTAAAGAGGTGGTGACAAGTACAAAAATAGAAGAGAAGATGATAGTAGAGATTACAAAGACAAAGGCAAGAAGTTGTGCAACATTGCCAAAGAAGAAGGTAAGGATGATTCTGATCAAAATAATGATGAAGTGGTGTATGTTGCAATGAAGGATGAATCAGATGAAGATGAGGCAATTGCACTTGTGACTTGTGTGAACAATAATGATAGATGGATCATTGAGATTGGATGCTCACATCATATGAATGGGGACAAAAGTAAGTTCATTACCTTAAACTGCTATGAAGGAACTATTGTAAGATTTGGTAATGATGGACCTTGTTTGATAAAAGGAAAAGGTTCTGTCAAACTCATAGAAAATATTTCATGTGACAATGCTTACTATGTTGAAGGATTAAATTATAATTTGTTGAGTGTGTCACAATTGAACAATTTGGGATGTAAGGTTGAATTTGAAAACAAGATTTCTAACATATATGATGCTGATGGAAAGATGATTGGAAAAGGTGATCAAACTAGAAGTAATCTATTCTATCTAGATATAGAGGATTCTACTTGTCTTGTTGTAACATTTGATGATGTATGGCTATGGCACAAGAGGTTATGTCATGTTGATTTTTATAACTTGGTTAGTACTAGTAACATGAAGAAAGTTGCGGATTTTCAATAATTGAAGAAACCTAACAATACAATGTGCAAACAATCTTAGTTAGGCAAAATGACAAAGTCAAGCTTTAAGAGTAAAGCTTATACCTCTAAAGAAATTCTTGAGATTGTTCATACTAACTTGTGTGGACCAATTGATGTGCAAAGATACAAAGGAGATAAGTACATTATGTTTTTTGTTGATGATTATTTTAGAATGATGATAGTTATGTTTCTAAAATAGAAATCTAATGCTTTTCAAATATTTAAGTGGTACTTGGCAAGAGTTGAGAAAGAAATAGGTAAATGTCTGATATGTTTGAGATCAGATAGAGGAGGAGAATTCACATTAAATGAGTTTGTGATGTTCTGTAATGACAAAGGAATCAAAAGACATAATTATGCATCTAGAACCCCTCCACAAAATGCTATTGCTAAAAGAAGAAATAGGTCTATAATGGATTGTTCTAGAACACTCATGATGGACAAGAATGTTTCTTTTAAATACTAGAGAGAAGCTGTAAGTACAATTATCTATACATTGAATCATGTGCAAATGAAGAAAGGTACTCATTCTACATGTTTTGAACTATGGTATGGACACTCAACCATGAGAAATACTTTAAGATATTTGGAAGCAAATGTTACATTCTTAAAGATGTTAGGAATGGAAAGCTTGATGTGAAAAGTGAGGAAGGTATATTTCTTGGTTACTCTGCAAGAGGTAAAGCTTATAAGTGTTTGAATACTAACACTAACAAAGTTGTGGAAAGTGCAAATGTGAATTGTGATGAATATACAAAAGTACATGAGGATGAACCTATGAAAGAAGCAGAAGAATACAAATAATTTGTATACATTTATGAAGGAATGCCTAATGAAGAAGATGCTACAAATCAAGCTACAATCCAACAACAAGTTTCAGTGACTACTGAGCCACATCCTATGAATTTTGAGTTACATTCAAGAACCGAGCCACATTCAGATGCTGAGTTATAGAATGAAGTGAATGCACATTCTAATTTTGAGATTAACAGACATGAAAGAAATGTTGAGATACCTAATAGAGATACACATAGTAATTCAAAAGCTAAGAGACAAAATGAAGAAACAAGAGTTAAGCCAAGATTTTCTAAATATGTCAAGAGAGATCATTCTATTGATCAAATAATTGGAAATAAAAATGCTAGGTCAATGAAAAGAAATAGATTGAGAAGTGAATCAT
Organism: Cupressus sempervirens; assembly: GCA_028749045.1. Classification (NCBI taxonomy): domain Eukaryota; kingdom Viridiplantae; phylum Streptophyta; class Pinopsida; order Cupressales; family Cupressaceae; genus Cupressus; species Cupressus sempervirens. Next base: position 314,742,816 of record CM053789.1, on the reverse strand, counting down.
GTTTTTTAAGCATGAAGGAACCTAAAATAGTAAAAGATGCATTAGAAGATGGTGACTATTACAAGGTCATGGAAGAAGAAATTGAATAGATATAAAGAATGAAACATGGAGTCTAGTTCCTAAACTAGAAGAGAAAAATGTGATTGGTACCAAGTGGATATTTAGAAACAAAGCAAGATTAGTTTGCAAGGGATATGCACAAGAAGAAGGAATTGACTATGGAGAGACATTTACCCCTATTGCTAGAATGGAAGAAGTGAGAGCTCTACTTGCTTACTTTGCATACAAAGGTTTCAAAGTTTAGCAGATGGATGTTAAGTTTGCATTTCTGAATGGCATACTAGAAGAAGAAGTTTACATAGAACAACCAGAATTTTTTACTGATGTTAACAATAAGAACATGGTATGTAGACTACAAAAAGCTTTATATGGTTTGAAACAAGCACCAAAAGCATGGTATGAGAGACTTTATACTTATCTTGTGAAGATTGGATTTGAAAGGACTTATGATAACAACAATCTATACATGAAGACAAAGAAAGGAAAAGGTATAATTTTATCTAAAATATTTGTTGATGATATCATTATTGGATACAATTATTCAAATGTGTGTTGTCTTTGATGTTACACAAATTTCATATCAATTATCAGTTAGATTCTACCAAGCTTAGTTGGTCAGCAAGGAAAAAGATATAGTCTACCGAGATCAAAAGGTTAGCAAAGAGAATTAAAGAGTCTATCGAGCATTTCTAGATGTTACACTATGAAGTCAATCTCTACCGAGCTCACTCAGGCGCTGAAGGCCTTTTTGGCAAAAATCAGTTTCTACCAAGCTCACAAGGTCAACAAAGGGAAATTAGTTCTTACCAAGTTCACTCAGTCTCCAAGGGATTTTGTAGAGTTTGCAGTGTTTATCGAGCTTCACATGGTTAACACTAGAAATCATTTTTGGAGCAGTGTTTACCGAGATGGGTCAGCCAATGAAGGATTTCATTATTTTGGGAATAAAGTTTATTTGTTTAATGTAATTTTTGTAGCTGACTGATCTGTGATTTATTGGTAAATGTAACTTGTAAATGAGCTGACTTGACAATCTATAATGTATAAATAAAAGTTCAAGTTGTGTTTTCAAATGTATGAATAGATGTATGAATGAGTGAGTATGTAAATGAGTTGATTGTGATGAATAAGTGTGAGAAAATTTTGAAAAATGATCAAATATCCTTGAGGAGAATTAGAGTTGTATTTGATCAGTGAGGATCTATTTAAGTAGAGTAGAGATCTATATTAGCAAAGTTTAGTTGCATCTCATTTAGGTCACTTATTGTTACTTTCTCACCATTGTAGCAGTAATTCCTAAATCTCTTAGCAGAGTTGTCTAACAACCATTTTACATAAATCCTCTAACAAGTTGGATAGCTCAACTTAATTGTTCTAAAGACCTCTACCAAGGCCACTCCTAACAGGGTGATTAAATCCTCTAACCAGGTCACACCTAACAGTGTGTTTTTTAACCTTTAACAGGGTTGGCTCCTTATAGGGCTCACTTCAGAAGAGTGAAAATTGGTAGCTAGTTACTTGGTGGTTTTTCTCATATTGAGTTTCCATGTTAAATCTGGTGTCTCTTGTATTCATGCTATTTACTTTTGCATGCATGTTAATAATTGTGAATGCTTAAAAGATTAGTAACAAGTTAATCTACCAAGTTATAACATTATTTTGTGTGGCTACTAAGTAACAATAGTAATAAAGTTTTAAGACATCTAAGGGATCTATGGATTTATTATTTTGTGTGGTAACTGATTCACCCCTCCTCTAAGTTAGTCCATCTATAATTCCAACAATCATATTTGGAGGTCAAGATGCTTTATGTAAGGACTTTGAAAATTAGATGAAACAAGAATTTGAAATGTCTATGTTTGTAGAGATCAAATTTTTTGTGGGTTTTCAAGTATACCAGATGAATTATGGTATTTACATCACTCACTCAAAGTATGTTAGAGAGATATTGAAGACATTTGGACTAGAGGATTCAAAACTAGTAAGTACACCTATGGTGACAACACACAAGTTATCAAAGAATGATGATTTAGCTGAGGTGAATCAAACATTATATAGTTCTATAATTGGAAAATTGTAATATGTAGTACATAGTAGACCTAACATTGCATTATCTATAGAGATAGTTGCAAGATTCTCTACTAATCCAAGGGAGAATCATTTAATAGTTGTAAAGAGAATAATGAGATATCTAAAAGGAACAAAAGTGTTTGGTCTATACTACAAGAACAATGAAAAGTTTGAATTGAGAGCCTAAACTAATGTTGATTGGGTTGGAAACATTCATGACAGAAAGAGGACCAGTAGAGGAGCATTTTTTTCAGGTAAAAGACTAGTTACATGGACTAGTAAGAAATATAGTTGTACTTCCCAATCTAATGTTGAAGTAGAATATGTTGCTACTACTATCAATTGCACAAGCATTGTATGGATCAAACAACTACTCAAAGGAATGAATGAAGAAATCACAGAATCGGTGATACTTGATTATGATAATACAAGTACTATCAATATATCAAGGAATCTAGTAATGCATACAAAGACTAAGCACATTGGAACCAAGTATCATTATGTAAGAGAGCTAGTTTAAGATAAAGTGATGAAGATCAAATATGTTAACACAAAGGAGCAATTTGCTGATATCTTCACAAAAGCATTACCTAAGGATGCTTATGAGTATCTAAGAGGTAAACTAGGGATGATAACCCTATCAAAGGCTATATGAGAATTAAGAGCACTTCCCTACATCAAACAAGTCGTTTGTCAAAAATTACAAGTTGATGCATATGATCTTACTTTAGGATTTGGCTAAAATATTCACAAAGCTGAAACTTCTAATCAGTCACAAGAAAGGTGACAAAAAGGAGAAACTAAAGAAACTACAAAAGCCTGTATTTGCATGTCTTAAAGACGACAATTTTTTTTGCCATTGTTGTCAAAGAGTGAGAAAGTACATTAAACTGATCATCATGATCATAAGAGTTTTACTAATCAAGAGCAAGAGATGAGATAGTCTTAAACTAATCTACTAATCAAAGAGGGATAAAGTGGAAGAAAGTTCATCATCAGAGTGAGAATGTTGATCGAGAGAGAAATCCTAATCTACTTAGAAAGAGGGAGTTATAAGAAAGAGTTTTGTAACCTAATCAGAAGATGGGAGTTGCTAATAGAGGGAGAGTTGCTCATAGAGGGAGAAAATTCAATACAAGTTTTCTTTTTGGTATTGTCTTACTATTTTAACTAAGTTAGTTTGGTTGAACAAGATGTTCATCATTTGATTGACTTGGTTGATTAGCTTGGCTTGCAATCAATGCTAAATAGGGAGATTGTTTAAATCTAATTGAAACAATCATTAACTAAGAATGATTTTTATGAGGGAGATTGTTATGTGTTTTAATCATTGTTTTGTCAGTAATGTCAAACTTGCTATTTGTTGGTAAGACAATTGCTTTCAAATTCAAGTACTATCACTTATTTGATTGATGAAGAGGATTTGATCAATAAGATGTAACAACAACACATAGAAGAAAGGTTGAGTTATGCTAATGTAATGAAGTACAAGGATTAGTTAAGATAGTGGTAGCAAGATGCATTGATTATCCACTTGAGGTTACAAATGTCAGATACACTAAGAAAGATTAGAAGAAAATGAAATACCAAATTTGTCTACTAAGCTTGACCGTGTGGACAGTTAGTGCCGAGAAAAGTTAGTGCAAGCCGAGCAGAAAGTTGGAGTGGAGTAAATGAAAATTCTAGTGGATGTCAAGAAAGATAGTTGATGTCAAGTAAAGTTTAGTTGATGTCGAGCACCAGTAAACTTTAGTTGATGTTGAGTGAAATCATAGAGGATGCTGAGTAACATAGTGTGTGCTGAGCATTAGAATATTGATGATGTTGAGATACTATATTATTTTAAAGATCATGAATTCAATGAATTTGAGCTAACAAGTTTATTTTCTTCGATTTTGTGAGCCAAGTGGAAGATAACGATGATGATCTAGTGGCACAAAATTCTAAGTAAACTATTTTGAAGAAAATTCAAAGTGGATTCTAAAAGAAGTTTCTATAATATATATGGAATACGGGATAGATACATTGTATCCTACCTAACCCATCTTAACCATAATTTAGACGATGGAGAATGACTGGAAAATATCTTAATTTCCTATTTATAGGAATGTCTAATCATGAAGCTATAAATCTTAGATTGGTTTTGACAAGTGAGTGTCAACACACTTAAGCAATTTACTCAGTTCATGCCAAACTAGTAATACATGCCAAGTACATCATACAAATGTTAGACCATGCCGATTTGTAATGAGTGTCGAGTCACTCATGTGCCGAGTCACTCAAGTGTCGAGCTGATAGACCATACCAAATGATTCAGGTGCTAAGTAACACAGTAGATTTCAAGCAGCTCAGGTGCCGAGCCAAAAGAAGAATTATAGTATATGCCAAGCATCAGTCACTTCATATGCCAAGTGACACAAAATGGAAATACTTTTTTTTTAAGGCACAAACAACTATGTCAACCATTTTTGTAGGTGATTTCAATCAAATCTCCTAATGGAGTAGTCCTAGTAGATTGTATGAAATCCTTTAATAGGGTGCTTACTTAGTTCTAGGTTGAATTCCTCTAACAAGAAACACATCTAACAAGGTGTTGAAATCCTCTAATAGGGTATAACTTAGTAGTCTTTTTGAGCCTTTAACAGGGTAGGCCTTTCATAGGGCAGATCTTAGTTTATGATCAAATCATTATAACCTTGATTGGATACACTTTACAACTATAGTAGTGAAGATTTGTGGGTTTCATCCCTACCCTAGTTTTACCTTCCCACTTGGTGGGTTTCAGGGTAATCATATCTAGTTTCAAATGTGTGATTGCTTATATGTTTACATATTTTAGATATATGTGCTTTACATGTTATTTCAGTTTCTTAATTGAATGTATGAGATGGATGTGTGGTGAAAGTTTTATGGGTTTATGTTTTAACTATTGATTCACCACCCCCCTCCTCTCAGAAGTTCACCTTTCTACTTGCAATTCCAACAATTTGTATCAAAGCCGTGTTCTCTGAAAGGGAAGCTTTACAACTTTGAGGAAATATCTTGAAATGGAAGTCTACAAGTTAGGGAAGATTATTGAGAACTAGGAGATTGAAATACATCTCATTCTTTAGTAGTTGAATGATGCACGAGAAGCTTTAAAGGGTTACTTAAAGAAAAAGAAAGATATTGATATTGCTAAGAATGACACACAATAAAAGAGAGATTGACACTACTAAGCTATTTGTAGATGGAGAATCAAGTGAATTTGATATAACAGTTGCAAATCTGATGGTAAAGAACAAGATGCAAGTTGAGGAAATTAGAAATCTCAAGTTAGAGCAAGAATCACATGCCATAATGCTATGTGAGGTAAGTGAATAGAAGAAGAAAGACATGGAAGACAAATCCATGATTGAAGAAGACAAAGGAGTTTTGTCTCATAGATTCGAAGAGAGGTCATCAGAACTAACCATGATTTCCAACATGCAACTAGATACCCTAAGTCAAAAGATGAATGCCAACTATGAACTAAATGTCAAGGACATTGAGATAAGAACATTGAAACTGCAGAATGAACAATTGCAGAATGACTTAAAAGGAGAAAAATAATTTGCTGAAAGTTTCAACAAACCAAATGAAGCCATCAAGTACTTTGTGCAATTGATGAGATCACATAGATCTAACATAGCTGCATCAAGATTTGGCTATACAAGCATTGAAGAAGTAGAGTCATCTAAAAGTGTGGAAGAAAGAAAAAATAAAGGTAAGGACTGTAGACACCTAAAAATCTTTTAGAAAATAAAGTATTTTTATTTTCTAAAAAAGTCCCTAATGACATCATCATTTATTAATTAATTATTTATTTAACTAATTTATTTATTTTTATGCCATTAAATCCCTTTATCTTAATTTAAAAAATTTAATTAAGGAATCCCTACCAAAAATGTTTAAATCTTATTTAAACAATATTTCCTTATTTATTAATTATTTAATTAATAAATTGACCAAAAATCCCAAAATAAATAATTTATTTATTTTTTGCCCAAAACTTGGCCAATTTCTTTAAGACCACTAACCTTTTCCAAAATCTTCTAATCCTTCTTTAATTTCAATTAAAGGCTAATCCCATCATTTCCTACTCCTAATGCCAACTCAAAATATTTAATTAAGATTAAATATTAATCCTCATGTTTATTAAAAATATTTTAATAAATATCTCCTCAACCCAAACCCTTGAAATAAATAAAACTTTATTTATTTCATAAAAGCCTTATTTATCCTCATTCTAGGAAGTTCTAGACTCTTCTAGAAAGTCTTCATCCTCATCCAAAGCCTAGACTCTTCTAGAAGATGTCAATCCTTATCTTTAATCATAATCCTAATCCCCTCCTAACCTTGTCACATTCCCTAAACATGGGTTAAGACTTGCTAACCCAAGCCAAAGTTAACAAATATCTCCTCCTTCACCCACCCTCATTAAATGCCATCCGCTTGCCCATCTCTAACAAGCCTAATCTAATCTTAATCCAAGCTTAATCCAAGCCTTAAATATTTGCACATTCTTAAGTCAAGCTTAAGACTTTTTTAATCCAACCCAAGTCAAAATATCTCAACTCTCTCACAAATATCCTAACCATAAAACTTTATGAAGCCCACAAAGCCATAAATGACTCTTACAAGCCATTATGAGGGTCTTTATGAGCTTTGAGCCTCCTTTGTTGACCCCTCAACCCCTCTTGCTTTAACCAATGACCCTGTGACATGTGTCACTCCTTAATTGGCTGTAAAGAAGTACAATCCATGTGCTCTCCTCTCATTCAATCTAAACCTTCCATAAGCTTTCCCCCATCCTTGCATCCTAGTCCTTGATCCCTCAAGCCCTTTGCCTATTTAAAGAATCCTCTCCCAAGCCATTTTAACACAATCTAGAAAGTAAAGCCATAATGCCATTTTGAGAAGCCATTTTTACATCAAATCCATTCACTGAAATCTATCAAAAATCCTCCATTGAAGCCCATTTGAGCATTTGAGCATACATAATCAAGCCATCTTAGCTATTAGACACATCTCTACATCAAGTGATCATCCTCATTGAGAGAGCCTATCCATGCCTCATATTCTCATTTGAGGACTTCACTTTGTCTCTCATGAAGTTATGTTAAATTAGTATGCAAATACTTTTTATTGTTTTAATTTGGTGTTTCTAACATACTAAAGTAGCATATACATTTTGGCATGCCCGTTGGGACCCAGTATGGGTCATCTTCATTAGCTTTTTTAGTCAAGTTTTGTATGTCATTTGCTGATTTTGGCTAATTTTTCTTGTTTTTGTGATTGGTAGGATTGTATAAATTGGTTTTGTAGGTCCACATGAGCATGAAGAAGACAAAGGAAATCATAGTGTATCTCATAGTGTTTGCAGATTTTTCAAGCTTATAGGTGGACGAAGCACTTGGAATTCTTCTTCTTCTTCTTTTCTATATTCTTCTTCTATTCTGTCTACTACTTCTTCTTCTTCTAGAGGGATCTTGGCCTTTTTTTTTTTTTAAGGAAGAAAAATCATACACACTCTTTTTTAAGTGCTTAAAATGAACCCCCAAATCATACTTAAATCTATTAAAAACTGAAAATTTGCAAAAAAAAAATCTTTTAAGTGAAACTAAACCAATCCAATCATTTTCATCCTTGCAACATCAAGGTTTTAGATGCATTCATGAAAAGTTAGGAACACTTCATTTTTGAGAATTTAAAAAGAACTTCAAGTTTCCATTTCAAAAGGTTCAAAATCAACACTAAGTGCACACTAAAATCTAAATCAAACTCAAAGCATCAATCAAGGATAAAATGAACTTCATTTGCAAATATTTTAAATTTCTTTTAAAAATCTCATGAAAACTAAGAGTCCTAAATGGTTGGAAAAATTGTTCTAAAAAGCTTTGTTATATGTTCCAAACAAATGTCTTGTTGCAAAATCTTGAATGTTTCTTAGGTTTTTCATGCATCAAACCAATCTAGGAATATCATTTTTGGGCTTAAAACATGCAAACTAGAACACAAAATCTTCAATGAAAACCAAAGTCCAAAGAGTCATTTTCACTTTTGAGTCCAAAACAATCTTGAATGATCTAAGGTTAAAACAAAGCACTTCAAAGTTCTTAAAACAACATGCAAAATCTCAATCTTGAATGCTCAAAGCAAAAAACTTGAATGTTTAATCACTTGTCTTTGAATGCATGTTGCTAAAATCACTCTTGAGTGCCATGGATTAAAATCAAGTTTTTTTTTTTTTTTTTTTATGAATGCATGATTAAAACAAAAAATCCAATCTTGAATGCCATAGATCAAATAATCATCTTTTGGGGCATAAAAAGAATCCACATTTTAGAAACTTTCTAAGTTATAAAAACAAATAAAGACACTTTGAGTGAATTTTTTGTTGGACTCACCCTCTTTAATCACCCATCATTCTAACTATTGGTTGCAATATCAGCACTATATATGGGGATGGGTCTACCTAAGAAGGTGTTAAGTGCTCCACAAAAATCAAATTCCACTCACTTGAGTTTTTATTAGTTTTTCTAAGATAGAAAATTTTTTGAATGCACATTAGTCTTGCTAACACTTCATTTGGGCATAAAAATTGAACAAATCTTGATGTGGAGGACCTCTGGGCGCGCGCTTGAACTCAAGCTTTACACACATCTCTTTTTTGGCCTTAAAACAAACTCACACTCAATCTTGAATGCCTTAAAGAAAATCAATCGATACTTGACGTGGAGGGCCTCCGGGCGTGCAAGTTTACTTTTTGTTAACCCTAAATCTTTTTGGTGTATTCATTCTTCAATCACTTCTCTTTTGTTGGTGCATTTCAAATTGGAATTGAACCTTTGCATCTTAAATCACGTGTATTTTCAAAAGGTCTAGATCAAAAAACTTAAAGTGTTAGTTGGAAAAGAACTCTGTCTTTTAGCCCAAGATCATCCGAGTCTTCTCTCCCCTTGTTGTCTTTCGAGGCCATCTTGGTTGCATAAGATTAGGATCCAAAATCTTGTCTTAGCTTTTAGGAGGCCTGCTTTGGGATTTCATCACCACTTGGGATGACCTCAACTGTAGCATTCTGGCGGAGTATAAAGATTGGGAGGTGAATCCAAAGACACCTCTCTTGGGATCAAGATTTTTTCACTCGAGCTAAGCCTCAAGGAACTTTATACCCTTGAGAAGTGAAAGAGGAGAAGTGGGTTACCGCTCCTCTCGGCTGTGTGACATTATTTTGGTTTCATCTATGGATTTGGGCCTCATGTACATTGGGTATATCGAGGACTCCCTAGCTAAAACAACTCTTAGCCTTGTAGACAACCATCTAGGATGTTAATGTGTTTTAAGTGACTGCTTGAAACATTTGTAAAACATACACACTCCACGGTGCAGTTACTATCTACTGAGAATCACAAACTTCTATCTGGTTGTTTCTATCTATTGCTTGATCTTTTACTTGTTGAATCAATGTTTGCCAAACTTGGTCAATCCTAGATTAGGGCACACTTAGCATAGTCACAACCTGTTTCAGAAGTTGAACACATTGTAGCAAAACAACCAAGATCTCTCAAAGCCAAGTAGATTTAGGAATTTATGTCAGAACAACCCAAACCCAAACAAAAGTTTCACAAAGCTAAACTCAAATCCTCTCAGGAATACCAAGAAATTTTAGCCAAGAGAAAGGAAGTAACACCAAGCCCTCGAATTTCCAAACTCCACAAAGAAAAAGACAAAGTGGCCGAAAAAACCTGTCAGGACGCCTGGTTAGATCACAATATCAGATTTATCAAGCATCTAGGAGTTAACTTGGCTACTTATGTCTTACCAACTAGGCATGATTTCTATAATTAGGTCCCCTTGTTTTTCAACATCTTCTTGCATAAGTTTCACTTTATAGTCATCTTTGTAGGAAAGCCATCCATTCTATGTTATCCCTTTAAATCATTTTAGCTCATCCATCTCATCTAGGTCTTTGACTTAGAATCAAACCAATCCCCTCAAACCTAGCTAGCATCCCAAAAAGCCTAATTTTCACATCCAAGCCTTCAAAATTGTTGTCACCTTTCCAAAGGTTTTCCATTCCTACCATCTTGCAAATCTACCAGCCTCACCGAGGTTATTCCTCTGACAAAGCTTTGTCTAGGGTAATCTAGCTTTGTCACTTGTTATCCCTCATCACCTTGAGCCAAAGGTTGGAATCCACAAGTGATCAATCTCGTGTTTTTCCTAAAGGATCATCAGTCTATCCTTAAAGTTGACACAATCACCACCAAGCTTGCACATAGGAAAGAAGACCTTTCATGCTTTGGCAACATATCTTTGAAGTTAGAATCCCCAACCCAATCCTCCTTAGGTTTTTCAAATAGCTTTGCCTCAACCTAGGAAATCATTTTCATAGAAAAGCCTTCCCCTTTTGCATCCAACAACATTGTTGCATCTCATCCCTAGGAACATTTTCATGCCACCCGTCACTCGCTTAGCCAAGAAGAAGAGAGAAACAATGGAACCCTATCATTTGGATCAAATAGCATCACTCCCCTTGAGAACTCAACAATCCTTCAACCCAGAGAGAACTATACCATCACCTACTAACATTGAAGCTTTCATGAACCAACCAGGAAATGCAATATTGGTGAACACCATTATAGACAAGAACAAAGAAACAATCATGGCTAACTTTCGAAGGGACAATATAGGAGCCTTCGACTTTGGAAGACCTCCTCCCTTATCAAATCCATCTCACCCATTGTTTGGACAACTACCAGTCCCAATAGGCTCTTATGATTCAAATTATCCTCAATATGTGCCAAAAGAAGAGCCTCAAGCCAATCCTTATGATCCAACAGACCCAAACATACCAACCTCAACTCAAGTTGAAATCTCCCTTTCGCAAGCCAATCCAGCCACCACCACTCCACCATTGGTCCATACCACTCCATCCCAAACCCCCTTTTCCCAAAACACCTCATCATTCACTCCCTTCACTATTGTTGTTGTTTCTCTCGCACCCAGCCTTCCAAATCCACCCATCTCCCAAATCAGTGCTAGCATCTTTGGCCAACCTCCTCAAATCCAAAGTCAAGTTCCACAAGCTCTCCGATCCTTTCTCCAAGCTTCACAACCATCTTATACCTTACCTCCACAAAGAAATCCATTTATCCCATAGCCAACTTATGTTCCTCAATCCCAACCTCAAATCCAATATCAACAACAAGCCTCACAACACATGCAGCAATATGTGCCACCTCCACTTTAGCAACCCATCATCCACCATTCAGTTGCCCAAGCCATGTATAATCCCTAATAGTCCATACCTCAAAGCCATCCATATTCCATTGCCCCATCTAGCACATACCCACCTCAGGGCACTCCTACATCGAGGGCACCCCGACCATCACCCATTAATTAAGAATGGGAAGCCATGAAGGTAGCTTTGAAGAACATCCAGGAGGGAAATGATCTAAAAACCTTCAATTTTGAGAATGTGTGTCCTTACCCATTTGACAAAGCCATTACCATGACACCGTTTCCCAAACACTTTGAGATACCCAAGTTTGACAAATTCAGAGGAAAAGGAGACCCTCTCACACATATCAAAGAATTTAACATGCACTTCCAAGAAGTGGCATATGCCCATCTTGTCAAAACAGAACTATCAATAGTTGATCTTGTCCACACTAAGAAAAAAGGCAGAGAAAGCCTTCCTGAATATCTACAAAGATGGCAAACCCTTACCACCCGCATATCTTGCACCTTGCCAGAGTGCCATTTTTTGAAAATGTTTATTGATAATGCCCATCCTAGCTTGGCTCACCACATGACCATGAACTATTTGCAGACCTACAAAGATATCAAAGAGAAAGGAATGATCCTTGAGCAAGGACTCATTAAAGATGGTGTGGTCAAGATTTACAAAGAAGCCAACAAAAATCAAACACATTCAAATGACAAGTCTAGGTATTGGAACAAAAACATGCACGTTGCAATAGATGGGGTCACTGACACTAGACATGTGAATATTGTTGGTCCTTCCCAAAATCATTCCAACCCACCTTATCAACCAAACAATTAGCAAGCTATCAAGAACCAATAGTAGAATCGACAAACCTTTCAAAGCCAAAATCCAAAGCCCAACTTTCAAGGGTCTAACAATCAAGCTAATGCCATCAATGTAGTTTCAGGACCAAAGCACAAGTTCCAACCTACACCTCAAAACTATACACCCCTTGGTGAGCCATTGGATGTCATTTTTGAGAAATTAGTCAAGGAAAATCTCATCAAATTTCCTCCTACCCAAAAAATCAACCCAAACCAATCCAAAGCTACATGGTATAGAGACAATGAGTATTGCAAGTTTCATAGGGTGAAAGGGTACACCGCCCTTAGATGCATGAAGTTGAAAGATTATGTGCAGGACCTCATTGATCAAAAAGAAATTATAGTTGGAGCACAAACCTCTCCCAATGCAGGCTTGCAGATCTATCAAAATGCTTTTCCCCCTCACAACAACCAAAATCCTAAAAAAGTACCCATCCAAACCAACAACAACAACACCAACAACCACCAGCCAAACCAACAATATGCGAAATCCAATGTCCACACTTCATCCTACATAGAATATGGTAGCCTCATCAGTTGTATATTTGAAAAGGAGCCTTCTATCAATGTTATCAATATCCAAGGCCCAAACAATGAGTATGCAGTTACCACCATAAGAGCGCAATTGAACATTACAGCCCCATTAGTCCCATCAGCACTATCAACCCCAGTAGTATCATCAGCTCCGTCCAAAAGCCAATACAATATCTTGGAACACCTCGGGAACATGCCAGCACAAATCTCCATTTTAGACCTTCTCCGCACTAGTCCTATGTACAAAAATATCCTCCTCATGTGCCCTATCATTCAAACCCACTGACATACCCGTCGTCGAGCCAGATCACACCTTTCTGCTTCACATAGCCATCATGGTATCCAATTTTTCCATAAAAAGAGTAATGATAGATAATGGATCAACCTTCAATATTTGCACCCTAAAATTCATAAAATAAGCTGGGTATACTAAGGTAGATATCATCAGTGAGGTTATCACCATCAAAGCTTATGAAAACTTGGAAAGAACCATAGAAAGAACTATTTTGTTGCCCTTAAAGGTTGGGCTAGTCATCCAAGAAACACTCTACCATGTTATTGATCTAAACCTACCATTTAACATCCTCCTCGGTCACCCATGGATTCATGCCATGAAATTTGTTCCATCAACTTACCATCAGTGCATCAAATTTTTGCATCAAGGCACTGAGGTAACCATCAATGCCGATCCAGAACCCTTTTCTTACTACAATATGGTTGAAGCTTCATATACAAACCATTGCCCTGGAATTGATATCGGCACAGCCATCACCAACTAATCCCACACTTGTAATGACCCAGAAACCATCCTCGCCTCCACCTTGTCTACTGTGAAGATCAATAGCAAAGGCTGTGGAGAGTATAGTCTATCAGACAAATTTACTATTGTGGCACTCCCACTTGATCCACATGCCCATGGATGACCGACATATCACAAAGCTAAGGAGAATCCACCTCCTCGATACAAACAGTTTGGCCCAACAACCTTTATGTCCCCGAGAATCCCTCTTCATGAGGAGCTCACTCCAAATATCAACAATTGGTTACATAAGGATGCACCTCCAAGAAATCAAGCACGCCTTGATCACTTCAGCCAAAAGTATCCCCAAGAACATAGGCTCATCACTGACAAATAGAACTATCAAGGTGGTGGTCTAGGACCAGAAGAAAGAGGCATGCAGTGCCCCATCGATGCACACAAGTAGGAATCAAACTCAGGTCTTGGCTTTGGAACACCCACAACTAGGGTCACCAATGAGAATGGTCACGCTTTTTCAAATATTCACTGTGACCTTGTCAAAATTGAAGACATTCCTGAGAAAGTTGAAAAGAGAGCCTATGACAATATCCCAAACCAAATCTTCCTCAGAGACTCTGTTCTCCAAGAACTATCCATCCATTTCATTGACCTACCACTCGCCCATCCACAACTCATAGATTGGGACCAACCAAGCGTCATACACATTGATGAGTTAACATTAGAGGAAGCGCTTCTAAGATTCATGGGAACTAAAACTCCTCACAAGAAAACAAAGAAATTTTTTTCCTATATCTATAAGCTAGATCCCAAGGGGTATTTTGGAGAAAATCCCCAACCTAGTTCTGATACACCCAAAACTAGAACTAAGGTGAATCCGAGAATAGCTAAGGTAGCAAAGAGAACCCCTCAGCAAGAAAATCTAGAGTCAAGAGTAGAACATGAGGATTTAGCATTGCCTCCTGAAGATAATCGACCAGAGGTGTTTTCTATTCTAATTGAGGATACTAGAGAATTCAACATCGGTTCTTCAGAGATCCCCAAACTTGTTCACATTGTTGCATCCCTATCACAAGACCAAGCTGATCTCCTCTTTTAGGTCTTAAGAGAGAACATTGGCCGATTCGCATGGTCCTATCAGGACATGCTAAGACTTGATCCAAAGCTTGTAGTTCATCTTCTTATAGTCAATCCAAAGATCAAGCCCGTCAGACAAAAGCTTAGAAAAATGCACCCCAAGGTGGCATTACTGGTCAAAGCTGAATTAGAAAGAATGTTAGCTGCTAAGGTTATCCAACCTATCGACTACTCAGAGTAGATCTCCAACATGGTCCCCATCACTAAGCCTTCCAGTGATATTAGAATCTACACTAATTTCAAAGATCTTAACAAAGCTTGTCCAAAAGATGATTTTCCCTTACCCAACATAGATATGATTGTAGACCTTACATGAGGACATAAAATTCTATCTCTCATGGATGGATTTTTTGGTTATAATCAAATCAAGATTGCAGAAGAGGATCAGCATAAGACAACATTCACTACCCCTTGGGGAACCTTTTGCTACAACATGATGCCTTTTGGCCTAAAGAATGCTGGGGCTACCTATCAAAGAGCTATGACAACCATTTTCCATGATCTTATCCATAGCATTTTGGAGGATTATGTGGATGATATCTTGGTTAAATGTCACACCTTCATGGATCATCTTGCTAACCTGGAGAAAGTCTTTAATAGGTTAGCCAAATATCATCTCATGCTGAATCCTAAGAAATGTGTCTTTGGGGTCACATTTGGCAAGCTTCTAGGCTTTATAGTTTCTAAATGAGGTATAGAGATTGACCCCAAGAAGGTCAAGGCTATCTTAGACATGCCTCCTCCCTAGACACTGTGATAGCTTCGCACTCTTCAAGGAAAGCTTCAATCCATTCGATGCTTCATCTTCCAGCTTGTAGATAAGCGTACACCATTTGCACATTTACCGAAGAAGGATGAAAACTTCAAGTGGGATCCTTCATGTGAACATAGCTTCGATAATCTGAAGTAGTATCTCATCAATCCCCCTATCTTAGTTCCACCAGTTCCTGGTTGTCCCTTGATCTTGTACATATCACCAATGCCTACTACTCTATGGGCACTTTTAGCATAGCTCGATGACTATGGTAGAGAAAGAGCCATCTACTACATCAGTAGAACCCTAGTTGGTTATGAACTCAGCTATACTCCTATGGAAAAATCTTGTTTGGTAGTTGTTTTCTCAAATCAAAAGCTTTGCCACTACATGCTAAGTCATACCATCTAACTAGTCTCCAAGATCAACCCTCTCAAGTATATGCTCTCTAGAACAACACTTACAGGCCGTTTGGCCAAATGGGTTATGCTCCTTAGCAAATTTGACATCCAGGATGTGGATAGAAAGGAAATAAAAGGTCAAGCTATAATAGATAAGCTAGCTAATGCACCTCTAGTAGATACATATCCTTTGATCACAAAATTTCCAGATGAGCATATTTGTCTAATTAAAGAACAACCCCCATAGAAACTTTATTTCGATGGCTCATATACATCTCATGTATTAGGGGTAGGAATATTGTTGGTCACACCTCAAGGAGATTACATTCCAAAAGCCTTCAAGCTACAATTCCCTAGCACCAACAATATAGCTAAATATGAGGCTCTCATAGCAGGATTAAAGATAGCTGCAGAATGGAACATCACTGAGTTACAAATTTTTGGCGATTCTTAGCTCATCATCAAGCAAGCCCTAAATGAATATCAAACCAAAGATGAAAAGCTATTACCCTACAAAGAGCTAGTTGATCAGCTAACCAAACATTTTACAAAGATTTAGTTTACACAAGTGCCTCGAATGCAGAACAAAGTAGTAGACGCTATGGCTACTATCAGCTCACTCTTGGAAATTCCCCAAGCGGCTACACAGTATGAGTTTTTAGTCGAGTAGCTCCTCACACCTGCCTATGCGAATGATGACTGAAACCGTGTTTGTATCTTAGTTGGTCCCCAATCCCCTTGGTACCATGAGTTTCATGCTTACCTTAAAGATGGTATCATCTCCCCCCACCTCACACATACCCAATGCCAAAACCTCACCTGAAAATCATCCCGCTATGTTATCATAGACAATACCCTATATCATCAGGGTTATCATGATACTCTCTCTCGATGTTTAGATGAAAATGAGGCCACGATGGTATTAAAAGAAGTACACTTCAAACTTTGCAGTGCCCACACAAGTGGTATTGTCCTCGCACAATAAATCCTTAGAGAAGGCTACTATTGGCCTACCATTGAAGAAGACTCCTATGACTTTGTCAAAAAGTGTCTCCCATGTCAGCAGCATGCAAATCTTGTGCACACTCCAACACAAGATCTACAACCTATTCCACCACCTTGGCCTTTTGCTTGTTGGGGCCTTGATCTAGTTGGAACTATCACACCTGTCTAATCTAATGGACATAAATGGATAATAACAGCTATAGACTATTTCACTAAATGAGTGGAAGTAGTCCCCCTAGTCTCAGCTATAGGAGTTCAGGTCTCCAAGTTCATCTTGTACCACGTTATTTGCTGCTTCGACATCCCATCCACCATCTTCACCAACCACAAAGATAACTTTGAAAATCTCAACATGGAAGAATTATGCGCTTCCCTCTGCATCCATCACCACTTTTCTAGCTGATATTTCCTAAAAGGTAACGGCTAGGCAGAGGCAACTAACAAAACTCGCCTCAAAATCCTAAAGAAAGTTGTCAATGATTTCGGCCACGATTGGCACCTACAAATAAATCCAGCCCTATGGGCCTATCAAACTTCCTTTCATACATCCACATGCACAACTCCATACTCCTTAGTCTATGGTGCCAAAGCAGTACTACCCATAGAGGTTGAACTTCCCTCCTTGTGCATATCTTTGCAAGGGAAAATATCAGATGAAGAATATAGAGTGCTCGACTCACCCAACTAGATCTCCTAGATGAGAAGCAACAATATGCCTATGATCACCTCACAGTCTATCAATCTCATCTCAAAAGGAACTTCAATAAGAAGGTGCTTCCCCAGCACTTTCAGCCAGGCGACATGGTCCTCAAAGAAAATATGAAAGTCCAAGATGATCAAGAAAAGAAAGGAAAGTTTGAACCTACATGGCTTGGTCCTTATGTTGTCACTGCCTGCTTTGGCTCTAGAGCCTATCAACTATATACACCAAAAGGAGAATTCTTGAATGATCCTACTAACATCATTCATCTCAAGAAGTTCTATGCTTGAAGATCCTTGGTATACCCAGCTTTTGAAAAATAAAAAATAAAAATAGTGAAGAGAAATAAGCGTCCAATGGTGAAAACTTGGAAATTCAAGTGCCTTGGATATGTACCTTGGTAAAAACTTGGTAATTCAAGTGCCTTGAGTACTAAGACTAATCCATTATCTATCACTATCCTATCCCTCATCCATCCACTCACCATCCCATAAAACACCTGCTTGTTCCCTTGGTGTTCCAACCAAATATCCAACATCTAATGAAGCATGTAAATGCCTCCTATATAGCTTGTAAATATTGTACCTTATCTTGTAAATCTTGTATCATCCCTTATATCATAGCTTGTATATCCAAATCTTGTCCATAGCTTGTACCATATTCTAGCTTGTATTATATACAAGCTTGTATCCTAGTTTGTATCCTATCACATGCACACAAAGAACCCCATTTTCACTTAAGCTTTTCGCAAACCATCTACCTATCTGCCTATCAACTATTACAGACATCCCACCCTTCACAAACATTTCCATCTCACAAAAACCACAACATGAACAACCTTCTACATTTGTAACATATCTTGTTCTATTAGCTTGTACATCCTCTTTAGCTTAGTACCATTGTATCTATCCAACTTTTGTGTCATTTAATCCTTGATCAACATCTTGCACACATTGCACAAATCTTGGTTAGCTATTCCAATGCATCCTTAAGCTAGATCTCCTGTCATCAAAGTGTTATCCTTCTCAGTTCAGCTTGCCAAGTGCATCACTCATCCAAATCCACCAGCTTAGGTGCTCTCCAATAGATCTTTGTAGGATATAGCTTTCCTCATGTCTGATCTTGGTTCGTTAGTACCTCGTCCTACCCATCTCATTGGCAAATAGTTCTCTTTTGGATTTTCGCTTTCTTTTGATTTGGAATCTTACCTTTTGGGTCCTGAAGTATCTTTTCCAAGCAATATTTTTTCTCCCTCCTCAAGGTTGCCACGATCTTCCATATCATGGTATGCTGCGAATGGGGCACTCTGAGCGTACGATTTTGATCAAGTCTTTTGTTTGTTTCTTTTTTTCTTGTGGGTTACCTAGTGTCAGTTCAACATTATTTCCTCCAAGTTTCATGGGTGATGTTGGAGCAGTTCTTGTGTGTTTGTTTCGAGTCAGTTCGTCAGTCTTCTACACAGTTGGTGACATGGCCTTGATGTTCTTGGTAACCTTGGCAATTAACCAAATAGTCCTATAGAAAATCTAGTGCTCAACTACATGGTGGTACTTCTCTTTGAAGTATCCCCCTACTCAAAAAGCTTCAATGGATTCCCTTCATCTCCATTATCCCCCATCCATATCAAGCATTTGTCTCTCCTACCCTAGCGTATGCATCAGTATTTGTTTGAATCAATTTTCACTTTTAGCTTTAGGGATCCACAATCCTAGTCTTAGGGATCCACCAGTCAAATCAATCCACCAAGCCTCATCTTTCGAGATCCACAATTCTAGTCCTAGGGATCTATGAAATCCATCTCTCGCCAATCTAGCTCTTTGAAGTCCTATTGCATCAACTTTTATAATCCCCTCATCCTTCTCTGTATCTTAGATTCTTTTTTATAGTGCTCTGCTCCTTCATCCTCCACCTTCCTTAAGGTCTTAAGCTTACTTCCTCTTGTGCATCTAATTCTCCTTTATCATTCTCCCATAGTGAGAGTTTGAGCTAATTCAGCCCCTTCTCTTTGCCAATCTGAGTCTCCTTGGTTATTCCAAATTCTTGTATTTTTCAAAAAGCTGTCGAGCCTCATTTTCTCTCCCCGCCACCTTCTTGAGGGGGCATCTTGCAGTCCATTCTCTCTCTTCTACCTGAGACTGGGGCAACTGTGTTGCTCCATAAAGTCATCTCCATGTCGTTTATATCTGAACTTCTTTGAAATAGTGTTATCTCAACACTATGTCAAAGAGGGGCAAAATGTAGACACCTAAAAATCCTTTAGAAAATAAAGTATTTTTATTTTCTGAAAAAGTCCTTGAGGACATCATCATTATTTTATTTATTTATTTATTTTTATGCCATTAAATCCCTTTATCTTAATTACAAATATTTAATTGAAGAATCCCTCCCAAAATTTTTTAAATTTTATTTAAACATTATTTCCTTAATTATTAATTATTTAACTAATAAATTGACCAAAAATCCCAAAATAAATAATTTATTTATTTTTTGTCAAAAAATTGGCCAATTTCCTTAAGACCACTAACCTCTTCCAAAATCTTCTAATCCTTCCTTAATTTCAATTAAAGGCTAATCCCATCATTTTCTACTCCTAATCCCAACTCAAAATATTTAATTAAGATTAAATATTAATCCTCATGTTTATTAAAAATATTTTAATAAATATCCCCTCAACCCAAACTCTTGAAATAAATAAAAGTTTATTTATTTCCTAAAAACCTTATTTATCCTCATCCTAGGAAGTTCTAGACTCTTTTAGAAAGTCTTCATCCTCATCCAAAGCCTAGACTCTTCTAGAAGATGTCAATCCTTATCTTTAATCATAATCCTAATCCCCTCCTAACCTTGTCACATTCCCTAAACATCGGTTAAGACTTGCTAACCCAAGCCAAAGTTAACAAATATCTCCTCCTTCACCCACCCTCATTAAATGCCATCCACTTGCCCATCTTTAACAAGCCTAATCTAATCTTAGCCCAAGCCTAATCCAAGCCTTAATCATTTGCACATTCCTAAGTCAAGCTTAAGACTTTCTTAATCCAACCCAAGTCAAAATATCTCAACTCTCTCACAAATATCCCAACCATAAAACTTTATGAAGTGCAAAAAGCCATAAATGACTCTTACAAGCCTATTCATTGCTCTTACAAGCCATTATGAGGGTCTTTATGAGCTTTGAGCCTCCTTTGTTGACCCCTCAACCCCTCTTGCTCTAACCAATGACCCTGTGACATGTGTCAATCCTTGATTGGTTGTAAGAAACCACAATCCATGTGCTCTCCTCACATTCAATCTAAACCTTCCATAAGCTTTTTCCCATCCTTGCATCCTAGCCCTTGACCCCTTAAGTCCTTTGCCTATTTAAAGAATCCTCTCTCAAGCCATTTTAACACAATCTAGAAAGTAAATCCATAATGCCATTTTGAGAAGCCATTTTTACATCAAATCCATTCACCGAAATCTATCAAAAATCCTCCATTGAAGACCATTTGAGCATTTGAGCATACATAATCAAGCCATCTTAGCTATTAGACACACCTCTACATCAAGTGATCATCCTCATTGAGATAGCCTATCCATGGTTCATATTCTCATTTGAGGACTTCACTTTGTCTCTCATGAAGTTATGTTATTATGCAAATGCTTTTGATTATTTTAATTTGGTGTTTGTAACATACTAAAGTAGCATATACAAGGACTACAAACCTACTTGTCATAATTGTGGCAAGAAAGGACATACTACTAATGTGTGTAGGAGCAAGACTACAAATTAGAATGCTAGACCTAAGAGAATGATTTATTGTTACAAGTGCAACAAGCAAGGTCATCATGCACATGAATGTAGATCCAAAACCAGACATGCACCAAAATTTGAAGGATACTACTACAACTATCAGAATTATGGACATAGAGCCTTTGAATGCAGATTCAATTTCACATGGTGATATAACAAGACAACAAAGATGAGAAGCTATGGAAACTCTTATAATTGGGATTACCATAGAAGATATAGTTGTCACTATTGTTAGGAATATGGACATGTACCTAAGAATTGCATAAGGACTCACTTCAGTGGTAACTACAAAAGGTGGTTGAGTCAAACCACATGCTTTAGCTATTTGAAGATTGGTCATATTAGCAAGCATCACCCAACTAGGTCCAAGGCACAAAGTTGTGAATTTGATAAAGGAAAAGGCAAGGCAGATGTTGAACACAAAAGGAATGAGATGAATAAGGCATGGAAGAAGAAAGATGGTTGCAGTACATCAAATGAAGAAGGGATCACTTCATCCAATGGGTCAAGTGATCACACCTCATCAAATTAAGCAAGTAAGAGGTACATGGGACTCATACTTAGAATATTATATCATCCATCAGTTCCAAAAGAAGCTAGTACTAAAAGGACTACATTAGAATGAATGAAGATACAAGATGTTGTTGAAATTTCAAGTTAAATCTTTTAAGTTTTCATGTTGTTCCAGAGCATGAAAGCTTTTTCAATGGATGGCATGTGAAATATTAGTTAGAGCTAAGCTGCTATGCTATCTAGTTGATGTTGAATTTGTAATTGCTGTTGAGTGATGGTAATACCTATGGATGCCATGTAAACCTGAAATCCTATTGATGCCAAGCTTTATAGCTATACAAGCATTAAGCATTAATTGCAAGAGTTTTGTAAGGTATATGGTCATTTTACACTCACATCTCATCATTTCAAATTTGAGCAAGAGATAAAGGAGTAGAAAGTGATTCAGAAGTTTTTTGAAAGCAACTACAAAGATCTCTGCAATAATTTCACTCCCATTCTTCGAAACTCAAAGGTATTTATTCATAAGCTAAGCTATGCAAATTTCATTATTAGAAACCCTAGTTTGTCTTAATGGCTTCAAATTCAAGAAAAGTAGAAGGAAATGAGCTCTTGAATGTATAGGTAGTTAGCAATGAGGTAAAGTAACTAGATTTCAAGGCAATTCTAGATGTTTCTTATAAACTAGATCCATCAAGTGTATTATCCATGATTTCCCTAAATGTGATTATGGTTCAAGATGTTAGAAAGTGTTATAACTGCAAGATAGGTAGAATTGGTGATTTTGAGATAAGCGAAGCATATGACAGATTATGTGAAAATGGTGTCTTGAAAGAGGAATTCAAAATCGTCGAAAGAAAGGGTTTGACACGTGCCCTAGAATTCCCCACTACTTTCAAGACTAAATGGATAAGATTAGTACTAAGAAAAATTCAGAATGGATTCCAATGGCTAGAAGGAGGGCCAATAGAGATAACTAAGAGGATAATTAATAGGGTGACTAGATACCAAACCTTAGATTGGTCAAAGACTCTACATAGTGATTCAAAAGAAGTAATAGAAAAGAACACAGGTGCAAAGTGGAACAAGCATGGAATGACAATAAAAAGTATCCCATATCCACTACCACACTTTGCAGTAAGGGTTATTTCTCATAATTTTTATCAATCAAGCTGATTGAACAACATACCTTGTATTATAGTTGATGCTGGTTACAAAATTGTGAAGAAAGATCATACATATGATCTGGCAAAACTCCATCTACAAGAAATTGATGGAAAATCTTGGAGCTATAAGAAAGAATAAGAGTGCATAGTGTAAATTTGGTTCAATCCTTGTTTGCATATTCTTTTATGTGCAAAACACATTTCCATATTTTGGTCCTTTAGGCTAGAAGACCAATAGGTCAATTGTGGTGCAAATCAATGAGTTTATTTAGTAGATGGGAGATAATTTTGAAACATTTATGATAAGTTACTTTGAAGATTTTAAGAAATCCATGAAAGAAAGAATTAGAATACTTATCTCATTGATTGAGAAAGATTTTCATCATATATGTTTTCTCGTAGATATTGATTATACATATGTACAGGATGCCACACCTAGGGTAAGAGGCTAAAACCCTTAGGTTATGAAATAAATGTTGATCAAACCTCTATAGACATTACTACAATTCTTGCTGAAGAAGTTGATAAAAAAACCAAAACTTTTGGAAATTATGATGTTATGAAATCAAAAGTTGAGATGGAGTTGAAGAAAGCCTCCACAATAAAAATGAAGGATAGACTAATGAAGAAACTTAAGGAAAAATTTGGCAAGGGTGCTGAAGAGAAAGAAGAGCAAGATGGTGAAGAAAATGAAAAGGAAGAACAAGAACAAACTTCCCTTGCATTGAGCCAAGGCATGGGTGAGGGAAAAGAAGAAGAACGTGCCAAGGGAGAAGAAGCTAGTGAAGCACCAACATAAAGTAAGCAAAAGAAGAGAAAGGTTAAGGCATAGCCTATAGCTAGAGCAAAGAAAGTTTCCAAGCCAAGTCCATCAAAGCCATCAGCACCAGCCACCAAAGCAAGCACTAGAGCCACCACTCAGGAGGCCAAGGAGAAAACCAAGCTAGTAGAACAACAAGGCCAAGAGATGAAAAAGTAGAGAAGGAAATATGTTGCTCAACTCGAGTCAGATGAAGAGAGAACTGAATCAAATGATATCGACCATTTTCAAGTGGTAAGTCACAAACCAGAATCTGATCTTGAAAATATATGTGAAAATGTTAGAAGTAATGCAAATTTGTCTGGTTTGAAAAATATTAATTTTTAAAAATTTGGAAGAGATGAGAAGAATTTAGTTGAAGGGGCAGTATATGCAATTATGTCTGAATTCAAGAACACTCCACTAGAATTTGACAATACTTTGCGAAAGGGCCTATCTAATATTGTGGAACAAAAGTGGCATTATTGTTTCAATCTTGACAAATAGATTAGAGAGTCAACTTTAGCTCAAGTAATGCCAAAGCTAACAAATAGATAGATTACTAAAGAATCTAAGAAATATGGTGTTATGTTTGCACCTAAATAAAAAACCTTTAGCATTCTTCAAAATAACATTGATGATGTGGTTAAAAAGTCAACCCAAATCTAGAAAATAATCTATGGGTTAATCACTGTAAAGCAAGGTGAGGTTGATCCCTCTGAAGAAAAGAAGGATGGCGAAGATGAAGGGAAAAAATTTTAAAATGATGATGAAAAAGAAGATAATGATGATATGCAAGAAGATGAAAGAATAGATAACACTGTTAGGGAGGAATCGGTAATGCAAGATGATGACATGACAACAACTAAGTAGTGTTGGAAATATTCAAGATATGACAAGTTACTGAGAGGGGAGGGGTGAATCAGTAACTTTTAAAATTTCAAACAATAAAATTGCATACTGATATATTCACCATTCATCCAAGTAACCTACTGTAAGCATGAAATAAAATCATTTGCAACACTTGAACACAAAGATTTGGTGACCTAGAAACCTTCCAAATAGAAAGTAAAACTGGGGTGGGGATGAAACCCACAAAGCTTCATTACTGCAGTATGAAGTTGGCCAGTTAAGGCTTACAATGACCACTTCTGGTGATCTGCCCTGTTAGGAGCACAAAGGATTGCTAGATCCACCTTGTTAGAGGATTTACAAACATACAATAAAGTATGCACTCTGTTAGGAGATTTACAAATGACTGTTAAGTCTACCTTGTTAAAGGATTTACAAAAATTGATTCACTTGTTAGAATGAAACAGTGGATATGATTACAACTGATTGCTGATAAGATCCGCTATGCTCTGATTCACCTTGATGTGATAGATAAAACTTTTCTGCTCCAAAACTTGACCTTGCTGAATACCTTCACAACTCAACACACATACTTTCGCACACATGTATTTCTTTCACACTTTCACATTTTCATTCATTACCATTACATTTGAATGATACAATACATTGCATATATATACCATCCAAATAAACAATACATGCAAGGTCGGCCAAAACAACAAGTGCAAATCTCTATAAAAAGTCGGCCCAAGGTAAAAACTCAGGTTCACTGAACTGACTCGGTGTCCTTCTGATACTCGGCGTCCACTGCGTTACTCGGCATCGTCATGCACTCGGTAGAAGTGAAGGCACGGTCCATACTAAACACTTCGAGTAGTTCTGAACTTGGTAACCACTGGAGACTCGGTAGAAGAGATGTCACTCGGTGAACACTTCTATCTGAACTGTAGCTCGGTGATCAAAGGAAACACTCAATAGAACCTTGTGACTTAGTGATAGTTAGTTTCCTTGATAACCGTCTGAGCTCGGTAAAATTAATTTCCTTGATAACCTCAGGAGCTCGGTTATCACGAAGTTCTCAGTCAATACTAAGTACATCTTCACTTGGTCAAAACTGATTCCTTTCTTTACCTCGAACACTCGGTAAACACTGGCTGCTTTGTTCATCTTGATCACTCGGTAAACACTGACTTCTTTGTTCACCTCGATCACTCGGTAAACACTGAGAACTAGGTAAAGCTTGGCTTACAAAGGAATGTCCGGTGAGAGCTCGGTAAGCATTTAGAATCCAATAAGTGTTGTAACTAATGACAAAAATGTATCATAATGCCAACAATCTCCCCCTTTGGCATTAGTGAAAAAAACACTTATGAGACAAAATTTATCTGACATGCTGATGACTGATTCTGAATATACATAGCTTCGTTATATACAACTCCCCCATAGAATGTACATACAATATTTACATGAGCTATATATCTCTTCCTTTGTACAATTTTTCCGAAAACACTTATTCACCCATAGTATACATATCCAACAATAATCTCCCCCTTTTTGACAATAATGCCAAAGAATAAAAGAATATATATACTTATATCGAAACACCAAAATGAGAGATGAACTCTGAATGTACCTGAAGAATAAGCTAGAGAGTCTTATCCCAATTCTCTTGCAAAATTTTGCAGGTGGAAAGAGCTACTTGAACTTCAGCCGAAAGTTCAATCACATGGTCTGCAATGGAGAAGTTATTATCATGGATTAATGTCTTTGAATGTGCAATGTGCTTCTGCATTGAATCCATGATGGGAAGGATCATGTTTTGGATATCTATCAATGTAGATCAGATCCTTGCCTCTTCTCTCAACAGCTCTGCCTGCTTCTCTGACAAAAATTTGATCCTGAGGTGATGAGATGAGCTTGAACTGGGGTCAAGCTTCAAGTTCTGTGCGCTCACCTTCAGATCCTCATCAATTTTATTTAGTTTCTCTCTTATTCCCTTAGTGTACTCGGTAACATCACAAAGCTTAGCAAAAAGAGATGTTACATTATTAAAAGAATTTTCCATATCTGCCAAAACTGAGGTTAATGCAACCTGATTTATTGCAATGTTCTGGGCAATGTGCCCCAACACCTTATTATCAAATTTATTTGCTGCACGCTCAATCAACTTTTCTTGTCCAGAGGCATCTTCATTGAATTTATTAACTGCCTCTTCCAATTGAATCAAAATGTGTTGAGAAGTATCAACATCAACACCTATAGCCTCAGTAATTATGTTCTGGGCATCCTCAATTATCCTGTATTCCTTATCCCTTTCCGATCTTAACTGCATCTGAGTAGCCTTTTTCTCAATAAGTTGACTAGCATACCTCATTTCTTCAATGGTAGCATTATCAAAGTCAATCTTTGGAATTACTATCTCTGTGTCCAAGTCAATGTCTTCAGGAATTTCCTTTCCAGTGATCATAAGTCTTAATGGTTGCTTTTGTTTGACTTCTGAGATGACTTGTTTGACCTTTGGAATAGACACAACAGTAGAGACAGAAGGACTAGCAGTAAAAACTGGGATGCTTGAGGGTTGAGTGCCAATAGGAGTATGTACAGGGTCAAAAATTTGAGTACTGGCCAAAAATGGTGATACACTCGGTAATATAGTATCTAAGCTCATTGTGCCTGAAGTAGATGGCGACAAAATTGTAGAACAAATTGGAGTAGTCAAAATTGGAGAACTCACAGCAATACCAACTGATGATGATGGAGTCGAGGAGGCCAACTCGGTAGATGAAGAGGGGTGCAGCTTGGTAGATGAAGTGGTAGTCACTTCCACTGATGATACCTGGAGCTGAGATATGGCAGGTGTAGATGGTAAATCTGGTGTAGATGAACCTGCTGAAGCTGACTCCAACCTTGATGATGTCACAGGTTTAGCTGGGGAGTGAGGAAGGGATGCAATAACTGCTGCTGCAATTTTTACTAGATCATCCTCCTTATATTCCTCTTCACCTTCTTCCTCTTTGTCTTCTTCCTCTTTCTCTTCTATCATTTCATGCAACTCTCCTGGTGTAACTGTGATGGATGGAGCACTATCTGATTCATCACTGCTGCTGATGCTGCTGTCATCATCCTTTATTTCTACTGGGTCTACACTGGGCTTATGTAGATGATAGATGTTTTTCCACATGTTTGTAGCATCATTTACAACATGCTCTATATCTTTGATCAAAATCAAACAAGTGTGGAATCTGATCATCATTTTACCTTCATAGGTTTTCAATTCAGATTTTACCTCTTCTCCAGTGAGACTAGGCCGAAGATTCTTCAGGGATTGCTCATATATATCTTTTACCGTCTTGGTGGCTAACTCCCATCTTGACTGTACTATCTCCAGTAGTTCTTTAGAGATATGAGGAGCAATCTGGTCTTGGGAGTATTTCCATTTTCCCATTTTGTTAAGTACCAGTTCGTCAATTTGCATTTTCTCTGCATCAGTCCTTGTCTCAAATTTCAATGCCTTGAAATTTGTGATGCCAGCTCCTTCTTCCAATGATTTGAGCCTTTGCTCGAATGTAGGTGTAGGCTTGACCAATACAGGTTCCTGAATATCTTTTCTTGTCCTCCGAGTAAATACTGCAGTAGGCTGCTTCTTGGGCTTGGTAGTGATTACCTTGCCTTTCTTCTTTGCCGGTTGCTCTTCTTCTGGTTCTTCTTCTCCTTCTTCTTCTTCTTCACTTTCTTTATCTTCACCTTTTCCCTTGGTGAGCATAAGAGGACCCATTGCCATTTTCAGTTTGGCCACTTTCCTCTTACCTTTGCTGATGGCCTGTGGAATTTTGATTTCCAGTTCAATTTTGGCCTTTGCTTCATCATAAGTACCAAAAATCCGTTGCCTTGGGTCTACTGGCTCATTTACCAGTGCTTCAATGATATCCCTTATTTCATCAATATTTACCTCATATGGAAGAGGTTTCACCCATGCAACTCGGGGTCTAACTGCCTGTATGTACACCTTGTCACAGTCAACCATAAAACATACGTCATCTTTATATTCTTCAACAAGCCTAGGAGGAATTCTAAATCGGTTATTCATCCTCTCCTTAAAGTCTTCAAAATACTTATCCATGATACTATCAAAATTTTCTCCCATCTCTGCTATAAACTCTTTAATCTGATATAAAATTAGGACATCTTTTCTCCATTCTACGGTTCCCTTTGATGGAAAGAATTTTTGTACATAAAATAGTAAACATATTAACAGAGATCCAAATTTACAGGGGTTATTCTTCGATGTCCTTATACTGTCCATGTTCTTGTTTAACTGCTTCAACATTACTTCTGACAGATCAAACTCAAGATTCTTCTTTACAATTTTCAGGGCCAAATCCATAGCTTCACACGGTACACTATTTAACCTGCTGGAACTATATAACTTATATGCAAAAATATGTATGCCAAATCTTAGTTCCGGATCTGTTACAGTGTTAACCTTCAAACCTCTACCATCCCACTCGGCTAGGGTTTGCCTCTGTAACTCATCCCGTCCTAGGGTTTTGGTGGTTTTGGCTTTGCTGAGCATCGGGAGACCCGTGATTTTGTGAATCATCTTCTTGGTTATCAAAACGGGTTGTTCCAACCACAACTGACCATTATGCACTCGACTCAAGATATACCTAATCCATTTGGTTTGGAAGTTTCT
Source organism: Cupressus sempervirens (assembly GCA_028749045.1). NCBI lineage: Eukaryota > Viridiplantae > Streptophyta > Pinopsida > Cupressales > Cupressaceae > Cupressus > Cupressus sempervirens. The sequence goes on along the minus strand of CM053789.1, from coordinate 314,713,466 downwards.
AGGCATATGCGCGATGTGAGTCAAACCTTTAGTTTCCAAATGCTTGTGCTCGATTTTGAGAGAACCATTTACACATAACTCCGCTAGGGCATTATCCATGTCCAATGTCCCTATTTCTTGAATAGCACACTTAAAAAGAGTGTGAATGTCATTCATGAGGAGTACCTTGGGTGGAATCTGTGATTGAGCTCCATTGGGATCGAGCGATTCAGCGATGGCAGGAACGAGCTTGAACGTAGGTGCCTTCCATTCCGTTCCCTTCACAAGCATTTTGGAACCCTTCTTCGCCTTGCTGCTGCTGGTGCTTGCGGATGCCATTGCTGCTCGGTGAGTGAAAAGGTTTCGTAAGAATACTTCGCTGGAAAATCTCTTCAAATCACTTGAACTCGATTGAAAGCCCTTTTTTTTTGTGTAAATCTCGAATTCGCGGTGAAAAATGAGGTTGAAATCTGCCCTTTTGATGAAAAATTTGCCATTAATGTTCAGTACAGAGGTAGCTGCGATCGACAGACTGTCATCCACTAGCTCAGCTTAAACTTCACAACTCGGTGACCAAAAGAAAATAGGTTAAACCGACCTTAACTCGGTAAGAGAAGAACCAACCATGCTCGGTAAGTGCAACTTGGTGAAAGAAGCCTTATTGCACCCGACTGAGCTCGATAAGGTCATGTACCGACCATGATCCTGATGTATCTGAAATACTAATTTGATCATATTTTCATTCTAGGACTGCTTAGGATATTGCTTTGTAGATACAGTCCTGGTCTTATCCTGATGAGTCTTAATTGGAAATGGTAGAGTCACTCACTTCTTGAGTGACCATTCCATCACTTAAATTATTTGGCTCGGTAGACTTAGGAATCCATTGCTGCTTCATTTGCTTCCAAATATTGTCTACTTTTATTTTCCTCTCATCCTCGACTTTCTTTATGTTCATGCAGTTTTTAGATATATGACCAAGTTCTGTACATGTATAACATCTTACAGTGGTATCCCTTTTTCTTAGGTGATGCCTTGCACAGTTTATGCCAGTATGACCATATTCTCCACAATAATGACATCTGCACCAAGTGTTGTATTCCCAACCAAATATTGCTTTGAAAAGTTGTTCAGCTGGATTAAATGATTTGGATTTGCATTGTGATGCCTTATGACCTTGCTTTTGGCATTTGTGACATTTACCTTCAAATTTCGGTTTCTCTTTGCATTCATTGGCTTTGTGTCCATGCTGATTGCAATTGTAGCACTTTCCATTAAATTTTCCTTTTCCATTGCTCCAACATCTGTTAGATGTATGACCTAACTTACCACAGTGGCTGCAAGTAGGTCTTTGATTCTTTTGAGTACCCTGTTTGGAGGATTCACCTTCTTCCTTGTATCCAAGGCCTGCTTTACCATTTTGTTTATGAAAGTTTTCTTCATTTTGCAGATTCAATTGATCCATGTCCTTTTGAGATTTTACCATTCTCTCATTGACTTTTTTTTCAGAAATTAGATCACTTTGTAAGCTTGCATTGATTTGCCTTTCAGTAATTAAGTCATTTCTCAAATTCTCATTCTCAGATCTTAGATTCATAATTTCTTCATTTGCATTAGATAATTGAGTTACAAGATTTTCAAGCTAAGAGGATTGATTATTCCTTACCTCTAAATCTTCAGCTGCCTTGTTCCTTTGCTCCAAGATTTCATATAGCCTGATGGACTGGATTTCTTGTTCCCTTTTGAGCTTTCTTACTTCTTCCTGCAGAGATCCATTCTTTTCTAAAAGTTCTTTGATTGCTTTGTCAGCTTCATCTGAACTACTTGATGGTGAGAGATCTTCAATCTTTTCTTCAACATACTGATGGTCATTCATTTGCCTTGCAAGTTCTTTTCTTCTTTTCAAGGATTGTGAAAGATGCTCTTTTGCTTCATTGAGTTGAGCCATGGCCATTTTCAAATCTAGCTTTTCATTCTCAATAGAAATTTTTATTGTTAGGGATGTTCCTGATGCTTCATCTCAAAAGATCAATTTATTTAATATAGATGACTTGAAGAAGATATTGGACTAGTCTACACTCCAAAATTTTTTATGTGAAAATCTAGTCTTGGTGAGTGTAGATGAGCTGCAAAAGGTAGTGATTGATTCTACAAGGGATAAGGTGAATCCACAAGAACCACGTTCTATCATCCCTTTAGTTACTAAAATGCAACCTCTAATTCAAATAAAATTAGACTCATCTACTAAGGTTTGACACACTAGTGAAAATTGACATTGTGGAGTAGAGGCAGATTGTAGAAGAAGACAAAGAGACTACAATAGAGCAAACATGATAGATTGATGCATCTATACCTAAAGTAGAAGAACAAGGTGCTACTCACATCATTATGATAGAAAAGAGAAAACTAGAAGAGAGTGAAGATACACCAAAAGTAAAGGAGTAAGAGGCCATTAAAGCATCAGTAACTTTACCAACACCTAGCTTTTCAGGTACTAAAGCTCTTTAGAAGTTGAGCATGGAAGCTATACCCTTAAAAATTTCAGTGGCAAGCTCAAGCTATTCTAATGTTGAAAAAGTAATTCACTATGGTGCCATCACTCTTAATGAAGAGGTTATAATACCTAAGTTTGATTAAAAAATAATGACATTAGAACAAATAGGCATTTTACAGCAAGTATTAGAAAAGAAGAAACATCAAGAAATGCTAAGGAGAGAATTTAGGAAAAAGCAAGCTCTACAAGACATTAAAGACATATTTTAGGATGTATTCAGCTTGCCTACTTTCGAAGAGACCAAGCCACTGCTAGAACAACTAAATGATATAGTGGAAAAGGTCAATAATGAAGACCTAGATACAAGTGCAAAACTTTTATAATGGTCTGAGAAGAAGTTTTAGGGAAAAGTAAATGAAAAGATATTTGGTGAGATAGTACTGACCCAAGTTGCTTTGGCAACCAAGGTTGAGGATGTAAAGAAGATACTAGAGAATATTTAAGCTTTGGGATGTGAGGAAGATACTTGAGAATATTTTCTCATTGTATGCTAAATTGTGTGACCCTACACTCTTCACCTAAGATACTAGACAACATATTGATAGACTAGAGAGAAATATAAACATATCAGGTACATAGTTACCTATGAACCTAGCTTAGAGTGAGAGGTATTTTCATTCACTTCTTCAATCACAAAGTCAATTAGCTATGTTAATAGTAGACGAGTTTACCATAAGAGCCACATTGACATGCATTCAGGCATCCCTCACTCCTCGTATGGATATACTATGCAAGGAAATAGGTTATGCAAAAACTTTTCTAAAGAAAGATCGCAATCTTTCTAGACTAGATGGCCTAGTACATCTTGCTACCAATTTTGTTATTCAACTCAAGTGACTAGAAGTTGCATGTGAAGACTGGGATGCAACACTTATGATCATAATGGAGGTCCATATATCATTTTTGGACAAACACACTATACATGTATAGTGTACAACCCATTTGACATTAGTGTCAAAAAGGTGGAGTAAGTAAGTATGGGGGTGTTACTATCTTATCAGTAAGGAGAGCAATACAAGGCAGGGATATCAGCTATGAAAGAGATTAAGATGAAAGAGTATCAACAAAGAAAAATCTACTCAGATGGAGCATAGATTTTGGATACAAAATAGTTACTACTAACTCAAGGGGAGTTATACATTTTGAGGTATATAGGTTATCGTGAAATTTTGAAATTTTGAAGTTTTGTATATAAGCTGAGTCATGGTTATGTTATACTCAAGAAGATTAGATTGATTTTTTATATGAAGTGTTTTTGACACTCATGTCAAAGGGGGGGATTGTTAATTTCAGGTTGGTTTTGACAAGTGAGTGTCAAAACACTTAAGCAATTTACTCAGTTCATGCCAAACTAGTAATACATGCTAAGTTGTAATGAGTGTTGAGTCACTCATGTGCTAAGTCACTCAGGTGTCGAGTAGGTAGACCATACCAAGTGATTTAGGTGTTGAGTAATAGAGTGGATGCTGGGTAGTTTAGGTACTAAGCTAAAAGAAGAATTATAGTATATGTTAAGCATCAATCACTTCATATGCCAAGTGACACAGAATGGATGTACTTGGTTGTTATGGCACAAACAACTATGTAAACTTTTTTTCAGCTGACCTAAGGATAGAATGTGATCTTTTAAAGATAAGGATGAATCTATTTGTAGAATCCCTAGTAATTACATGCATTCAATTAGAAAAAGGGAAGGTTTAAGTAGCAATATGGATGAATCTCACCTGTAGATTAATATCTAACCCTAGTTTTTCTAATCTTCTTAAGGAAGATGAAACCCTAAACTTCTTATGAGTGTGTAAGGGATTAAAGAAGAAATTTGCATGCATAGAAAATGCATTCATAGAGACTTACAAGTTATTAAGAAGGAATGAATTGAAAAATTAGTTAGAGAAGAACATAGGATACAGAGAAGGATATAGCATTCAGGCATCTGATTGAGAAGGATAAAAATATAAGTGTTTAGAGGTGATCTATTATCAGGCAAGCAAGTGCAAACTGCAAGATCTATGTTGAAACATTTTTGTAGGTGATTTTAGTCAAATCTCCTAATAGAGTAGTCCTAGTAGGCTATATAAAATCCTCTAAAAAGGTGCTTACTTAGTTGTAAGTTGAAGTCCTCTAATAGGGTAGGAGTTGGCAATTTTTGTAAGCCCCTAACAGGGCAGGCCTTTCACAAGGAAGATCATAGTTTATGATCAAATCATTGTAACCTTAATTGGATACACTTCACAACTATAGTAATGAAGATTTGTGGGTGTTGTCCCCACCCCATTTTTACCTTCTCACTTGGAGGGTTTCTAGGTAATCATATCTAGTGTCAAATCTGTGATTGCTTATATGTTTACATATTTTAGATGTATGTGCTTTACATGTTATTTTAGTTTTTGAATCGAATGTATGAGATGGATGTGTTGTGAAAGTTCTATGGGTTAATTTTCTAACTGCTGATTCACCCCCCCTCCCCCCCCCCCGATCCCCCTAGAAGTTCACCTTTCTACTTGTCATTCCAATAGAAGCCAATTTTTCATGTGTGAGAATCTAAGGGAGACAAAAAGTCATAGGGTTTTGCTTCATCAAGTGACCTAAGAGAAGAGTTTGCAATGGCATATTAAGAGAGAAGGCTTAAGGAGATATATGCTTGAAGGTTTAATAAGCTATCAGAGCTACAAAGTATGAAGGCCAAGAAAAATGGAGGATTGAATAGAGATCTATAATCTATAAGCAAAGTTATAAGTTGTATTAGATTAAATCTCTACTATTACTCTCTAATAATTATATCAATCTAGGGTAGATCCTTTGGATTAAGGTCAACCTAACAATAATTAGTAAATCTTTTAATAGGGTGAAATTCCAAGTGAATGGCTTGAAGTCCTCTAACAAGGCTCACTTCTAATAGGGTGATCTAAATCCTTTAATAGGGTGGCATTTAACAGTGTGTATTGTAACCTTTAATAGGGTTGGCCTTTCATAGAACATCACTTTAGAAGAGTGAAAAGTAGTAGCATGTTACTAGTGATTTTTCTCAAATTGGGTTTCCACGTAAATCACTGTGTTATGTGTGTTGATGAATCTATTATGTTTCATGCTTTACATTTCTACAAATTGATTTGACAATAAGCTACAAGTTTTGAATGATTGCATATTCATTTGGATGTTTACATGAGTATGAATGTTTTATGGGTTCATTGAATTGTGCAAACTTTTAATTGTACATTTAGACCTTGGATAACTAATTCACCCCCCCTCTTAGTTATTCTAAAGTAATTCCAACATTAAGGAGGTGGAAGCTTGAATGGTGAATAATAAATTAGAGACAAAGGATAATGAATGCCACAAAATATAGAGAACTAAACATGGATATGTAATCTATGAGGGAGTTGTTTTTTTATTAGATCAAGTCCTACTACTACTCTCTAACAATTATATTAGTTTCGAAAAATGCTTGGGATTAAGGTTCACCCAACTATCATGAGTAAATCCTTTTATAGGGTGACATTCTAATGGAATGTTCTAAAATCCTCTACCAAGGCTCAATCCTAATAGGGTGATTGAAATCCTTTAATCAAGGTCACATTTAATAGTGTGTGTTGTAACCTTTAACAAGGTTGACTACTTATCAGGATCACTTCGAAAGAGTGAAAATTAGTAGCATGTGACTAGTGGTTTTTTCAAATTGTGCAATTGATTCTCTAATGTTTTATGTTTACATTTTTGAAAAGTTTATTTGACGCAAGAGAGTAGCATACAAAGGTTTAATATATTAGATGACCTAATGAATGGATGAAAGCATATGAATCTATGAAGTACTGAAAAGTTTTATCTACACATTTGGACCTCGAATAACTAATTCACCCCCACCCTCTTAGTTATTTTAAATATTTCAATAATTCATATCAGAGCACTAGATTTTTGTGAGGAATTAGTTCGAAGTTAGTTGAAGCTAAAGACCAAGATGAACAAAAAAGAGGTGCCTAAGTTAAACAAGGTTAACTTTATTGCATGGAAAAAACTGATGAAGCCACATCTAGGAGGACTTTGATATTTTGGACAATCAACCATAGAAAATAAGTTTCTTGAACTAAATGGAGCCCTCACTAGTCAAAAACTATATATATATATATATATATATATATATATATATATATCTATATATATCTATATCTATATAAATAGAACACAATCAGGCAATGTTGGAGATTGCATCTTCCCTAAGCTATTTAGAGTTTGAAGAAATCAAAGGATGTAATATTGCTAAAGGTATGTGGGATTCTCTAAAAAAAATCTGACGAGACAAGAATGTGTTGAGAACCAAAGAAGAAGGTGTAAGAAGAAAATTTAATGATATGAAAATGCAAGAAGTTGAAACTATAATCTAGTATTGTGGAAGAATCAAAGATATTGTCAATATAAATAGAGTATTAAGTGGGAAGATTTCTCGGATGAGACTATGATAAAAAAAGAATTAAGAAAATCACTTCCTATATATGCTATTAGAGTCTGTGTTATACAAAAATTGAGATGTACCCATGATAGAGATCTGACCCTTGAAGGATTGGTTGGTAGACTTACAACTTTTGAACTTTCAATGTTTGCTAATCTCAAATCTATTAATGTTGAATTTACTTTCAAAGCTAAACTTACACTTGATGGACCTAAATATAAGAGAAAGAAAAAGGTCAAGCATATTTCTAGTGATAGTGATACACATGATGAAGATCTAAAAGAGCTTAAAGAACAACTAGCTAGGAGATTTCAAGGAGTTAAAGGGAAATTCAAGGGTAAGTTACCTATCATATGCTTTAACTATAATGAATTTGGTCATATTGTAGCTAGATGTCCCAAGAAGAGAAGCAATAGAATTGAAGAAAAATACAGAAGTAGAAAAGATGAGAGTAACAAAGACTATAATGACAAAGGAAAGAAATCCTGCTAACTTGTTGAAGAGGAATTTGATGGTGGATCAGATGCACGATGATCAAGTTATGTATATTGCTATGAAATATGATTCTGATGATGATGAGGAAAATCTATTGGTATCTTTTGTGACTAAAAGCGATAGATGGATCATTGATAGTGGACGTGCTCATCACATGACTGGAGACAAAAGTAAGTTCCAAACCCTTGAGTATGATAATGAAAATAGTGTTAGATTTGGTAATGATGAACTCTATCTAATAAAAGTTCAAAAAAATTAACCCAATAATTCACTGATCACAACTATTCACTACAGTATAATTTATTTATTCCATTTCAGCTCTCAGTTTTGTATGTGTCAACTTGCAGAAACTTATCATAGTTAACAATAAGAATTGTTGAAAAGAAGATTTTTGAAACCTATCATGGAACAATCATTATTTTGTCACCAATGTCAAACCTTCTAATTTCTAGTAAAATAATTGCTTAGTTTTTTCAGAATGCTATCATTTGATTGATTGATGAAGAGGATTTGAAAAGAAAGGATAACAAGAGTACCTTAAGAAAGGTTAAGCTATATGGTTTATGAAAGGAGCACTAAGATCAAATAACACTATGATGATATAGTTTATTGTTTATCTACTTAAGGCTAAAATGAATAGATATTCAAGAAAAAGAAGAAGAAGAAGAAGAAGAAGAGTAAAATGTGTTTGTCTAGCCTGAGTGAGAAAATTTAGTTCTGGCTGAGAAAAAAGTTAATATGAGCTAGGAAAAGGAAATTGAGTATGTGTCAAAGAAAGAAAATAGTATGTGTCGAGCACCAATAAAATATAATATGTGTCAAGCATCAAAGGAATGACAGTAATATATGAGTGAAGACCTAAGTCATGCCAAGAAACTTAGTGTTGGCCAAGCATCAGAAGCTAGTTAGTGTTGAGTGACAACTTAAAGAGTTTGATCGAACACTTGAAGAATCTGAGCTAACAAAGTTGATTGCTCAAATTTTGTGAAGAATGTTAAAGATAAGTATGATGACTTGGTGGCACATAACTCAAAATAAACCATTTTTAGGTGAATCTGATGAGGATTATAAGAGAATATTATAGAGAAAACAAAAAGGAAAATTCAATAGATTCAAAAAATTTGACCTAACCCTGAGATGGACAATTGTGATTGAGTGGAAAAAGATTAAAATTATTTATATAAGGGGTTACAAGGCCATGAGAAATTATTCTCAAAGAGGAGTTACAACAATCAGAGAAGAAGTATTTTGGTGTTTCTTTATAAGAGGGCTTAAGGAATGGATCTGTAGTTGGCATACTAAGGAAGGCTTAAGGAGCTAAAGGCTTGAAGGGAGAATGAGAAATTAGAGATGTAGGAGGATGAATGCCAGATAGAATGGACAATTGAACAAATTTTTTTAATCTAAAAGTGAGTTGTTTTGTTATTAGATCATGTCCTACTACTACTCTCTAACAATTTTATTAGTTTGGATAAATACTCAAGATCAAGGTTGACCTAATCATTATGAGTAGATCCTTTTACAGGGTAAAAATCTAATGGGATTTTCTAAATTCCTCTTACAAGTATTACTCCTAATATAGTGATTGAAATCATTAAATCAAGGTCACATTTAACATTGTGTCGTAACCTTTAATAAGGTTGGTTCCTTACAAGGACCACTTCAAAAGACTTAAAATTGGTAGCATGTGAGTAGAATTTTTTTCCCAAATTAGGTTTTCACATTAAATGCTTATGTGAAATTGTGTGATTGAATTTGTGGTGTTTTAGGTTTACATTTTTGCAAAGTTCATTTGACCAAGGACAATAATATACAAAGGTTTAAGATATTGGATGACCTAATGAATGGATACAAGTATATGAATCTTTTAAGTACTGAAAAGTTTTATTTGAACATTTGGATCTTGGATAACTGATTCACCCACCCTCCCCACCTATTTATTCTAAATATTTCAACAATTTCTTTCAAAGTGCTAGGTTCCTGTGAGGAAACAATCTTAAGTTACTTGAAGCTAAAGATCAAGGTGTATGAAAAGGAGGTGTCAAAGTTAAACAAGGTTAACTTTATTGCATGGAAAACATTGATAAAGCCACTTTTGGGAGCACTTGGACATTTTTCACAATCATCCATAACCATAGAGTTTGTTGAAGTAAATGGATCCCTTACTGCTCAACAACTAAACAATAAAAAATAAAACAATCAAGCAATGTTGGATATTGCATCTAGCCTAAGCTATTTAGAGTTTGAAGACATCAAAGGATGTAATACTACTAAAGGTGTGTGGGATTCTCTAAAGAAAATCTATGGAGGAGACAACAATGTACTGAGAGATAAAGTAGAATCTCTACAAGGAAATTTTGATTATATGAAAATTTAAGAAGATGAAACTATAGTTTAGTATTGTGGAAGAATCGAAGATTTTGTCAATATAATCAAAGGATCAAATGGTAATATTGAGGATGAGACTATGATCAAAAAAGTATTAGAACACTACTTCCTATATATGCTATTAGAGTCTCTACTATACAAGAACTCAGATGTACTCCTGGTAGTGATCTGACTCTTGAAGGATTGGTTGGTAGACTTATAGCTTTTGAAAATTTAAAGTTTGATAATTTCAAATATGGTAATGTTTAATTTGCATTCAAAGCTAAACTAACACTTGATGGACCTCAAGATAAGAGAAAGAAAAAGGTCAAACACATTTCTAGTGATAGTGATATAGATAATGAAGATCTAGAAGAACTTGAAATATTGATGGCTAGGATATTTCACAGAGGTAAATAGAATACAAAGGTAAGTTACCTATCATATGCTTAACTGTAATGAAGTTGGTCAAATTGTTGCAAGATGTCCTGAGAAGAGAAAGAATAAAAATGAAGAAAAATATAGAAGTAGAAAAGATGAGAGTAATAAAGACCATAAGGATAGAGGAAAGAAATCATGCTACATTATTGAAGATGAATCTAATGGTGAATCAAATGATCATTATAATGAAGTTGTGTATGTTGCTATGAAAGATTATTTTGATGAAGATGAGGAAATTCTATTTTTATATTATGTGAGTAAAATTAATAGATGGATCACTAAGACTGGATGTTCTCATAACATGACTCAAGATAAAATTAAGTTTCAAACCCTTGATACTACAACATTTGGGGTCAAATTGTGATGACAATTTGTGACGACGGTGTAATTTGTGTTGATTTTCATGTTTTCTTTTGAAATTACCCATGACACTATCACAATATTGATGTTAATATCAATAAATAGAAAAGGAAATGAAAACATGACATAAATCATTCCTCATTTTTTTTGTTCGTGTCGAGATCTACATGTGAAAGAAGGTCGAGAGCTCTTAATGATGGTGTATTTTGCATTGACATTATCAATTAAGTGTGTTATTAGTGACACACTTATTTAGATTATGTATATCTATCAAGCTCATTAGTTAGTTCACAATGTTTTCCATGTGATTTAGTAGCCATTGAGTTCTGCAGTTGCTACCGAGTCCTTTGGACTAATTCTAGTGGCTAACAAGCAATTGCAGTGTATATGAAGTTCAATAGTGTAAACTATGCATTCCAATATCTACCAAGTTTACCAGTGGTTACCAAGAAAACCTAGTTAGTGTGAAGTCTAGCAGTGGTTACTGGGCTTTGCAATATCTATCGAGTTCCTAGTTCATGAAATACGAAGTCAATATTCACTAAGCATTGCAGTATCTACTGAGTTTGTAGTTCATGTGATGAAAAGGCAGTAGTTACCAAGATACTCTGTGGTAACAAAGTGTTTTAGTGTTTGCCAAGTTGCACAATATCTATTGAGTCACCAGTGCAAACTGAGTTCAAGAGTACTTGAAAGTGATCATTATGGTCTAAGCTTCTACATGTCTACCAAATGCATGATGATGTCAAGTTATGGCACTAGATGATGAATGTCAAAACCTTACCAAGTCAGTCTTTAGAACCCAAGTTTCTTCATGTGGGCCAAATTTGTGATATTTGTGTTAACTTGTATTGTTAGCCAAATTTTTAATTGTTTTATTGGATTTATGAATAAGTAATGTATTATATAACATCCAATGTATGCGAAGATGAGAAGTAAGATGCATGGAATGTAATGTAATAATTAGAAGAGCAAAAAAGTGAATTATAAAGGCTACAACAGTTCAAGAAGTAGCAAAGACATATCTATCATAGAAGGTGATTAGTACTTCAAGGAATCTCTATCAGAAAACTCAATTGTAAATTAGAGATATAGTGCTTCTTCCTAACAAGTGATCCAGTTCAAATCCTTTAACAAGGTAGACATAACAATCTTTTCTAAATCTCATTACTGAGTCCATACTTCATTGTATATTTGTAAAACCTTTCGCAAGGTGGACCTAGTAGTCCTATCTACTCCTAACAGGGAAAATAATTAGAAGTAAACAATGTAAGCTTTAATTGGCCAACTTTATATTGCATTACTAAAGTTTGTGGGTATCATCCCCACCCCAGTTTTACTTTCTATTTGGAAGGTTTTTGGGTAACCAAATTTGTGTATTCAATTATTGTGGATGCTTTAATGTTTTTAGTTTCTCATCCATGCAATTAGATTAGATATGATGAATTAAATACTAAATGGTTTATTGGATTAAGAATTGAAATTGTTAAAGTTTTTTAAGTTACTGATTCACCCCTTCTCTCTTAGTAACTCAGCATAGTCTTGAATATTTCCAACAATTGGTATCAGAGCTTTTCGTTCTTAGGAGAAAGTTTAATAGCTTGAGAAATGATCAAGGATATGGAGTTATTCAGACTTGACAAAGCTATTGACAATGAAAAGTTAGATCTAGAAGTGGCCATTCCCCAACTTAAGAAAGTTAAGGAGAAACTTTCCCATTCTCTGAAAAGAAGAAAAGATCTTGGAAATCAAATGAATGATCATCTCTATGTTGAAGAAAGAATTGAAGACTTTTACTGTTCAAGTAGCTTAGATGAAGAAAATAATGCAATCAAAGAACTCCTAGAGAAGAATGGCTCCCTGCAAGAAGTAAGAATGCTAAAAAGAGAACAAGAAATTTAATCAGTAAGGTTATGTGAAATCTTAGAACAAAGGAACAAAATAAAAGAAGAGATGGATGGAAGAAAAAATGAAATCTAGAATCAATCCCTTCAACAAGTAGACCTTATGGATTAGCTCTCCAATGCAAATGAGGAAATCATGAGCTTAACATTTGAAAATGAAAGAATATGGAATGATCTAAATTCTGAAAGGAAAATCAATGAAAGAATGAAAACTTATTTGAGATTTGAAAGACAAGTCAATGAAGGATTAAGAAATAACCTAAACTCTGAGAAGCAAATCAATGAGAGAATGGTGAAATCACAAGTAGACATGGATCAACTAAATGAGAAAAACCTCTATAGGAAAAAAGGAAAAGCAAGAATTGGATACAAAGAAGAAGGTGAATCCTCAAAACAAGGTGCTCAAAATAATCAAAGACCCACTTGCAATCATTGTGGTAAGTTAGTCATACTTCAAATAAATGTTGGAGTAATGGAAAAGCAAAATTTAATGGAAAATGCTACAATTGCAATAAGCATGGTCATAGGGCTAACGAATGCAAAGATAAATCAAGATTTGAAGGCAACACTTATAAATGCAAGAAACATGGACACAAGGCATTAGAATGCAAAACTAAGATGATGAATCCAGTAGAGAAAACTATGAAAGCAATATTTGGTTGGGACTAGAACACCTAGTTCAAATGTCATTACTATGGTGAATATGGACATATTGGTATGAATTGTGCAAAACATCACTTGAGGAAAATAGATTCTACTATCAGATGTTACATCTGTACAAAACTTGGTCATATTACCAAGAATTATATGAATACTGGTAAGATTGAAGATGAGAAGAAGGAAAAAGTTGATAAAATTCAAAAGAAGATGAGACAAAAAGGGATTCCTAAGTCTACCGAGGATATTGGTCCAAGAAATGATGGTCAAGTCACTTAAGAATTGGGCGACTCCACCATTTCTACATGATCTCTTAGTGGGAGCACTAGAATTGTGATATTGAATGATACATTAGGTATCAATTCTAGTCTGCAAGGCAAAAGATCCAAATTAGTATTCAAGATAAAAAGGGATCATCAAGTATATGGTTGCTAATGTCTACTAGGTTACCTTGTCTACTGAGTGAGGTACCGAGTGTGGTCGAGAGTAATAAAGATTCATATGGATACCAAGTCACAAAGACTTCACCAAGTGATCAAAGATTAATAGTGAATGGTAGTCTATCAAGCATTATGATAACTCATCTATCTTTGTATCAATTATTAATGGAAAAATCTTAACAAAAGGCATGAAGGAAAATTCATTTTTCAACATGAATTTTCAAAGTGTTATTGCAAAGTGCTATTTTATTTGTGATCAAGCAACTTGAGAAAATTTCCTACAAACATTTTTGAAGTTTTCTCAAGATATCGAGTAAAATGGAATTCAACAACAACAAGGAAAATAAATGTTCTAATATGTTTGTTTGGAAGGTGTCAGACTTCAAACTCATGTCTACGATTGTAGAAACCCTAGACACAAGCAGAGCTCAATCTCAAATCCCTCCCAAGGTAATTCTTTTTAATGATATTAGAACTCATTTTAAATGCACAATTCAAGAAATTGATAATCTTGAGATGGATGGTGCCCTAGCTTAGTTGTGTGTTGATGGATCTCTATAACCTGAGCATAAACATTTGGAAGTAAAAGGATTAACCCACATTTCCTATATGCCCTTAGGATTTCAATTTAAATAGATTAGATATATCCTTAGTCAGGTGCATAGTAGTCAATTATGGTTAGAGCATCCAATTTTGATAACAATAAAGATGATTCATCAAATCACTGGCCTTCCCATGCTTTCCAAAGCTACCAAAATGTTAGGTCGAGCTGAGTTGGAAAAAAAAATCCTAGCTGAGAGGGATGGCAGAGGCATGAAAATAAGTAGTGTTGCTGATGCAAAATTGAAGTTTGGTATTCATGTTATAGCTCACAAGATATATGGTTCAAGCCATCTCAACAATGTATCATGTGAAGCTATTGACTTGGTGTATAAAGTGGTGAATAACAATTGGTATTATGATCTTGCCAACCTATTACTGAAGCAACTCAATAAGAATATGGAAAGTATTAGAACCTGCAAGAATAACTTGTGCAAATTTAGTTCTCTATTAACATGCATATTCTTCTATGTTCAGAATTTTTTCCCTTCTAAAGGAACTATGGCCTAGAGAAAGGATGTGCCAGTATTATACCAAATAAATGAATACATTATAGAAATGGGTGAAAACTATAATAGCTTCATGGACAACTACTTCGATGCATTCAAGGAGAAAATGAACAATAGGTTCAAGATTCCTAAGAAGTTAGTTGAGGACTACAAGGATGATGTGTGTTAAACTATGGTTGATTATGACAAGGTATACATCCAAGTAGTGAATCCTAGAGTTGTGTGGGTCAAACCTCTTGGTTATGAGGTAAAAATTGATGAGACTAAGGATATCATTGAAGCACTATTCAATGAACCTATGGATCCCAAGGCTCCATATTTTGGTACTTATAAAGAAGCCAAGGCAAGAATTGAGCTAGAAATAAAGCTTCCTTAGGCGGTTAGCAAAGTGAAGAGGAGGATAGCCAAACTGAAATCTAGTGCACCTCTCATATTAACCGATGGTAAAGGTGAAGGTGAAGAGTTGGTAGAGGATGAAGAAGAAACAAAAGAAGAAGAAGAACCTTTGAAGAAAAAGAGCAAGGTGATCATCACCAAGCCTCCAAAGTCATCCACTATAGTCTTCACAAGGAGATCAAAGAAGAAAGGAAGTGATATTATGTTCATCAAACCTCCACCAACCTTTCAAGACAAGTTGAAGAAAATGGAAGAAGAAGGTGGTATAACAAATTTCAAATCTTTGAAGTATGAGACAAGGACTAAGGCAGAGAAGAAGCAAGTTGAAGACTTGCTCCTGAACAAAATGGGTAAATGAAAGTACTCACTATATCAGATTGCCTCCCAAATCTCTAATGAATTGTTAGAGAAAATAGTCAAAGATATATATGCACAAACCCTAAGGTAGTTACTAAGGAGCATATCAGATGCTGAGGTGAAAAATTCATTAAAGGAAAATGAAGAAAAAATGACTCTAAGGTTTAATACTTGTTTAGTTTTGATCAAAGACATTGAGCATGTTGTTAGAAATGCTACAAACACTTGGAAAAATATTTATCATCTTCATAAACCAAGTGAATCTCTAACAGTGTAAAGGATGATGATGAAGACGACAAGAAGAAAGATGAGGAAGAAAATGTTGAAGAAGTGACTCATTTTGATAATGAAGAAGATGAAGAGGATCAAGGTGAAGAAGCCACCTAGAAAGATAAGCAAGATGATGAGGAGAATAACACACTAAAGATAGCCACTATAGTCATTGTCTCACTTCCTCACTCCCCAAACAAACCTTTGATTACATCCAACATGGAGGCAGCTTCAGCAAGTTTGGTTGTGACCACATGAGATACATCAAATGTCCAATCACTCTTTGCTCCAACACAAGTTCTTCAATATTCACTTCTCCAATATTATCTACTTTAGCTTTGTGTATATCAACGGTAAGCACACCAATTTTGTCTACTTCAATTTTAGATTCTACAATTTTGACTTCAACAATTCTGGACTTTTTGAGTATTTTAGTAAGTATTCCATCAGTAAGAACTATATCAATTTTTATTGCTAGCTTAAGTATGTCTACTATTATTTCCATTCTTGATACTAAAGCAATAAGTAAAAGAAGATAGTTGAACCTAAGGTTCAACTAAGTGCAAAATTTTTGGGGAAAGGAAAAGAGATAGAATACAATATAGATTTAGATGAGGAAATTGTAATTCCTAAATGGGATATTTTTAATATGACTCTAGACCAAATGCATACATTTGGTAAACTCCTTCAAAAAAAGGCTAAACAAAAAAAAACTCGTAGAGGAGAGAGACAAAGAGTTTAAGATTATAGAAGATGCCAAGAACATCTTGAAAGAGGCAATAGGAATTGAGGTTGATTCTTCCCAGCACATCTTGTTTAAAATAGAAAAAGTAGTCTAGAAGTTAAATGAGGACATTGAGGGTCAAGATAAACTATTTGAAAAGGCTGAAAAGAAATATGATAATAAAGTGGTGGAGCACATTGCTTAGCAAATTGCCATATATCAAGTTGAGCTTTCAATAATTTTTGTCAATCTTGAGACATCCTGTTTGAATGTATCATCACTCTTTGGAAATCTATGTGATATACCTAAGTATACAAAGGAGGTAAAGGCAAAACTGTCAAAAATTGATATTGATCTAAAAGAAAGTGCTCAACAGCTACAACTTGACCCTAGTTCAAGTTTAGCTCATTTCAAAAAGATCAAATTTTAGTTAGATATGCAAGATAAATTGCTAAGAGAAGAAGCAAGGATCCACTTGACATTGATTGACATACTGAATATGGCCCTTCTAATCATGGATGCTATGCAGAAACATATTGTATATTTGAAAACTCTAATCCATGATAGAAACTTCTCAATTGTAGAACACATGATTAATCTATCAGCAAAAATGCAAATTGCAATTCAAACATGCAATATTTTGCAAGAAAATTGAGATAAAAATCTAGCAATCACTCTCAAGGTACATTCTAAGCTCTTATCTCATTTTGGTGTCTCTATGTAAATATAGTAGAGTAAATCTTTGGCATTACTGTCAAAACGGGGGAGATAAGCTACATTGTAAAATGTTATGTGTATATTGGAGAAATGTTATAAGTGAGACACATGGTATGGGGGAGTAATATGCTATGATGGTGAACTACTCTGTATATACCTCACAAAGATCAATTTTGAAAAATCTCAAAAATAGATGGTGATGAATATAAGGTATTCAAATTTTGGATAATAAGTGTTTTTGTCACTAATGCCAAAGGGGGAGATTGTTGACATTATCAATCAAGTTTTTTATTAGTGACACACTTATTTAGATTTTGTATAGCTACTAAGCTCGTCAATTAGTCTACAATTTTTTCCATGTAATTTAGTAGCCACCAAGTTCTATAGTTGCTACCGAGTCCTTTAGACTATTTCTAGTGGCTACCAAGTAGTTTTAGTATATGTAAAGTTTAGTAGTGTAAATAGTGGATTCCATTATCTATCAAGTTTACCAAAGGTTACCAAGAAAACCCAATTAGTGTGAAGTCCAACAATAGTTACTGAGCTTTGCAATATCTATTGAGTTCCCAGGTCATGAAATGCAAAGTTAGTGTTAACCGAGCATTGCAGTATCTACTAAGTTTGTAGTTCATGTGATGAAAAGGCAGTGGTTACTGAGCTACTCTGTGGTAACTAAGTGTTTTAGTGTTTTTCAAGTTGCATAGTATCTACTGAGTCACTAGTGTAGATTGAGTTCAAGACTACTTAAAATTGACCAGTATGGACCGAGCTTCTACATCTATTGAATGCATGACAATGTTGAGTTGTGATATTGGATGTTGAGTATCAAAACCTCACCAAGTCAATCTTTAGAACCTAAGTTTCTTCATGTGGGTTGACTTTGTAATATTTGTGTTAACTTGTATTCTTAGATGACTTTGTAATTGTTTTATTGGATTGATATATAAGTAATGTATTGCATCACATCCAATTCATGTGAAGATGAGAAGTAAGATGCATGGAATGTAATTTAATAATCAAAAGAGCAGAAAAGTGAATTACAAAGGCTACAAAAGTTCAAGAAGCAACAAAGACATATCTATCATTGAAGGTGATTAGTACTTCAAGGAATCTCTATCAACAAAATCAGTTATCAATCAGAGATATATTGCTTCATCCTAACAGGTGATCTAGTTCAAATCCTTTAACAAGGTAGACCTAACTATCTTTTCTAAATCTCTTTACTTAGTGCATACTTCATTCTATGTTTGTAAGACCTTTCACAAGGTGGACCTAGCAGTCCTATTTGCTCCTAACATGTTGGATCATCAAAAGTGATCAATGAAAGCCTTAACTAGCCAAATTTATGCTACAATACTAAAGTTTATCGGTATCATCCCCACCCTAGTTTTACTTTCTATCTAGAAGGTTTATGGGTCACCAAATCTATGTGTTCAAGTGTTGTGGATGCTTTAATGTTTTTAGTTTCTCATGCATGTAACTAGATTAGATATGATGAATTAAATAATAAATGGTTTATTGGATTAAGAATTAAAATTGTTAATGATTTTTAAGATATTGACTCACCCCTTCCCTCTTAGTAACTTAGAATAGTCTTGAATATTTCCAACATTTTGTTCATATGATATATCTTTACATTTCTTTGTGATGCCCTTGCTATGTGATTTATTTGGTGTGGATATATCTAGACTTCATTATCGTTCCTTTTCTCTACAATTAGGTTGTCTTTCCATTGTGATCTTTGCATTTCATTGCCGTGCCCTTGCTCTATGATTTTTCTCTGCAATTTGGTTTCCATGCCCTTTCCATCTCTATGTTTCATTAATGTTCCCCTACTCTGCAATTTCAGTGTTGTGCCCTTGCTTTGTGATTTTTTTGGGATACCATGCCCTTACTCTGTGATTTCATTGCCATGTTGTACCCTTTCTTTGTGATTTTCTTCAAGGGTATGTAAATGTTGGTTTAGTTTCCTTCTAAATAGGTATCTCTTTATATCTCCTTTTGAACATGTATATTTAGTGATCTTTTTAAAGGTGCTTATTACATCTTAGCATAACATAAAATTGATCCAGTTGCATACATATTCCAAAATCTAAATAATACAAAGATAAAAATAACTCAACCTATACAAAGTGAATTACCTCAAGATCCTCCACAAAAATAATACATGCAAGGAAAAATGGGCAGAGTTCACAAGAAATTTAACAAAAACGTATCATAGAAGTTATTTGTAGAAAGAAACTAACCATAACTAGTTAAATGGATCTCGTTGTCAATTACTTGGGTTGATAAAAAAATCATGTTGAACTTTAATTAGATTAGGTACAATAAAATGAAAAATGATCTATTCCTAGCTATCAGGATCAAATATAGTTTTTGATGGTGATAAAACTACATATGCAAGGAATTGCATAATAAATTCAGTAAAGGGTTGAGTGTAAGGAGTTGAAGAAACAAGTTTCTCTTCTATGTAAATGCCATAATCACAAGGCTCATTCCCTTGTAGAACCCTCTACTACAATGAAATTGTCTCTAAACCATGCAAAGGATGTTGAAGTGATTCCCAACATCAAAACAATCTTAATAGAATTTGATACTTTGGAATCATCATAGGGAGATTGTGCCAATAATTGAAACACTCTTAGAATGATTTGACATTTGAACTATAAATTCTCAAAGAGACTTGCAATTGATTCCAATGTCATAGTACCTATCATGACACTTTCTTGGATTCTATCTAGTGGCTCCCATAATATCCTCTATGTTATCTAGCTATTGTTTCGATTATGTAGTCTCTTTCTAAAGCTACTCTTTGTCCTTCTCCTTCACTTTCATGCTTTAATTTTTTATTATTAAACTTATTAATATCTACCTCTACCTTATCTAAAATCAACTTCACATTGTGTTGTAACTTTGGCATAGGTGTTTGATCATCGATAGCTTTTATTTTAGTATTTAAGTTTTTAGGATTGGTCAACACCCTCACTTGCAGACCTCTCATGTCAAGCACTTTCTATATTGTTTCAACACCATATTTTTTCTTTTGAGCTAATAGTTCTTTAGGTGCACATTATTCTAAAACATTAATATTATTGAACAATTGTAAACTCTTAGAAAGTGCATTCTTGTTTTCATGTATGTAAAAATAATAACTAACACTACCATTCGATCATTTATAATGTAGTCAACCCGGTTAATCAAAAACTACACTAATTTAACTATTGTTTCCAATGTCATAGTACCTTTAGATGCATTTTTCTATAAAGCATTAATTTTTTTGAACAATTGTAAACTCTTAGAAAGTGCATTTTTGTCTTCATGTATGTATGTATATATGTATGTATGTATGCATGTATGTATATATATATTCATGTGTGTAGCTACATACGTATGTATGTATGTATGTATGTATGTAGAGGGATCTTGTGGATTGTGAATTATTGATTAATCATTCCCCATATGTTTTGATTGATTATGGAGAGTTGCATGTGAAAGAGGGTGGAAACCTTTGAATGAGGATGGAGAGTTCTAAACATTGGTGGAGATAGTGGAGATCTAGGATTTTGTTGTCACTCCCTTGTGGTGTTTGTGCTAGTGCTCTGTGATTTTCTTCAAGGGGAGAAGAGGTAGCTAAGTAAATGTTTTTTTCGTTTCCTTCTAAACATGTATCTCTTGTTCATATATCATAGCTTTGGATAGATTGAAGCATAATTGATTATGATGATTTTATGCATATGTGCATGTATGTATGCAAATTAGTTCACTGTGTGAATTACTTTACATGCATACATACACACTTGCATAGTACTTTTGCTAAATTAAATTACTATGCATGTCTTAAATTCACACAAGAAATTATCCTTGCATTCAATCTTATTTATTCATACCAAACTAAGTATGCATAAATATGTACTTATAGATTATATTATCTCTTGGTGATTGATTAAAGATCTTGTGCATAACAACATCCAGGTAACGATTAGATGCATTCACATTAAGTCATAATAGGATCAAATAGATGATCCATTTATGTTACGTGATACTTGTTTTATTGAACATTTTGTTTAACATAATCAGTAATACTAGAATTATACAGCTATAAATGATATTCTTCTTTATTTTATTTATTTATATATACAATTAAGACTATTATTTTTCTTAAAACTAGACTTTATATTTGTTATCACTAAAACATAAATATAGATCTTTGATAGTTATCTTTTTTATAATTTCAAGATCTTCATATTTAACATGAAGAGATTCCACTACTGGACAACGGAATAGCCATAATGTGGAGCCACATAGCTCATGGGTTTTTCCACCAATTTATATTTTTGTCTTTCAAAAGTATTATACGTGAATGTTCTTCTGATTTTTCATATATTTAAGAAAATTTCACTTGTCATTTGAGGTAGTTTTCTATTATGAGATAGAGAAATCTATCATAAGGATGGACATACCAATTTTGATCATCCTACTTTCAAAGCTGATTCCTGTATGAAATTAATGAAAATACTTGCAACTGACACCCTAATTTTATGCAACTTGTCCGATCAGCCATTCACACAACCATCTTCCTCTTACCCAACCATATAATCTTATGCAAATCTCTCTCCTCTAAAGATCAATAAATGGACCCATTATCATCATGAGTAGGCTCACTCTCCTCAAATGAATTCAATCAAAACTATTCATACCAAACTAAGTATGCATCAATTAGTACATACAAACTATATTATCTCTTGATGATTGAGTAAAGATCAAATATAGTTTTCCAAGGTGATAAAATTGCATATGTATATTTATGTATGTATGTATGTATAGACATATGTATGTGTATATGTATTTCTTTATCTCATTTTCATGCCCTTGTGATCACCTGCTGGGGGAAATATAAAGAGATACATATTTAGAAGGAAAAGAAAAGAACATTTACATTGGCACCTCTTCTCACCTAGAAGAAAATCATAGAGAAAGCACTACTACATTTGGACCAGAACACCATAAAGTGCACCACTATCACAATTTTACCCCAAATGTTGTAGTATTGTAAAGGGCACAGAGATCACAAGGGCATGACAGGGAAATGATATTGTAGAGAAAGGGAACATAGATCATAAGGGAACAACAAAAAAATATAGAGATCACAAGGGCATGGCAACAAAATCCTAGATCTCCACTAATCTCCACAAAGGGAATGAAAATGAAATGCAAAGATCATAAGGGCACAAAAAAAAATCTCTACCAATGGTTAGAGCTCTCCATCCTCTTTCATACACAGTTATCCGCAACCAAAAAAAAAGGGAATTTTTTATGTCATATTTTTTTGTTATTTTTTATATCTAAAATCAGCTTCACATTTTGTTGTAACTCTTCCATAGGTGTTTTATCTTTGATAGCTTTATTTTCAACATTTCAACATTCAATTTTTCAAGTTTCATGTTAATTATATAGTCCTTTCCAACCTAAAAACCACTTTGTTACTTCATTAAAATTAGGACTTGAACAAAGCTAATGATAAAAAATATCCCATATTCTAGAACCTAACTAATAAAATAATAAAGCTCACTCAACCCATGCTAAGTGACTTAGGTCAAGGTCCTACACAAAAATAATGTAGATAGGAAAAATGGGTAGAGTTCACAATAAATTTTAGAAAAAATTATCATAGCAAATATTTTTAGAAAGAAATAAGCCATAAACTAGTTAAATTGGTCTAGTTTCTAATCAGCTAGGTTTATTAAAAATTCTTGTAGAATTTTCATCAGATTAGGTACACTAAAATGGACAACTGGCTATTCCTAGCTAGCAAGATCAAATACAGTTTTCCAAGGTGATAAAATTCCATATGTAGATGTATGGAGGTATGTATATGTATATATGTATGTGTATATATATGTATGCATATGTATGTATGCATATATTTATATATATTTATCTATATGTATCGATGTATATATAGAGAGATTTTTTGTATTGTGGAGATCAATGGAGATTTAGCATTTTGACACAATGCCCTTGGGATTTCTTCATTTCATTACCATGCGCTTGTGATCTCTACATCTCATTGTTGTGTCCTTGTGATCTTTGTATATGTATTTATATATGTATGTATGTGTGCATATGTATATGCATATACGTCTATATGAATCTATGTATGTATATAAACAAAGAGATCTTGGCACAATACAAAAACAATAAAACTCACTTAACAGGTAACATTGTCATTGGTATTGTCACATAGATTTAAACATAACTATTTAAGGAGTGCGTTAGGATGTGTATAGGATAACTTTACATAAACTATAAAATAAAACACAAAGGATTACACTAGGATATTATAGTATTGTAATTACAAAAAAAACCTAATTTGGCCAAGTGGTGTATGATAGCAAAGAGTTGTATTAGGTGAGTAATGCTCACCAGTGGTTATAGGAATATATCTTCATCAAACCAATTAGAAACTAGAACTACATATTCATTAAAGTTAATAGTTTAAGGGTCTTGATCCTATGAATATAGGTATGCAGGCAACCTGATAGGTGGAGTATGCCTCCAGTGTGCAAACACCTTGGACATAGTGGTGTAGGATCACCTAAGTAGGCTAGTGGTAGACCTAGGGATTCTTAGATGTTTTGGCTTTTAATTATCCTATCCATATCACTAAATAAATAATAGGATTAATTTGGTTCTAAGGTATGGATAGATTGGTTGGAAGAGCCCAAAATGGTAATGTTTCTCCTAGTTGCTCAAATAATTGCTCATTTGGGTTTATAGAGAATTTTTGGGTTTTGAAGGCCAAATAGGGACAAGAAGTATTTTATGCACCTTATTAGGTGTTTAGTAACCATTTAAGGCCTAGTGCATAGTCCGGTATCAATTGGAGAAAGTTTGGGGAGAAAATTTGAAAAATTTGAAAAATTGTTCAATTTGCAAAAGTTGTAATTGACAACTATTTGACAATTTCTTGCAAGAAAATATTTTTTTTAGTTAGATCCTTCCAACTATCTAAAATAGTTAGGAGTTTTCTTTGGAAGACTTTATAATTCCATTTTCAACCTATCCAAGAGGTTGAAGAATATTTGGTGTGACATTGTAAGAACTATGCAAGCAATTTTCCATATAACAGTTTCTTGTGTTGTGTGTTTTTAGTTTTGTATGGATTAGATGCAATAATTTTTGTGTTGGAACTGTTAGCGTTAACCAATTCAAGGTTCTATAAGTATTAGGTTGAACATTTCATAGATTTTGTGTGTGTTTAGATTAATTGTTTTGTTGGTCAGTCATCTATTGTCCTAAGATAGGTTGTACGCATAGATGGAGATCTAGGGCCACTTCCCTCCATTGGTATTGTATGGCTTCTTGAGATTTTTGGAACTACACTTCATGTACTCCATGTATAGTAGAGTTGGGCCAATGAAAAGAACAACATTTATTATTAAGGTAATTCCCTAGGCAAGTAATAACAACTTGGTTAGGGATCACTGTTTATTATAGAGCTAATAGAAGTGGTTGAAAGTATGGATACTTCAACCTAAGCATGCTAATTGTTGGAGGAGTATGCAATGAAGCCCTAGGAAAAATGGGAGTCTATGGGAGGATTTATATGGTGATAAATGGATTTTTAAGTGTAGATAGCTAGTAAAACCTTGAAACCCTTAAATTTAGCCTAAAGTTGTGCCTATATAGTACAAACAGTTTGGTAACCCTAGACCACCAAAATCTCTAAGGACTCCTAAAATGGCCTTGAGAATAGTAGTTTGTTTGGACACTTTTAAAGGGTTTTTGCAAGATATTCTAGTTTTTGTGCATTTGGAGAGTTAATCATTGAAGCCTTTCTTCTAAGCATTTGAGTCCTTTTGCACTTCTAGGTTGCTGCTCAATTAGTGTTTTGACATTGTTTTGGGTGTGGAATCTTGGAGAGAGACGTAAGGTATACCTAGGTATCTAGTTGAACATGTGGGAAGATCCAATGTGATTTGGGGCTATATGGGTGTTGATTTGAGTTGACAAGTAAGCTTGTACTATTTAAATGAGGGTAACAAACTAAAGGAGTATGATCTATTGGATAGAATCCTTAGAGGCATAGGGTGTGTAGAAACCCTATTTGGTCAAGTGAATGACCCAGTGAAGACCCTGAAGAGCTTGTGGTTTTAGAGAAGGATTAGTTTTCACATTAGAGTACTATTAGAATAGATTAAAGATTTGGGAAAAGTTGGTGGATTTATACAAATATTGGGGAATCAGTAGGTGAAACTACTATTGTGACTAATGTAGAACTAGAAAAGGAAGTTCATGAGCAGAGGGAGAAAAATAAGCTCCTTGAAGTATCATTTGAAGAGGTGAAGACAAACTTATAGGAAGTTGTTGATTTAGAAAAGAGAAGGAAGAAGAAGACAATGAAAAGGGTAAGGATGTAGTAGAAGAGGATATTGTACCTAAACCTAACCTTGTCTTGAATGAAGAGCCTTTCTTTAAGGCTATCAAAGCCCTACGAGGAAAAGCTATTGAAGGTGTGCTACTTTTCAGTTGAAAGATGGACATAGATGAAGTCATGGATTACATAGGTGGCATGGATGACCATTTAGAGTGTGAAGGGATATCAAAAGCACAAAAGGTTAAAGTGGATAAGTCAAGGCTCAAAGGTTGAGCTCTAACATTGTGGAAATATGTACAAGATACAAGAGTCACCATGGGTAAGACAGCTATAGTTAATTGAAATGTTATGGTTACTAAATTGAATGATAACTTGCTACTTGAAGACTTTGAGATCCAACTCCACAAAAGAAGATAATGAATGAAGAAAAAATACTTGGATGTAACATCCTATAGTGAGGAATTTTAGAGGCTATGTCTAATATACAAAAAGAAAGAAGAGGAGAAAATAAAGGTGGTTAGATATTTAAGTGGTTTGAAGTAGCATATACAAGAGGAGATTAGTTTGTGGGCATTTATCACTATCCAAAGGTTCCATCAGTTTGCTCTAAAGGTAGAAAAAAACGAAAAATGAAAGGAGATTCTAATTTGAAAGATAGAGGCAAGGGAAAAAATTAGAGAGGACAAAGAGAAGGCTACCAAGGTATAGGTTGTGAGCAAAATAATCAAGGAGAGAAAATGCTCGTAGAGAAAATTAGTGATAGCTCCTCAAGAGGTCATTATAGTAGAGGGATAGGAAATTAAGGAGAATCAAATAGGAGAAGAGGATTTGCTAGATCCAAATCATATTTTCCAAGTATGAAATGTTATAACTATGGTCAATTGGGCCATCCAACTTATAGATTCTTGGAGAGCCCTTCTTCCTCAAACAAAGACAAAATGATGGCATGTGTTCAAGAGGATAATTGCACCAAGGAATCTAATGTGGATCAAATTGAATCTAAAAATAGGTGAGAATATCATGTTTAGGAAAGTATTGATCAAACAACTAGCTCCTAATGAACCTAGACATAGAAGGGCCTTGTTTAGGATAAAATGTAAAATCTTAGGGGAAGTGTGGAAAGTGGTGGTTGATTTAGGGTCCACTAATAAAGGGATATCATAGGAGGTTGTTACTAAGTTGAAATTCAAAAAGATTCACCATGAAAAACCCTACAAGGTTACTTGGCTTAACAAAGGGCAAAGTATCTTGGTAATGAGAAGGCTTGGGTAGATTTTTCTATTGTAGGTTATAAGGACAAATTATTAGGTGACATTATCCCATGGATGCTTTCCATATTTTGGTAGGTAGGCATTGGAAATTTGATAGGGTAGTTGTGTATGATGACAAGCCTAACACCATAACCTTCAAAATAGGAGGTAAGACTTTTAAAATTAAGTCTTTATTGGAAGGGGAGAAAACACAATCTAAGGTACCTATTGTAATTTTTGATAGTGGAAAAGAATTGGTTAAAGATCTTAGAGATGAGGAATGTTAGAGTTCTATAGTAGCACTGAAGTCTGGAGCAAAATAAAATGCAGTCAACGATCCCTTACTATTTGAAGTCCAAACCTTGGTTGAAAAGTACAAGGACATAGTGAGTGATGGTACTCTAGCTACCCTACCTCCTAGGGAGGGTTATAAGTCATCAAATTGATTTTGTTCCAAGTGCATCCCTGCCAAATAAAGAAGCATACAAGCTCACCCTAGATCAAAACTTAGAAGTGGCAAGACAAGTCAAAGAATTGATGCATCAAGATTTGAGACAAAATAGCATAAATCCATCTGTTGTCCTTGTTATGTTGGCATCTATATATTTCACTAAGTTGGATTTGAGGAGTGTTTATCACCAAATTAGGATAAAGGAGGGGGGTGAATGGAAAATAACATTTAAGACTAGCGATGGTCTTTATGAATGACTTGTGATGTCATGTGGTCTTTCCAATCCTCTAAGATAATTTATGAGGCTCATGAATGAAGTTCTCAAGGACATTATAGGAAGATTTATGGTGGTTTTCTTAGATGATATAATTATATATAAAAATACTAAGGAGGACCATATCAAACATGTTGAGGCAGTTTTGAAAAGACTTCATGAAGAGAAGCTAGCCATCAATCTTGAGAAGTGCGACTTCTTCAAACAAGAAATTGTGTGCCTAGATTTTTGTAGTGTCCCAAGGAAAATTGATGATGGAAAAGGAGAAGCCTCATGCTATACCACATTTTCCTACACCTACCACATCTATTGAGTTAAGGAGTTTTCATGGCTTATCCCAATTATATGGGAAATTCATTAGGAATTTTAGTTGTATTTGTGCACCTTTTCTTGATACTATAAAGGGTGGCATCAAGTATAAGTTTAAGTGGATGTTGAAAAAACAAGTAGCTACTCAACCTATCCTACAATTTCCTAGTTTTGAAAAACTATTCACCCTAGAATGTGATGCAAGTGGCTTAGTAGTAGGTAGGGTTTTGAGTCAAGAAGGTAGGCCAGTAGCCTTGTATAGTGAGAATATTAATGAGGCTAAGAAGAAGTATGCATCCTTTGACTTAGATCTCTATGTCTTAGTTCAATGTCTTAGTAAATGGAGAAATTATTTGCTGCCCAAAGAATTTGTGGGGTAAAAGTACAAATCTGTGGCACCCTTTTATAAAGAAAAAGGCTAACAAAAGTACAACTATTCACCCTCAATGACATAAAAGTGGTATTATTATATAAATTTGAAAATGAAGTAAGCTAATGAAATGTGTACATATGGATGAAGTTTAGGATTATACTTTTTAATAATTATTTAATCTAAGAATTGATATATTTTTCCTAATTTTTAAAGACAAATTTTCACTTGCTGAAAAACACTAAAAATCAAGGGTATTGTTCCCACCACAAAACTATATGGAAATAAACACATTTCCTTTTGATCTCAACTTATGTTATAGATAAAATATATTGCCTCAAGAATCAAAATTTTTTTGGCTTTAGGACTATATTTTCTCTTTTATAATTATTCAAATTTTGACTTACCTAAAATCGATAGTTTTCATCACCCAACATATTTTAACAATAAATCTCTTCAAACTAGAACAAAAATTATACATTCTAGAAGAGGACTCTCTCTTCTAGAAATTCATATGATATTTAAATTTTTTTGATATGATTTAATATTTTTTCTTTCTTAAAATCAACATCTTCTGGAGTGTTAAAATACATACTTTTAGAAATTTTAAATTATGAAATACTATATCTAATTAAAACACTATAATTTCTATATGAGAATACTCTTAACTTTGAGCACTATAAAATGGTGTTTATATGTTATTACAAAAATACCATAAAAGATAGTAGGAGTTGTTGTAACATCAATTTTATGAAATAACTTTATTTCTTTAGTAATTGGATACAAGCTAGTTTAAAAATGCATTTAATAGACATTTCCGATTGGAAAGGTGTGAAACCATGTATAACTTATCTAGAATAAATTTAGCAAGATTATATGTTTGAACAAAATTGATTTTTAGAAGTACTCAAATTCAATCATTCTGATAAGTCATCCTAAAAGATGACACAACTTTGAAATTTAACCCTATTTTGTTTACAAATAATCAAGCTCTTAGCTACATCAACACTCAAGAGAAGTTCAGCAACATACATTTGAAATGGATGGAGTATTTATAGGCTTTCATCTTCACAATCAAGCACAAAAAGGGGTGATTGGATAAAGTGGAAGATGCACTAAGTAGAAAAGTCATGACAATTCAAGAGATTTAGCTCCAAAGCATTGGCATAGAGAGTTTTAAAAACTTCTACTAGGAAGATGAGGAATTTGTTAAAGCCTACAAGGTATGCATTGATTTCAATAATCACTTTCATTGAAAGATTTTAGAATATACTTTTCAAAATGAGTTTCTATTCAAGGGTAATGACTTGTGTATACCAAGGGGCTTAATGAGATAGAACCTAATATAGGAGAAACAAAATGGAAACTTAAGTAGATACTTTGGTGTGAGTAAAACCATAGAACTGGTCCAAAGGTTCTATTATTGGCCCATGCTAGTGAAGGATGTGATCAATCATGTGGAGAAGTGAATGTTATGCATGAAAGCCAAAGGACGAATGAGAAATGCAAACCATTATCAACCTTTACCAATTCCAAACTAGCCATTGGATTGTGTAAGTATGGATTTCATCATAGGTTTATCCAAAACCAAGAAAGGATATGAAAGCATTTATGATGTTGTTAACAAATTTAGAAAGATGGGGGATTTCAAATTATGTAGGACAAATAATGATGCAATTCATATTATCCATGTCTATTTTTCAAAGAGGTTGTGATGATTCATGACCCTCTATTAAGCATAGTATCACATAGAGATGTGAAATTTACGAGCCACTTTTGGAAAACTTTGTGGAGGAAACTTGGCACAAACATGTCTTTTTGGTCAATCTTACCATCCCCAAACTAATGGTCAAACTAAAGTGGTTAATAGGACCTTATGTAACCTTCTCAAGTGGCTAAATAAAGAATATGGTCAGGCTTGGGATTGTTAGAAACAATAGTCCACCAAAATAACTGAGAGGGGGGAGGAGGGAAGGGTGGGAGTGGGGGTTGAATAAGTTATCCAACAATTAAAACATTTATCTTCTTTAAACAAAATTAACAATTCAATCAAAGTTTTAAAAAAAACCATGATAAATTGTACATAGACACGTACACTAGATATGTTATCTAGGGAAACCCTTGATCAGAGGGAAAACCTAGGTAGGAATCATGCCCACAAGATGATGTACTAATATAAATATTCCTTGTTAGAGGATGGACCCTGTTAGGAATCTATTACAAAATTTATTACAATAAGTCCTTGTTAGGAGACTTTGAATCCATGTTAGGAGATTCCAACCCTATTAGGAGTTGTGGTATATTGTATGCAAGATAAGCCCACTACCCAAACATGCAATTTCAACTACAAGAAGAGCTCACTACTTAAATAATTAATTTATTGTTATCTTCTTCTTTTCTCTATACTTTCCTCTATCCTATCAACTAGACTAGTTCATGAACCTCAGATTCAAATACCAAACCTCAAATCACTCAGCAAAACCTCAACAATGATGTTTCTTTTACTTTCACACTACTCTGCTCAACTTTGCACTTTGAACACTCTAGTGCTTATTGACCATTTCACATTACATTCCTTTGATACCATGATAAAGTAAAATGTCCTTCCTTTATATAAAGTCCATAAAACAATTCCTTGAGTTGTCTGTTAGTCCTTCTCAATTAATTATTATAAGCCCACATTAAGAACATGTTACACTTAGTGATAACATTAATCTTTCACCTTGCAACTTAAATAAATTTTTGTACATGCAATATATTGATGAGAAAGCTTAGCCACATCATCACCAACATGTCTTCTCGATATCCTCAACTTGAATCCTCAAGATATCAGCTCTGCTAAAAGATATAATGAGTTTACTAGAACATGCCTCTGTAAACTCTATCTTAGAATAGACATCACCATAACTTACATAACTTCTTCTAGACTTTTCCTTTCTTCTTTTGATATTAACTGCATATACTAGATACTCAAAAGTATCTCCCATAACCTTGGGTGGTTATCATGCTCAACTAGTTGTCCATACCAACTTGATCTTTCCACTATTCTTCTATCAGATACCACAGACAACTTGCTATGTAAACATCAAACATGCTATGTTGACATCAATGACAAAATTAGTCTTGAATGTAACATATAATCATAGTAGTACTCCCCCATAGAAATATCATCAGCATTCATGATTCCAACCAATCTTCCAATAGTCCCTCAACAGTGTCCTCCTTTGGCATTGATGGAAAAATAGATGAAAAAAATCTAGTTCCAAGAATACCAACAAAAGACTATTCATCTTCAAATCCTCTTTATCAATCATAATCCCCCATTGATATACCTCAATGTTCTCTATACCAAAGTATGATTTTGCATACTCAAAATTCTCCCCTTTAGCATTTTTTTTCCATGCCAAAATTCTCCCCCATTGACATTAATGTCAAAGTTTTCTGCAACCAACATCTCTACATCAAACTTTGCAACAAATGATACTTACTCAACTCGAGTGTCAAAAGACACTATTCAAAACAATATCACCAAGAGTCCTAGATGACTTTGTCCATCATAGATACTCCCCCATATAGGAAGCATCAACATCCAGTCTAGACAAACAATGGTGCTATACTACCCTAGACTAATGCATTCTTGCATCTTCTACTCTGAGGTACGAAGGAGCATAACCCCAAGTATACCTTGCAAATACTCAAAAGTATCTTTGGGAAGAGGCTTAGTGAATATATCTACAATCTACACTTTAGTGTTTACATACTCCAATTTGATTTCCTTTTCTACAACTTTCTCTCTCAGCATATGATACTTAGTGAAAATGTGTTTAGTCCTCAAATGTAACACTAGATTCTTAGACATATATACCATGCTTGTGTTGTCATAATATATAACAATAGGTTCACTTATTTCTATCCTTATATCCTTTAGCATCTGCTTCATCTAAATAACTCGATTACAATTGTTTGCTTCTACAACATACTCTAGTTTTGTTGTAATTTGAGATGTACAATTTTGCTTCTTCCTTAATCAAGAAACCAATCTTCCTCCAGGAAACAAAGCTCCTCCATTGGTGCTCTTTTTGTCATCCATACTACTTGCCCAATTTGCATTAGTATAAGCATTTAGAGTTAAATCATTAGATCTGTCATACCATAATACAAACTCAGATGTTCACTTCAAATATCTAAATATCTTTTTCACTATTGCATAATGTACTTCTCTAAGATCAGCTTGGAGTGTTGCAATAATTCCAACTACATTTGCTATATCCAGCCTTGTGTGACTTAGATATTGCAATCTTCGGATCATAGATCTGTACTTCTTATGTTCAACAATAGGTGTTTCATCTTTTGTAGATAACTTATGTCTAGTTACCATATGTGTTCCAATAGGTTTATAAGTTTCTAAACCAAACCCTTTTATTAAATCCTTCAAGTACGTAGTTTGAGAAATAAAGATTCCTTCTTTATTCCATACAATTTAAAATCCTAGGAAATATTTCATCTCTTCTATCATACTCATTTCAAATTATTTCTTCATTTCTTTTGTAAACTTCTTACTTTCTTCATTATTTCCTCCAAAAATAATGTCATCAACAAATATTACCAAAATCATTAAACCATCATCAATTTCTTTCGAATATAGATTGCTATCTTCCATACCTTTTCCATATACAAGCTTTGTCAAATGCTTGTCCAAACTTGCATACAAGGTTTTCGGTGCTTTCTTCAATCCATACAATGATTTCTTTTGTTTTCACAATATGTCCATGTCATCTATCAAAGGACACCCTTTAGGTTGCTCAATGTACACCTCTTCTTCAAGTTCTCCATTCAAAAATGTTGACTTGAGATCCATCTGATATACTTTAAATTTCTTATGTGTTGCATAGGCTAAGAATAATCTTACTAGTTCTATTCTAGCCATTGGAGAATAAGTATCTTCATTATCTATTCCTTCTTTCTGTGAGTAACCTTTACATACCAATCTTTCTTTTTTTCTTACAACTTCTCCTTGCTCATTCATCTTATTCCTGAATACCCATTTAGTTCCTATCACATTCTTTTTTGTTGGTCTAGGGACCAATTGCCATGTTTTATTTCTTACTATCTAATCCAATTCCTCTATCTGATCTTAAAAATTTAATCTTCATACCAGATTCATTCTCAACTCTATTCTTGAATATCTTAAACTTTTCAAATGCCTCAGATTTCTCTTTAAGAAATGCACCCACATCATTCTAGAAAAATCATCAACTAGAATCATAAAATACCTTTCACCATAAAATTCTCTAGTCTTTGTAGGACCATTGAGATCTATGTGTATAATATCCAACTTTAGTGTAGTGGTAGACTTCTTGCTAGGAAAAGAAGTTCTATTATGCTTTTCCAAAACACACTCGCAAATTGTGTTAGTAGGCTTTACAATCTTTGGAAAATCTCTAACAAAAAACACTTTACTAGTCCTCATAATACTATCAAAGTTTATATGAAATAGTATCTTATGCTATAACCAACTGTCATCTACCTTTGCAACCAAACATGCCATTTTAGTGGGATTCAACTAAAATACAGTACCTCTAGATCTAGTTCCTGTTCCAATTACCTTTCCATCTTTATCTCTGATCTTTATCTCTGGTGCATATCTTTTTTGTGAACTGAAACTAATAACCTTTGTCTACTAGTTGTCCAATACTCAAAATATTGTTCTTTAAACCATCAACAAAGTATACATCCTCGGTGTTAGTTTTACAATCCAAAGTTATAGATCAAATACCTTTTACTTGGCATGTTGCATTATTTTCAACTATAAAAATTCCTCCATCCTTAATTTTGAAGTCAAAAAACTTGTTCATGTCACCACTCATATGATTTTAACAACCACTATCAATTATCCAATTCAATTTCTTCTCAACCTATGATACCAAAGCTACTTTCTCTAGAATTTCCTCTTTAATTGCCACAAATCCAATTTCATCATCACTAGCACTTATTTCTTGTTCATCAAAATTATCATCTTCATTTCCATATAGACATTCTCTATCTTTTCTAGGCTTTCAACTTCGCTTATACTTTTTCTTTCTTTGAGGACACTTAGATGCATAATGACCATATTCATTACAAGTCCAACACTTAAAGATTTTCTTTCTTCCTTTTTCTCTTCTTACCAGAAGGGCTAGTACTTCTTCAATATTTTTGTCTTCCTCAGATCTACTACTGGTAGAAAAAATCCTCTAGAACTTGTGCTCCTTAATAGGCTAGGTTGAATATTGAAGGCACTAAAGGTTGTCTCCATTATGGTCAATTCTCCAGACCATCTAAGTTTATTCTCAATTGCTTGAAGTCTTCCAAGCAATGTCTCCTTTGCGAAATCTTTGGTACATGATATCAACAATTGTATCATCCAAATTTCTAACCTAAATGGTGGTGTTAGAGTCTTCAATATCTTCCATATAACCTCATCATCTTCTTTAGTTCCTTCTTGAGCTTTAATACCTGCAATAATTTCCAATATCCTTCCAATATATGTTCTTACAGATTCATCTTCCATCATCTTAGCATCTTGAAACACACAAATCTAACTTTGTACCCTCAACTTCTTAAAATGTGCATCACCTTCAAAACTATTTTCCAAAGCTTTCTAAATCAAACATGAAGTAGCACGTGATTTTACTTGATTGTATTCAATTTTAGGAAGTACAGTCAATAGTGCTTCTCTAGCTCTCATGTCACACATGAAAAGATCTCTCTCTTGCTTAGTGCAAATTTACTAATCTTTTTCTACAATGATTATCTTCACTAATTTTGTCAAGATCCAATATTTTGGACCCATACACAACAAATGTGTCTTCATATTTTGTCTCCAACTATCATAGTTTGTTCCATAAAACTTTGGACTATCATTCCTAAACATGTTCACCATGGATCTCCCAAAGCTATTAAACTTTTTCTTCAAAGAAATAAGGCTCTGATACCAATTGTTAGAAATAATATTCCACCAAGATAATTGAGAAGGGAGGGGGGGGGGGGGGGAGGGTGAATAATTTATCCTCATATTGAGTCCATAGAACAATTCCCTAAGCCAACTATTAGTCCTTCTCAATTAATTATTATAGGACTACATTAAGAACACATTACACATAGTGACAACATTAATATTTTTCCTTGAAACTTGAATAAATTTCCATAAATGAAATATCATGATGAGTAAGCTTAACCACATCATCATCAAAGTGTCTTCTCCATGTCCTCAACCTCAATAACCAAGCTATCAACTCTGCTAAGAGATATAACAAGTTTACCTAAATATGCCTCTATAAACTCTATCTCAAAACAGACATCACCAAAACTTACATAACTTCTTCTAGAATTATCCTTTCTTCTTTTGACTTTAACTACATATACTAAATACTCAAAAGTATCTCTGATAACCTTAGGTGGTTATGAAGCTAGACTAGATATTCATACCAACTTGATCTTTCTGTTGTTCTTTTGTTAGATACAATAGACAATTTTCTATGTTGAGATCAATGACAAACTCAATCATGAATGTAACATATCATCATAATAATAGTCCCCCATAGGAATATCATCAAAATTAATGCTTCCAACCAATCTTCCAACAATCTCTTAACATGGATGTTATCATCTCACAAGAAAAATATGCTTATAATGATAGTAGATATAGGACTATTGGCAAGAGTCATGTTTAGATTGTCTATGGAATGCATCCAAGTGGTGTATGTAAATTAAGATTTATTGGAGACATGGATCAAAAAATTGGTCAAGATGAAGAATTTTCTCAAAGCATGAAGGAGATTCAGGAGCAAGTCAAGAAGACCATCTAAGCTAATGCTCAAAACCTCAAAGCCAAAGTGGATGGAAATAGGAAAGATGTTCAGTTTGTTGTTGGTGACTATGTTATGGTCCATTTGAACAAATCAAGGTTTCAAAAATGTGTGCCTACCAAGCTACATATGCCTTGCAAAATCTTGGCAAAGTATAGAGAAAATTCCTATAAGGCAGATTTACCATCAAATTTAAGCATATTACCTATTTTGAATGTACAAGACTTGGTGGAATTCAAGAGCACATTACCTCAAACTAAGCCATGTGTTCAAGATGAAATTGAACATATTGTAGCACCTAGCGTGAGCAAGTTAGAGGTAGAGAAGGTGTTAGATTCTCAAGGGGAGAAGTCTACAAGGCATAAGGTATATATGGAGCACCTCATCCAATGGAGGGGAAATCCAATTTTAAAGGCTACTTGGGTTTTTGAGATAGAGTTCAAGAAGGCTGGAATTTCCCTAGGCATGTTGCCACTAGGTACAACTTAGTTTTTGTTTTTATGGGGGGACTATGGTGTAGGAGAACCAAAGTAGGATAATGGTAGACCTAGGGCTTCTTAGATGTTATGGCTTGTAGTTGTTCTATCCAAATAACTAGATAAATAAGAGGACAAAATTGGTCCTAAAGTGTGGATGGATAGGTAGGATGAGCCCAAAATGGTAATGTTGCTCCTAGTTGCTCAAAAAAATTGCTCATTTGGCTTTATTGAGCCTTTTTGGGTTTTGAAGGCTAAATAGGAAAAATAAGTGATTTAAGGACTCTATTAAGATTTTAGTAACCATTTAAGGACTTGTGAAAATTTTGGTATCAATTGGAGTAAGTTTGTGGAGAAGATGTTAATAATTGCAAAAATTGTTCAATTTGCAAAAGTTGTCATTGACAACTTTTTGAAAATTTCTTGAAAATAGAGAAAAAATTTAGTTAGAGCCTTCCAAATATTTGAATTAGTTGGGAGAACTCTTGGGAAGGCTTTATAAGTTCATTCTCAACCTATCCAAGGGGTTGGAGAAAGTTTGGTGTGACATTGTATGGACTATGCAAGCAATTTTCCATATAATAGTTTCTTGTGCTATGTGCTTTTAGTGTTGTATGGATTAGATGTAGTAGATTTTGTGTTGGAGGTGTTGGTGGTAATTGGTTCAAGGTTTTGTAAGTAGTTTGTTGAAAATTTCACAAAGTTTTCTGTGATTAGATAAATTATTTTGTTGTTCAATAGTTTGTTGACCTAAAATAGGCTGTATGCATAGATGGATATCTAGTGCCACTTCCCACTGTTGGTATTGTATGGTTTCATGGGATTTAGAACTAGGCTCCATGTGCTCCATGTACAGTAGAGTTGGGTCCAAGTAAAGAAAAACATTTATTTTTAAGGTAATGCCCTAGGCAATCAATAACAACTTTGTTAGGGATCACAGTCTATTGCAGAGTTGACAGAAGTGGTTGAATGTATGGATACTTCAATCTGTTAGAGTTGGGTTCCTATTGTACCAAAAGACAAATCTGTCAATGCTTGATACAATCGCTAAAATTATAGTACACATGAGGTGGTGGTCACGAAATCCCGAGGGGAGAGCTAAACAAATTTCTAACAATCTCCCCCTAAATGTTACCCAAGGTTCTGATGAT
Source organism: Cupressus sempervirens (assembly GCA_028749045.1). Lineage (NCBI taxonomy): Eukaryota > Viridiplantae > Streptophyta > Pinopsida > Cupressales > Cupressaceae > Cupressus > Cupressus sempervirens. The sequence goes on along the minus strand of CM053789.1, from coordinate 314,675,747 downwards.
TGGAACATGTGACCCAGCACTAATACCACTTGTTAGAGTTGGATTTCCATTACATCAACATATCAATCTCTCAATTTCTAATAAAACCACTCACCTTATAGTTCACAAGAGGTGGTTAAGCCCTTCTCACAAATCCCAAGGGGATAGCTGGACAAATTTCTAACACAACCTAATCATGGTAAGTGTTAGAGTAGTGTGTAACAAAGCCCCCAGTCAAATGTGAGTCTATGGGAGGAGTTACATGGCGATAAATGGCTTCTTATGTGAAAAAATCCAGTGAAATCTTCGAAACCCTTGAATTAAGCCTAAATTTTTGCATGTATAGTATAGATAGTTTGGTAACCATAGACCCCCAAAATCTCTAAGAACTATGAAAAGGGTATTGAGAAATGTAGTTTTTCTTGGCACTTGTTAATGGGTTTTGCAAGATATTAGGGTTTTTGTGCTTTTGGGGGGCTAATCCTTGTAGCCTTTTTTCCACGCATTTAAGTACTTTTGCACTTGTAGGTTGCAATTCGATTAATGTTTTGATATTGTTTTGGGTTTGGAATCTTGAAAAGACACCTTAGACATACCTAGATATCCATTTGAACATGTGGGAAGATCTAATGTGATTCGAGGCTATATGGGTGTTGATTGAAGTTGATGAGTAAGCTTGTACTATTTTTTTTTGTGCACGAGTTAAAGGAGTATGATCTATTAGATACAATCCTTATAGACATAGGTTGTGAAAAACCTTATTTGGTCAAGCGAATGACCTAGTCGAGACCCTGAAGAGCTTGGGCTTTTAGAGCAAGATTGGTTGTCACATTTGTTAGGATTAAAGCGTGGACAATAATAACATTTACATGCAAATATAAACAATATCAGAAAATAATAGATCACACAGAAGAGAACACAAGACACCAAGATTTAATGTGGTTCACCCAATCCCTAGGCTACATCCACCAAACAACAATTCCAATATTGTTACTATCCAATAACTACAACTTTATCATAATCTGTAATCCCTTACAACTCAATACCACCACAAGAAGAAATTTTTGCATCACACCTTATGGAAAAATCCTTAACTATACAAGTTTTTTTCCACTTTAGGGTTATAGATAATTAAAGTATTTCAGCCCAAAGTTACTAATAAAATATTAGCAATAAAATAGGCCCTGATAAAATATTAGCCAAAAATTGTGGAGCATATACAATACTTTGCTGATTAGTCACCACAATCTAACAATATCCCACTTGGGGACTAATTAGACTCCACTCTAAATAAAAATCTCCCACTTGGAGAGTGATCTTGTAGAAATATCATGACCACATGGGGCTCCCACTAGATCAAACCACCCTAGAATTTACTACTTTTTCATTCTATTTAGTCTAGAAGACCAACCAAAGTTGAAGATAAATCCAACTTCTCCTTCATCACTACCTTTGTAAACATATCTCCTAGATTGTCATCTATATGTATCATGTCCATCTTTAACTATCCATCATCCACTACTAACTGAATGAAATGGTACCACAAGTGTATGTGTTTTGTCATTGAATGTAGATTAGAATTATTTCCAAGATGAATAAGTTTGAGAATAAATAATTGATCTCCACATTGGATGATAGTGACATTAACAATTTTTTTTAAATTACTTTAACAAGGGAAGAAATTATCTTGCATGAGACGCCACTCTATCAAGAAAATCATCATAAACAATGTATTCAAGTAGTAAGAGAATCATTAGCTATCTTAGAACCAATCCAGCAGAAGAGTTAAAGTAGCAAACCCTACAATTTATAAATAATAATAATATATAATTATCACCTTTGACATCACCTGCATTGAAAATTAGTTTTATCCATCTCAATTCAGTGGCATGTTTAATTGAGTGCATTATAAATACTAATTTTTTTCCATTTGGACCACTTCATGCAACTTTTCTATTCAGATTCATTCAATGATCATTGGTCTATTTAAAGTATGCACGTATTTTATGTGGCATAATTGGCAAATCATCTTTAACTAATTTTGAACACTACTGAAGGAAAGTTAAAATAGTAAGGTAGCGTTACACCATCAAAATTTATCATATCTAAATTTCAAAAATTTTACACAAAATATACAAAACAACATCTCAAGATTTAAAATTGGTCAGAGGCTTACCCAATTTTGAGTTAGTGGTCTCCTGATTCCAAACCATCTTGCTCATCCCTAATGTCCAATATATCCAATTTTTGAATTTCGGTGCTCGAGTCTCAAGATATCACATGTTAATGAAAGGTGTTGAGATACGTGTTTTTTTTGTCCCAACCATCATTAACCTTAACCTTTAGAGGTTAAGATTTGGAGTACAAAACACGTGTTTTGATAAAAAAAAATTCTTAAACTCTCATCCAAGGAAAACATTATGCATTTGGAATGCGCAACCAAATGTTGAGAAGGAATCAGATTGAGATTTATGAATGAGCATGATAACAGTTGGAAAATAGAAGACATGCAAGCTGTTTGTTAGAATGCTTGAATGAGGTGTATCGTCGAAAGAGATGAACTCGTTTGGTGTCAAATGGGAAATCATACATAGAAGGTCTAATCAGATAACAAGTTCAAGAGTCTTTGAACCAGGAACCAATGACACATGGGACAAAAAATGTTCAAACTAACCTTATGGAAATAAAGTGGTCATATCTGCATGGAGCAAAGGAAAATATCAAAATAATGATGTGTAATTTTTGAAAGAATGACCAATAGTTTTTGAGGAACGAATTGCAAGTTGTTTGAATAAATTTCTAGAATATGTCATTTTAATAAATGAGGCAAGGCACCTGCAATTTGTGCACATTTTGAGAGAATCTGTCAAGTCACATATATAATAGTGTGAAACCAAATAATTTAACAGTTGTCAAAAATGTTACAAGTACACATGCACAATACATTGGGATAGATTTATAAAGATAACAACATAGTGGAATTTCTAATAAAATGCATGAGAGAAGTTTGATTTTATTTAAGTTTATTTGCGACATGGATAATGTCAAGTGTCATTTCTATATGTTGGAGCTAGAACACGCTGACAGAATATTTTTAGAGATGTTCTATTAAATGAATGATACTTTAATTTAAAAGTCTCTTTGACTACTAGACCCAAGAATGGAGGTCATTTTGTTTCCATCACATGATCATCACTAAGGGTAAAAGAAAAAATCTACGTCACCTTTTATAAAGGAAAAGTATACTCGAATGTGAACTATTCAACTTTGATGACATAAACATGGTATTTGTGTTTAGAATTTGAAGATGGTGTAAAATGATAAAATCTATGAAATTGGATGAATTTTATGCCTATAATTGTTATAAAAAGTTCAAGTAAAAGTTTAGTCATCTTTTTAAATTTTCAAGTCCTTTTTTTAACTATGAAAAATATAGGGTGTGGTTGACGTCAAAGAAGTATATGCCAATCACTGAAGAAAAAGGGTAAGAAATAAAAAGCCCAACAATCAGAAAGTGAAGAAGATGAAGAAATTTTAGACTGTAATCCTAAATTTGTTGAAGCCCTAATTACAAGGAAATATTCCAAAGGTAAGATTCATCTAATCTCATTTTCTTGTGAAGAAGTTGCTCACTTTTCTGCAAGGTGCCCAAATAGAGAAGACAATGATGAAAAGAAAAGCAATAATTACAAAGGCAATAATGAATTCAAGAACTAAAAGGACTACAAGGACAAAGGTAAGAAATCTTGTTTTTTATGGCTAAAGATTCTGATAAAAGTAAAGATGAAATGGTATACATTGTTGTAAAAGATGAATCTGATGATGAAGGACATAAAATGGCACTTATCTCTTTTGTTATTAAAAATGATACATGGATTATTGATAGTGTCTACTCACATTATATGACTAGAGACAAAAAAAAAATTGAGCACATGGAACATTATGATGGTGGTAGTGTAAGATTTGAAAACAATGAACCTTATTGTATAAAGGGAAAAGTGGGTATCTCATTAACCAATAAACTTAGATGCAATAATGCTTATTGGATTGAAGGACTAAAGCATAATATACCAAGTGTGGCACAATTGAATAACATTGGATTCAAGGTAGAATTTATGAATGGGAAGGCCAACCTACTAGATGGAAAACGAAATTTGGTTGGATGTGGCATACAAATAAAAGGTAAACTATTTAATCTACATCTCAGTGAAAGTTCATGTTTTATTGCACAAGTAGAAGAAAGTTCGGCATGGTACAAAATATTATGTCATATGAAGTTTGATAACTTGATCATGATAAGTGAAAATGGAAGAGTAAGTGGTATTCTTAGCTTGAGGAAACCTAATATGGTTCTATGCAAAAATTGTTAAAGTAAGATGGGAAAAACTAGTTTCAAAAGAAAGAATTATCATTCTGAAGAAGTTTTAGAGCTTGTACATATAGACTTATGTGGACCTATTGGACTACAGAGTTATAGTGGAGATAAGTTGTTCATTCTTTTTGTTGATGGCTATAATGTGTCTAAAATAAAATCTGAATCTTTTCAAAAAATTAAATGGTATCTAGAAAGAGTAGAAGAAGAAACTAGAATGAACCTGAAATGTTTGAGATTAGACAGAGGTGGTGAATTCATTTTCAATGAGTTCAATGAATTCTACATTGAAAAAGGAATTAAGAGATAGGTATTAGCCCCTAGTATACCTTAGAAAAATGGTACAGCTAAATGAAGGAACAAATCAATCATGGACTATGCAAGAACATTGATGATAGAAAATAATGTTGTAGTCAAATACTGGAAGGAAGCAATTAGTACTATAGTGCATACCTTGAACAGAGTATAATTGAAGAAAGACTCAAGTCAAACTCCTTATAAACTATGATATCGCTACAAACCTAATTTAAGTTACATGAAAGTATTTGGTAGGAAATATTATCTCTTGAAAGTATCTAAGAAAGGTAAATTTGGGGTCAAAGGTGATGAAGGCATATTTCTAGAATACTACTATAGAAGCAAAGCATACAAATATTTGAATTTGTCTAATTATAAAATCATAGAACTTGCACACATGAGAATTGACGAGTTTGCAAATGATGCAGGAGCATCTTGCATGGGAAAATTATTTTAAAAAAGGAAAAAAAATTATTAATAATAAAAAACAATTGTCGAGGAGAGAGAAAGTGACGAAAATTAGTGGAGAAATAATAAAAAAAATAAAAAGGGGAAAAATGAGAAAAGAAAGGAAAAGGGGATTTCTATTTTTGAGGTGCATAGGTGGCATAATAGAAAAGTTAAAAATAAAATTAAAAAATGGTTATCATTCCATTTATCGAGGTGTGTTGGTGGAATTCTAGAAAGTTATGAATATTGTAGAAAGTTGTGGATATTGTAGAAGGTTATGGAAGCTGTAGAAGGTTATGGATATTGTGTAGGTGGAATTCTAGAAGGTTGTTGATAATTCATGCATTGGGTGGTAGGTTCCTATTTAAGCAAGGCATATGAGCATTTCTAATCAAGCTCAAGAAGAAGGTGAAAGCTCAAGAGGAGAAGCTCGAGAAGGAGAAGCTTGAGAAGTAGAAGCTTGGAAATGTGAAAGCTTTGGAAGGAAAGCTTGGAAAGGTGAAAGTTGTGGAAGGTGTGAAGGCTTCAAGGTGTGAAAGAGAAGGAGGAAGTGAAGAGTGAGTTTTCCTGAATCTGTGGATAGAGCACCAAATGTGAGACAATTTACAACAGGATTGTGGTAGAGTTGTGAGGGTGTAGACAGAGCACCGAATGTGAGGCAGTTTACACTGGATCTTGGATAAGGTTGGAGATGAGCTAGTGACTCCAGTTTAGAAACAAGGAGGTTTCTTGTTGGCTTATGAGCACAAGTTGAGATCTTGGAGGTTTCTACCAGAACGTGGATCTAGACTAGCTTGGATTTGTATTGGATCTTGAGAGATCTTGCAAAAATGTTATTGTAATTGCTATAAGTATTTTCAAGTAAAATAAAATTTCTTGTGAAGCATTTTTTTATTTCTCTTGGTCTCCATATTGTTGCACTATTGGCTATGAGTTGGTAGGGTGGTGTGGCCCTTTATCAAGCAGTATCAGAGCATATCTATAGCAGTATAAAAGAGTGAAGATGAAAGCAACAATGAGCCTAAGGATTACAAAAGATTTTTTTACTATGAACCTGATTCTTTGCCAAATATATCTAGAAGACATAAGGCCTCACTTCCTAAGTCCCCAAAATCTCTAAAAGCTACTAAGTTGCAATTACTACAACTCAAATCATAGTCTAAAGGACCCAAGTCACAGTTAGAAGCCACCAAGCTGTTACTAGAGAAAACCAAGTTTGATGGACCTGAGTCACAGATAGTGGGACCCAAGCTTAATATAGAAGATTATGAAGAAATGTTAAAGATTCTTTAGATAATGAAAGTTTGATTGAAGCAATGAATGAGGAAATAGAAAAAATAGAGAAAAACAAAACTTGGACTCTTGTTCCTAGACCCAAGGATAAAAATGTAATTGGCACAAAGTGGGTATTCAAAAATGAGCTAAATGAAGATGGAGAAGTTAGTATGTAAAGGTTATTTGCAATAAGAAGGTATTGATTATGGTGAAACTTTTTCTCCTATTGGAATATTAGAAGGTTATAGAACTTTACTAGCATATACAACTTGCAAAGGATTTAAAATTTATCAAATGGATGTAAAATCATCATTCTTGTATGGAATTCTTGATGAGGAAGTCTACATAGGACAACCTAAAGGTTTTGTAGATCCTAGCAAAAGAGATATGGTCTGCAAATAACATAAAGCATTATATGGTCTCAAGAAAGCTCCCAAAGCTTGGTATGAAAGACTTCATAACTACTTGATATAGATTGGTTTTCAACGAAAAAATGATAAAAGTAGTTTGTATATCAAAGAAGGACTAGACAAGAAGATTGTGTTGGCAGAAATATTTGTGGATGACATTTTATTCACATAAATGATGACTTGTGCAAGACATTTTCAGAAGAAATGAGTAAAGAATTTGAGATTTCTATGTTTGGAGAGATTAAATTCTTTGATGGATTGTAGATCCAATAGAAGAAAGATGATATCTACATTACTCAATCTAAATATATCAAGGAGCTACTAAAGAAATTTAGAATGGATAATTCAAGAATAGTTGGAACTCCTATATCTGCTGGACATAAGATTTCCAAAAATGATGATTCCAAAGAGGTAGATTAGAACACATATAGTTCAATGATTTTAAAATTATAGTATGTAGTGCATACAAGGCCTAATAATGCTTTAGTAGTCAGTATTGTGGAAAGATTGTCATAAAATCCCAAAGAAAATCACATGATGGAAATCAAAATAATCATGATATATCTGAAAGCTATTGAAGAATATAGTTAATGGTTTAAAAAAAGAGGCAATTTTGATTTAAAATTATTCACAAATGTTGATTATGTAGGAAGTATTGATTATAGAAAGAGTACCAGTGATGGAGCATTCTTTGTTAAAAAAAATACTAGTGTCTTGAATAGGCAAGAAACTAAATTTTATTTCTCAGTCCACAACAAAGGTAAAATATATGACAACAATAGTTAATTGTTCTAATATTGTTTGGTTCAAACAATTTTTAGTGGGTATGAAGATAGAGACCAGGGATCCAGTGGATATATACCATGATAACACTAGTGCAATTAATATATAAAAATATCTTGTGATGCATACCAAAAGTAAACACATTGCTATAAAATATCACTTTTTTAGAGAATTCATACAAGATAAAGAGGTAAGATTGGAATATGTGAATACTAAAGAACAAATAGCAGACATATTCACTAAACCATTATCTAAGGATGCATTTTTGTATCTAAAAGGTAAGCCAGGGGTCATTCCCCTATCTAAAGCTCACTAAATGAATTTTTTCGATGCATCAACCAGAGCATGTTGAAGATCAATCAGTTGATACACTATTGACAAAGGCATAATGCAAATGAATCAATACATAAGGTAAATTGATTTATACTGAATATTGTCTTTGGCATGAGATGTCAAGGAGGGAGAATTTTTCTCTCATATCTCCCAAAAAATTTATCACTTCAAGAGATGATTCACTTCAAGAGATTACAAGATGGAGATATCAAAGGTAGAAGTTTTCTTACAGAGGGAGAAACTGAAGGTAGAAGGAGTTCACACTAATAGAGGGAGTTCTCATGGATGAGAATTAGAATGAAACTAAGGATATGTTCCTTACTGTATTCTTGGTCTAAAATTTCATTGCATTATGACATATTGTGTTCGCATCAATTCCAAAGAGGGAGATTGTTGGAAACAATTGATTAATTATGTATTGTCTTTTATGTTACACAGAATGTCATATCATTTCCATTTAGTATATGCTAAGCTCACTTGGGCACTAAAGATAGTTTTATGTGTCTACCAAACATTCTAGAGTATTTGTAATTCAGAAGACTCTATCTACTAAGTTCACTCAAGAAACAAAGAAAAGTTTGCAGAAGTTGAGAGTTAACCAAGCTCATGCAGTTAATGAAGGAAATGTTGGATGGAACCATGTTAACAAAGCTCACTTGATTACCAAAGGAAATTTGTGAATATGCATTGTTTAGGAAAATTGTTTTGAGTTAGTATCTACCAAGAAAGGTCAGTCAATGACGGATTTTTCTTGTTTTGGCATATTGAGTTCAATTGAATTGTCTATAAGTTCTAGCTGACTAAAAAGATGAATATTAATTATTCTAAGTGGTATTGAAGCCAACTTGACAATATGTATGATATAAATATAGGGTCAAGTTAAGGATTGAATATGTGAAACATAATTGATGTTTTGATGATGCTAAGAGGAAGCAAATTACAAGATAAGCATAATATACTTAATAAGATGCAAAGATACATTTGATTAGGAAGGATCAAGAATATGAGCAAGAATTGAGATCTATAATCAATAATTTAGTTGCATCAGAAATCAAGTCATCTCAATTCTACTCTCTAACCATTGTAGCATTGATTTTAATCTCTTAATAGAATGGACTTAACAACTATTTGTAAATCCTCTCCTCTAACAGGGTTACACCTAACAATATGTTTTGTAACCTTTAATAGGGTTTGATCCTAATAGGGCTTACTTCAAAAGAATGAAAATTAGCAACTAGTTGAATTTGGTGGTTTTCCCAAATTGGGATTCCACATTAAATATTGGTGTCAATTGTGTTCATGTTATTTCTCTTATGTGTTTCAAACTAAGTTAAGTAATATTAATCACAGATAATATCTTATGATTTTCATGTTAAGCATTTGCCAAGCTATTTTAGTGTTTACCAAGTTACAACATTTTTCTTGTGTGTTTATCGAGTTACAACAAAGTTCAATTTTGATCTTTATTGACATCTAAGGGATTTAAGATTTATTTTAGTGGTAACTGATTCACCCCTTCACTCTCAGATAGTTCTCTTATATTTCCAACATTTTTGACTTTATTATTTAACCACCACCAACTTTATCTGAGATTTCATGTTATTCTTTTATCTCTACTTTGCCATCACCTAGATCTATATACAATGTAGAGCCACTAAGGAGTGAAATATATGTCATTAACTTCTACGTGGTATTATGTTGGTTAAGTATTTATCTTTGGACATCATGGAGATGCTTCTTTAAATACCCAATCAAATCTTATCACTCCATCATAACTAAAATGTAAATTGCATGCAAGTAACCCACAAAGTAGTGAACTTAGTTATCATAACCACTTCACACCTTTTCAAAAATGAAACTCACCAACCCTAGTGACCCAATGATTCATAATCATTAATAGTTACTTAACCTTTATCACAACATATATCTTTTAAAATATTATCATGAATTGAAGCCCATAAAGGCATTAAAACTTATTATCTCTTCACCACAACCTACTACATTAGCTCACCTTTTAACCCCATGAAGCAACGAAACTTCTCTTTCATGTACATTGTTGAGTCTCTGCGGTTTAGAGATTAACATGTTTTATACTAGTGACATTGTGAAGAACATATCTTAACCATTTCTCCATTTCACAATATTCAACAGTATGGCATCCTTAACCTATGAAATGATGCAATCATTGTTTTAGAGCTAATAGTTATCCTTTCTAGGGTTTTCAATCCACAAACTCGAAGTCACAATTTAACATTGTAATGTTGCGATGACCAGTGATCTCCACATCTAAATCTTCCTTTGACTATAGGAGATGTAGTGATAAATAGAATCCTAACCACTGTGGTTACACTACACTACTTTGCAACTTAAAAATTATCATGCAAGTCATAAAATGTGACTTTGCGATTTGAAGATTTTTTCCACTTCACAACCTTCACTTAATTTCTAGCCCTATTGCATGACATGTAGCATGAACCTCATGATTGATTGTTCTACAACATCACTAACCTCAAAAAGTTATAAATATAATGAAGAGATCTAGCTATCAAAATTCTTTTGTGACTTCACAACATTATAGAACATGAAATAAAAAAAGAACTTAGGGATAGAAATATTTATGTATAGCCAAATTCTTATCACATCCCCTTTTTATTATTTGTGAACCAACTGAAAATGACCTTGCAAATCATAAGCTATGAGTAAGAAATTAGGGTTTTTTCTTAGAAAATGACATATTTTAGAAACCCTAGGCATGAAAAAAAAATGTTCCTAATTTCTACAAGAAATGAAAATTTAGTATTAGTAAAAATTTAGGCCATCACTTCCTAAGTAAAGGTTTGTAGGAACTTCACTCCCATTATTCATATACATACTTTTCTATTTAACTATGCCTTATTTCTCTACAAAGTTTTCTAGAAACTTCTGTACTTTTCCTTTCTTAAAGCCTATATTAGCTCTTCCCTTGGTTGAATTTCTCTTTGTAATTTCACCACCTTTTTACATCACTATATTTTCCTGATGCCAACATAACTTATGCATATTTATCATCAACTTCTTGAACACCTTAATATCCAAGTGGGTGAGTAAATATCTCCCTTGGCTCAATAACTTCCATAAATATAGCACTAGTTTGAACTATAAAATATATTGGACCTATATACTTCTCAACTAATTTTCTTGGTATCATATACCTTGATTTAATTTCTCTTTGAAATAATTTTTTAAAAAAATTAAAAATCACCTATAAGGTTTCATCCACATTACATGTGATAGTGTTCATTAACTAATACAATCACAGGTATATCATTAGTTCAAACTTGTGAATATATGAAATAGGATATGAAGCATTAGAGAAGAAAACTTAAAATTTTGAGTCTTATCATGTTTGATTCTTCGAATATTTTCAAATAGTTTCTATCTAGATATCTCACTTATATCAAAATATTTTATCTAACCAACTATCTTATAAGCAATTTGAATTGCTCTTATAAACAAAAAATTATTTTAACAATTCTAATGCAAATTGTAACCAAGTAGTTTGGTAATTACACTAGCATCTTGTTCTATGATGTCAAAAAATTATCATAGATCTATTGTTCCATTTACTTCCAATATTAATTTTCATTTACTTGACTATTTTTGTTGCACCTAGAATTATGATTGCATTTTCTAACCTTGGGACTAGATATATCAATTCTTTCATAATCATCATTGGTTTTTCACCAATCCAAAAGAGAGCATTTCATTATACCCATTTAGGATTATTTTATCCATTGTGGTTCATCAAGTTCTTCACAATTCATGTATTGTATGATGTTTATGTTATCAAAGTGTTGAGACTCACTCTTAAGGGCTTTATTCTCCTTGTAAATCTCACTCAAATCCATCAAAAATTTCTCATCCATATGGTGTAAAATATGATGTAAATTTTGGCTCTAATATCCTCAACATGAAGGATTATATTTTTTGGTTTGCAAGATCACATCCTTAGGTTCTTCCTCGAGTTACATAAAATGATGTTACTAAAATTGATAATGTGGCTTGAAAGGATGTTTCACAAATTGAAAACAAAAGGTGCAACAATATAGCATGATGCAGAGTGGGAGTGGTATGGGTAATGGAGCATCTTGTGTTTTAGTAGTTGAAGGATCCACCAATGGAGATGGAGGTGAGGAGTCTAAAGAGTATGATTCTTGAGAAGGAAGGGGAGATTTGGTGTCTACCACATTTTGGGTTGCTGCGTCTAGATGTTTGGTGTTGGGTGATGATAATTTAGAAGGTGCTTGGTTATTTGGGCAATGTTGATTTGGGGGCTCTAGTTTTGACGTATAGTCTCTCCTTTCCTAATGGTGTGTTTCTAGCACGAGGTCTGACTTTCATCAAAAGAAAACATCATAATTAATTGTGAGTTTTATGTGTTAGCTCAAAGTCTATTTTTTGGGCTCACTAGTTTAGGATGCATCCCAATCCACATCTCTTTTGTGTATTTGGTAGATGTTCCTTCAATACTAGCGAGCCTTGTAAATTTATTTTGGCTGAATTTTCTAGGTTGGCCTCTTCATTTGTCCTCTCTTTGGGCTTTGAAGCTTTCTTGGGTTTTATTTTTTATTTTTCTTAAGTCCTTCTACATTGGGTTTACCTTGTGGGATGGGCTTGTCCTCTAGCTCACAATGTTATGTGTTATTTTACAGGAGAATTTTTGTGGGAATTTTTTCCTTTACTTGCTTCTTATGCAACTTTCCTAGGCAATCTCATTGGTTTTTTTTTCTCTTAGGATAAAGCATATTTTGTGACCTCAATGGGTGTTTGGAATTAGGGCTAGTATGTTTTCAAAGATCAGGGTTCCTATTTGAAGGTTAGTTACATTTTTTTTCCCCCTTTTTTCTTTTCCTTTTATCTATAAGGATCTTTATGATTCTATCAATATTTGGAATCTTTAGGTGTTCTATTTCTACATTCATAAGTGAGTTCTTCTAGGTTACTACCATGAGGATTCTAAAAATTGTCTCGAGACCTCTATAGCTTAGTATTTTTTTTTTCCACCCACGGAGAGTGGTTTTGAATCTCTCAAGGGCCCTCTTTGTTTCCTGGTATTTCATTAAGTGTAGATTTATTTTTTGGATGTTTCCCCCACAACAGAATCTAGTGCTTTCCTTTCTTGAGTATCTAGTGGTCTATTTAATTTCTCTTGTATTTATCCTTGGAGATTTATATAGAGATGAAGGCATACCTTTAGTTTCAAAGTAACCTTTAGTTATCATTTTCAGTGGAGAACTAGTTCATGTTGTTTTTTGTTATGTGCACAACTCTTATTAAGATGTAGATATCTTATATTGAGGTGATGATACCATTTGTGGGTGTTGTTAAAAGGTTGTAGGAGATACCTTCTCATAAAATTAATGCTTAGAAGGTGGGGTGGTTTCAGAAGAAGGGTTTTTTGGGGGGTTCCATTCCTCCCCATTGTCCTTTAATAAATGGACTCTTTTTTATTAGCTATGATGAAAGGATGATTATTTTAATGATTTTTCTCTTTATTTGGGGTGTTCCTTCTAAGTAGCAGACTTAGAGTTTGGTATTTTGTTCCTCCATGTTTTTAGGTATGAGATTGACTCCTATAGAGGTGGAGTTTATCCTTGTGATTTTGGTGGTAGAGCTAATATTTATTAAAGGGGAAGCTAGTTCAGCTACTATTAGTTATAGCACTTATTTTTGGAGGTTTCTCTCCACTAGCATGGGTTTCATGATCTATCATCCACCTACTTATATTATGATAGATTCCTTTAATTTTGAACTAGACAAGGATATTCTAGAGGGGTGAAAGGCATTTTTGAATGCTCACTTCAATAGCCAATTATTTTCCTTGTGGACCAATAGGTATGACAATGAAAGAATAATAGGCTACATGTTGCCAAAGTTTGGTTTCTGGGACTTCTAAGGATTATTTTATCACCCCTTCATTATTTATTTTCTTCTTGTGACTGGGTGGTTTCTATTATTCTTAAAGGGCTCACTTAGGTCCTTAATTATTCTTTTTAGTTTAAGAATGCAGCTATTAAGGGGGCTTGTCCCATGTGGATCCTTAGAAATGTAGATCATGGTTAGTTGTGTTGGCAGTAGCCCAATGTCCCTCGTAGGATTTGTGACATGGCTTAACCATCTCCTATGGTTCTATAAGACTATTGGTTGTATCGGGCATTGACAGGTCAATCTTTTGGTACAATGGCAACTTTGTCCTTTGCAACAATTGCTATTAGAGCTTGGTCATAGGTTTGAATCTGTTGGAGTTGATGAAATCCAACTCCAAAGATGCCCAAGATCAGTTGCATGCAAAAACGTGTCAAAGGGAAGCCAAGGTGAGAAGAGCATGGACCCAGGGAAAAACCCTAAATGGACATGAGAGAGAAAAGATATTGCAACACAAGAAAATATGTATTTACAATATGCAATAATGAGATATGAGTTATGAAAATACAATGAGAGAGCTTGAATATAAAGAGCTCAAGGAATCCCCTAGAACAAGCTAGAAGATGCTAGGAGATAAGTGTGATAACTAAAAATACAAACAAATGAGGTGGAAAGTCCTCAAACAATGTGAGAGGATAAGTATGACTTAGGAGAGAACAAACTCCCGTATTGTCAAGAACTTATAACGAACTCCTAGGCTACAACTAATTAATAAAATGAATTTACCTAAGTAAGCTTAAGTAAACAGAATAAATAATAATAAATTAATTATTTACTATAACACCCCCCCTTAAGTGCAACTTAGGGAAATGCCTTAAGCTCACAAAACTAAGAAATGCAAAAATAGGTCCTGGCAACAAGGAAATGTTAGGTACCCATGTACAAAGCAAAGAGATACAACCTTTGAAAATGGGGAAAGAGAGAAAACCACATGGGAAAAACCCTCCCCCAAAAAGAGGTAAGAACCTAGTGAAGAACTGAAGAAGCCTCCAATTAGGGAAATGTCTCCTAAAACAAGAATAAGGAGTGATCATGAAGAGCATCACTAAAGCATGAAGAAGTTTTAAAAACTCTACCATCAAGAAGAAAATTGCTGATCTAAAGAATCTCCATGGAAGAAGAAGGCATGAACCGAGCATCTCTATATGGTAGATGATCCATCTCACCAAAATGCATAGGTAGCTAGCCACTGCAATCGCTTTGTATATAGAATCAACCACTAAACACATAGTTCACACTATCAAACCATCAAACCAAGGATGCATTAGAAAAATAGCATAACCCCCCCTTAATGAAGACAGGGTGAGATGATAGGCAATTAAGAAGGTGGGCCAAAGTCTCCTACAGACGAACCAAGAATGATGAGAGAGGAAGAGGTACGAACACCTATAAAGAAATGATCACACTAACACTGCATGGGGCTAATGTTGTGGAAGGGACACTCACTTGACAAAGGGAGAATGCCTAAAATAGAAAACAACTATCCCCCCCATGGTGCTTTATAAAAATAGTGCATGTACAATTGACTCAAAAATAACGTTCATGAACTCGAAATGCAAAAGTGACACTTTATCTTAGTGCATATACAAAAGTGCTTACAAATGATGTCTACAATGATTAGAATAGGGAAAAAGCTGACTCAAAAGAAAGTACAACCTAAAACAAAAGAAACTATGCCAAGAAAATGATCCTCAGACCTAAAACACCCAAGATATCCACCATATAGCAAAAAAGCCAAAAATATGATAGGAAGAGCATAGGCCAAAATCTAAGGAAAAAGACCACATTTCTTAAAAAGGTGATAGAACTAGCTTTCAAAAAATATAACATTTTCAAAAAATTGACATGGGACGCAAAAGATATGCATGTCAGAGTAAAAAACATAACTTTGGAATTCAACTAAAAAAATGGTAAATAAAAGTGCATCAAAACCTTAAAATACGTACACCAATGTCTCTTTCTTGGAACCAACTTTTTGGCACTTCTTTTGGATCGGAAAAATACCTCTGTATGCTCAAGTTATGTCCAAAAATTGCAAGTAGGTCAAAAAGGACCTTGGAGATGTGCAAGCAAGGTCTAGTAATGCAGTACTGATGTCATGCTGATGTCAATAAATCACTAGATTAAAATTGATTGCCCAGTAACTGTTGTAGAAAAAGAAGAAGCCACATGGCAAGTCCATGTGGCAGCCATGTGCCTAAAGTTGATGTGGGAGGGGTGATGTGGTGGGTCCATGTGGCAAGGTGCCACATGGCACCCAGCCCATGTGTCACCCCTCACATTGTGCCAAGTAGAAAAAGATCTGCTAACTAGCGCTATGCTATCACTAGCTATGGAGAGGCTACAAAATGGGTGGCGAACACTGGAGGAGTAGTGAAAAAAGGTGTCGTTCTCAGTAGAGGTTGCAGAAGAGTGGCACAGGGGAGGTCTGCTAGCGATGGCAGGGTTCTAAAGGACTCGCGGTGACCCTGGGGTGGCACTACCAGCTATAGCCACTGCGGGCTACGTGCGAGTGGTAAGGTGGTGGCCTCATGGTGGCATAGTAGTAGTGTTCCCTTTTTAAAAAAATTATTTTATTTTTTCACCAAACCATTCGTACAACCATATGTAAGGGCTTGTAACAAAATTTTGTTTCCCTCCCAGAGCTCTATCTCCAAAAATGAAAATTTTTATATGAATCATGATTGCAAACGGCCTTTCGAATCCAATGGCAGTGTCCATTTGGGTCCAAAGAGCTCTAGAAATTTCTTTTTCCCCCGATTTAATGAAAAATGCACAAAAAAACTAGAGTTTGTGACTCCAAATCAAGGCTTCAAAAATCCTTCAATGAATTAGTAGCAGCAAGGCTCTGATACATGTTGGAGTTGATGAAATCTGACTCTGAAGATGCCCAAGATCACCTGCATGCAAAAACTTGTCAAAGGGAAGCCAAGGAGAGAAGAGCATGGAGCTAGGGAAAAAATCCTAAATGGACATGAGAGAGAAAAGATATTGCAACACAAGAAAATATGTATTTACAATATGCAATAATGAGATATGAGTTATGAAAATACAATGGCAGAGCTCGAATATAAAGAGCTCAAGGAATCCCCTAGAAGAAGCTAGAAGACGCTAGGAGATAAGTGTGACAACTAAGCATACATCCACATGAGGTGGAAAGTCCTTGAAGACTGTGAGAGAATAAGTATGACTTAGGAGAGAAAAAACTCCCATATTGTCAACAACTTATAAAAAACTCCTAGGCTACAACTAATTAATGGAATGCATTTACCTACGTAAGCTTAAGTAAATAGAATAAATAATTAATTGTTAATTATTTACTCTAACAGAATCTTGCTGGCCATAGCATGTGATGTTGGGAGGGGGATTGTTGGCAATGGTCCAACATCCCTTGTAGGATTCATGACATGGCTTAACCACCTCCTATGGTTCTATAAGACTATTAGTTGTATTAGGCATTGATAGGTTAATCTTTCGGTACAATGACAACTCTATCCTTTCTAACAAGTGGGTTAACTACATTTATACCAATTTATTTAGTTGATGTTTTTACTTGATGGATTGCACTATGTTTTGTTAATATATTATTTAATAGTATCTAGTGTTGGTTATTTTTAACCTTGGTTAGTACCATGTTGCTTCTTTTTATATTTAAAAACTATCAAAAATTTGGACTTGTCCATATCTAGACAACTCTATAACTAAAAA
Organism: Cupressus sempervirens; assembly: GCA_028749045.1. NCBI lineage: Eukaryota > Viridiplantae > Streptophyta > Pinopsida > Cupressales > Cupressaceae > Cupressus > Cupressus sempervirens. The sequence goes on along the minus strand of CM053789.1, from coordinate 314,658,176 downwards.
TTATTCAAACTAAGAGTTCCATATGTGTAAATACCTTGATTTGATACTATAAGGGTATCCAAAAAAAATCTAAAATATTTCCTCTCACTTTCCAAATCATTTTCTCTAGAAATCTATAAAATTTGATAGCTGAAATGGTGAAAATAGACATTTTTTCCCTTTTAAATCTTCAAAAATATCTTCTTCCATTTAGTCATTAGTTCCTAGTATAGAAACCCTATATAAACTAAGAATTTTTTCTCAAATCTATGGTGATCATCTATTACTTCATATAAACATGTGAAAACACATATACAAGTTTTATTATATTTTAAATATCTCATACTAAAATTGCATACTTAGTTATGTGATTTTTGGGTCTAAAGATTTATTGGTAAACAACTCCCAGTAAGGTTAATAATAGAAATTTAATATGATGGTGAGGGATCATTTCTAGGTAGTATTTTTTAGAAATACTAAATATTGAGAGGGTGCGTGAATCGCTATTTCACAAGTTTCTTTCCAAGTGTGGACATCTTTAACAACTTTATAATATGTATATATGAATATAGAAAAATTTAACCATAGAAATAATACAATGAAACTCATAACATAATTTTTTTTTAGTAAGGAAATCCTAGCCAAGGGAAAACATAGGTGGGGATAGCACCCAAAAAATGATCCACTCATAAAACGTATATTTTGAAAGATACTGACCATGTTAGGAGTCTATTACACCTATACACTACCTCAAATTTTCTTTAGAGGAATAGACTTTATTAGAATCCTTTGATAAGTTGTTATTATATTTACAAAATTTATCTATGATGAGCCCATTGACCAAAAGAGAAATTACAATAATATTCTATAAACACAAGGAATAGACACCGAAAACTTTTGACAGTGTTAATATCTTCTATATATGTTTTTTTATCTCAAACTCATTGTACATATATTTTCATTTATAGATCCTTCAATTATCTAGCATCAAATTCACTTCATAAAATATTAGCATCTCAATATGTTGTAGGAGCACCTAGATTAGATCCAAAAAGCCTAAGAAGAAAATAAGGGTCTAAGAGCCTAGATATAGACCTTGTAGATAGGAATAAGGATTCATGATTGAGTCATGAGTTTGTGTGGGAAATAAGAAACACTTAAGGTATGTTGCATTTGTGGTTAGTTAGGTGAAAAAGTGCAAAAAGATGATTTAGAGGGCCAAATAATAAAAGCTAGATATGGATAAATGGGAATTATCAAAATATGACCTATATGTCTTTCATGCATGTTTCAGAGTCATATGAACAATTTTACAAAAACTGCATTTTGACAATTTTGCAGGAAGTGCAACTTTTCTTGTCAAATTGCAAGATTGGCTAAAATGGTTATTAGGAGGTTACCAACATTTGAAAGTTTGTTGATTTAGGTGTAGAATATGTATATTAATCCCTATGAAGCATTTTGTATGGCTCAGAAGTTTGGTGTTGTACGTCATCCTACAACAGATCAACAAATCCATGACATTTGAATAAGAATTTGAGTTTTTGATTGCTATGTAGTTGGAAACAAGAATTTTGTTTGCAATATAGCTTCTACATTGTGTTTACTAATTTTTTATTTTTTGCAGGAGTTTTGTTCAATCCATTTTGTGTGGAAAATAAATGTTTTTGTAAATAGACTGCTTAGTGGCTTATCTTGGGAAGTCTAGACAAAAAATGTCTATCAATACTCTCCATGGTTGAAACCTCATCAAACCTTTAGGAATGCAAGTAGAAATCATGTAGAGTATGTGAGAAGAAGCATGAAGTCATCAATGAAGGGCCAAGCCAATTCCCTGGAAGCCCTAGGCAAGCCCATGATGTATTTTGCTAGAAATTGAACCAAGGAAAGAGTAAATCTTCCATGGTAAGATCTTTCTCAGATGAATGGTTGTTATGACCTAGTAAGGCATTGAGTGGAGCCACTACATGTGAAGGGACAAGTCTCCAAGATGATTAGGAAGGAAGCAAGAGAAATTTTATTGAGACTTATATAAAAGGCCATTAAACCCTAGAAAACCCTTAAAGATAGGGTTAGCTCATCTACTAGAGTTTGAGAGTTTGATCCTATGCCAATTGGAAGAGTATGGTATGAAAACTACAAAAAATCTATCTTCCAGAACACTTTAAGATGCAGATGCATACTAAGAGGCAGAATCTCAAACAAAGAGAGAATTTTGTGGCAAGCTATACTGAAGAATTCCACAAGTCATGCCTTGGATCCAAGGTGTAAGAAGCTTAAAGAATCAAGGGAAAAAGGTATATCAATGAAATAAGGTGGAATATTCAAGAGGAAATTCAATTGTAGACTCCTAATACTATAAAAAAGCTCTATCAACTACTACTTAAGGTTGAAGAAAAACTAAAGAAGAAACAAGACTTTAGCAATAGAAGTAGTGGAAAGGGAAAAGAACAGGGTAACCAAAGAGGGAACTTTGGTGGTGGAAAAGGCCAAGAGACTAGAACCCAAGGGCATAATAAAACAAGTGAAGCTAGTGGTTGAAGCAGTCCAAGAGGAGGATTCAATCAAAGAGGTAGAGGCAGAGACAATAATAGTTTTATGAGCAAAAGTAACAATCAAGCAAGGGGACCTTCATACTTTTCCATAATGAAATGTTATAATTGTACCCAACTTGGAAATTTCTCTTACAGGTGTCTAGAGAAGGCTTCTCCATCAAGGGAAATAAATTTTTCCTAAGCACAAGAAGATTTTGGAGGTAAGAAGGTAACAAATCTCCCATTGGATTCAAAAGAAGGAGAAAATCAGATGTTTAGGAGGATAGTCGTTAGAGAGCATATGAAGGAGGAGCCAAGTCAAAGGAAAGCCCTATTTAGGATCAAATAAAAAAGAGAAAAAAAGGTATATAAGTTTATCATTGACTCTAGTTCTAATAATAACATAGTGTTAGAAGAGGTAGAAGATAAGTTGAAACATAAAAAGCTTCCTCTTAACAATCCTTATAGGGTCACATGGCTAAATAAGGGTTAGCATATAGAGGTGAAAGAACAAACATGGGTAGACATTAACATTTGAAGGTATAACGATAAAGTAATTTTTGATATACTTCCCATGGATGCATGTCATCTCCTTTTAAGGAAAAAATGGCAATATGACCGAGAGGCACAATATGATGGCAAGAAGGATATATACAAGTTTAAGAAAGGGGAAGAATCTCACACCATTCAATCTTTGTTGGAAGGGGAGAGAAATATGAAGATGGAAATTAATGGACTCATAGTAGGTGAGAAGGAGTTCCAAACCGTCATGAGTGAAGGTGAAGGCATAGGGTATACCTTTTTTTTCAAGCCCCAAAGTGCAAGGAGCACAATAAAATCATAGTTACCTAGGGAAGTGCAGGAACTACTAAGTTAGTTTGAGGACATTATAGGTGATGGAGAAAAAAAATTTCCACCTAAGAGATCTATCAACCATCAGATAGACTTTATCCTTGGAGAAAACTTACCTAATAAAGTAGCCTATAAGCTACACCTAGACAACATGGTGAGTTTTCCAAGCAAGTGTAGGTGTAGGAGTTGTTGGATCATGGCTTAATAAGGAAAAGTGTAAGCCCATGTGTTGTACCAACTATCTCGATGCCAAAGAAAGGAGGTACTTGGAGGATGTGTATGGATTCAAGAGCAATCAAGAAGATAACTATCACGTACATATTGCCAATCCTAAGAATTGAAAATTTTCTAGATTGTTTAGGCAATATAGAGTACTTCACTAGGATTGACTTAAAGAGTTATTATCATTAGATAAGGATCAAGGAGGGAGATGAGTGTAAGAAAACTTTTAAGACTACTTAAGGGTTCTATGAGTGGCTAGTGATGCCATTTGGTTTGTCAAATTTCCCATCTATATTCATGAGACTCATGAATGAAATTTTTTCTAATTTCTTGGGTAAGTTAGTTGTAATTTACCTCGATGATATCTTGATTTTTACTAGTACAAAGGAAGAACATTTAAGGCACCTAAGTTTGGTTTTGAAGAGGTTATTTTATGCTAAACTCACCATCAACTTGAAAAAATGTGATTTTTATGAAGGAGGAGTTGGTCTACTTGGTTTTTGTCATCTCACAAGGGCAGCTTAAGATGGATCCTAGCAAGCTGGAGGCTATTCTTAATTGGAAAACACCTAAATCTACATTAGAAGTAAGGATATTTAATGTCTTAGCATAGTTAAAGAGGAAGTTCATAAAACATTTTAGTCATTTTTTTATACCATTACTAGAAACTATAAAGGATGGGATTAGGGTCAAGTTTAAATGGACTAATGAAGCCACTCTAAACTTTGAGGTGTTAAAACATTATATTGTCACCCTACCTATTTTAGTTCTACCTAGATTTGAGAATTTTTTTATTGTTGAATGTGATGTCAATAACCTTTCCATTGGAGTAGTACTTAGCTAGGAGGGTAAGCCACTTTCTCTCCATAGTGAAAAATTTAATGAAGCCAAGAGGATGTATTCTTCCTATGACCTTGAGTTGTATGCCTTGGTCAAAGCTTTTAGGAAATGGAGGCATTATGTTGCCTAAAGAATTTTTGATATTTTTTGATAATCAATTCTTAAGATTTCTTAATTCCCAAGAAAAGTTGAGACCTAAGCACATGAAGTGGGTGAAGTACATTCAAGCCTACACCTTCACTATGAAACATAAAAAGGTCATTAAAAATAGGTTTGTAGATGCACTTAGCCATAGGTTGCTAACAATACAAGAAGTGTAGATTAGGAGTTTGGGGATTGAGAACTTTAAGGAGATGTACCTTGATGATCCATACTTTTCTCAACCTTATAAGGTGTGTATGGATTATGCTAACCATTTTCATCAAGAATACTCATATTTTACGTTGCAGGAGGGCCTCTTGTTCAAGGGAAATCAAATGTGTGTGCCAAGGGGCCCTATCAAGGAAAACTTCATCCAAGAGAAGGATAATGGTGCTTTGAGTGGACATTTTTGCATTCACAAAATAATAGATTTGGTACAAAATTTCTTCTACTAGCCTACATTAAGCAAGGATGTGAAGAAGGATGTCAAATGTTGCATTGTTTGTCAAAAGGTTAAGGCAATTACCACTAATGCAGTGTTATGCCAACCATTTACCATTCCTCAAATGCCTTGGGAACGTTTGAGCATAGATTTTATGGTGGGGCTACCTAAGAAAAAGCAAGGATATGATAGTGTCTATGTCATTGTGGACAAATTCAACAAGATGTCTCGTTTTGTGCCATGTAAGACCACACATGATGCATGTTCCATTGCTAATCTATTTTTGAAATTTTTAGTAAGGATACATGGATTTCCTCTTAGAATAGTGTCTAATAGGGATACTAATTTATGAGTGATTTTTGGGAGACTCTGTGGCATAAATTGGGCACTAACCTATCATTTGGATCTGCCTATCATCCTTGAATGGATGGGTAGACATAGGTGGCCAACAAGAGCTTGGTACACCCATTAAGGTGTTTGACCAAAGAGTATGGTTAGAGTTGGGACCATATCATTGCACAAGAAGAGTGTACCTACAATGATACCATCAATAGATCCACTGAGAAGATTCCCTTTGAAGTGGTGTATGGAGTGCATCCTAGAGGCATCCTTGAGGTTGGGGATATGAAGGTAGGTGTAGAAGGCAGTGGAGTAGTTGAAGAATTTTCTATTTCAATGAAGGACGTTCATGACATGATCAAACAAAGCTTGAATCAGAATACAAAAACCATGAAGCAAAGAGAAGATGCCAAGAAGAGAGATGTGTAGTTTCAAGTTGGGGACTATGTTATGGTCCATCTTAATAAAAATAGACTATCGAAAGGGGAATCACATAAACTCCAGATGAGGAAAGTGAGGCCATGCAAAATTTTGGTCAACTATGGAGTCAATTCTTACTAAGTTGATCTCGCAATAAATATGGGGATCTCCACGACATTCAATGTTGTAGATCAAGTTGCATACAAGGGTCCTACTCTATCTTCAACTCCAACAAAGGATGAAGACCTATAGGACATTGTAGCAAGCTGTAAGCTAAAAATATTCTAAGTTTGAAAGTGCACAAGGTGACTAGGAACAAGACCTATGTGAATCATCTTGTCAATTGGTATTGAAAACCAAAGCATGAGCCTACTTGGATTACAAAAGTATATTTCAAGAAGAAGGTCATTGAGCTCTCTCTCATTCCCTCTGAAAGTCCTAGAACAACTTTTCAACTGATTTGGGGACTATGGTGTAGGAGAACCTAGGTTAGATCGAAGAAGCCTAAGAATAAAATTAGGGTCTAAAAGTGTAGATGCAACATAGACCTAGTATTTAGGAATAAGGAGTCACGAGTGAGTCATGCGTTTGTATGCGAAACAAGAAACACTTAAATTATGTTGCATTTTTTGTCAATTAGGTGAAAGAGTGAAAAAAAAAGTTGATTTAGAGGGCCAAATAAGAAATTTTTGATAGATAGACATGGTAATGGTCAAAATATGACCTATATGTCTTCCATTCAGATTTTGGAGTCATATGGAATGTTCTCACCAAGTCTAAGTTTCTAAAAATGCAAAAATTGTCAATTTTGCAAAACTTGCATAACAACAATTTTGTAGAAAGTGAGACTTTTCTTGTCAAATTGCAAGATTGGTTAAAATTGTTATTGGGAGGTTACCAATAATTCAAAGTTGGTTGAGTTAGGTGTGGAACATGTATATGGATCCCTTTGAATCATTTTGTATAGTTTGGAAGTTTGGCGTTGTGTGACATCCTACATCAGATCAGCAAATCCATGACAGTTTGAATAAGAATTTAAGTTTTTGATTTCTATGTAATTGGAATAAGGAATTTTGTTTGCAATATAGTTTCTAATTTTTATTCAATAAGTTTTTCATTTTGATGAGAGTTTATCTTTGAATCTGTTGTGTGAAAAAGAATTTTTTTTTTTTTTTTTTAAAATAGACTGAATGCTAGCTTCACTTGGTAGTCTGACAAAAAGATGTCTACCAAAATTCCAATTGGTTGAAACCTCATGAAACCTTGAAGAATACTAGTAGAAATCCTATAAAGTATGTGGAAAGAAGCATGAATTCATAAACTAAGGCCCAACCCAATTCCTTGGAAGCCCTAGGTGACACCATGAGTTATTCAACTAGAAATTGAGCCAAGAAAAGCAACCCAATTCCTTGGAAGCCCTAGGTGAGACCATGAGGTATTCAACTAGAAATTGAGCCAAGAAAAGAGTAAATATTGCAAGGGTGGAGATTTTTGAGATGAATTCATGTTATGACCTAGTAAGGAATTGAGTAGAGCCACTAAATGTGGAGGGAAAAATCTCCCATATCACTAGGAAGGAAGCAAGAGAAATTTTATTGCTGACTGGTCAAAAAGGGCATTAAACCCTACCAAACCTTTAAAACTAAGTTTAGGGCATTGAGTAGAAGTTGGGAGCTTGAAACAATAGGTATATTGAAGGCCTTAGAAAAGGGTATCCTTATCTGAAGTTATTTTGGAGACTTCTTGTGGTATGTTTTTCACAAAATCCAAATTAGTCAGTTAGGAGAACTAATTGAGGGCCAATAGTCCTAATAGGAGATTTTGAAGAATTTCAATGGATCATATAGAAACCTAATGAATTAAATGTGGTAAATGGATGTAAAGGATTCCAACACACCCTAGGAAGAGCCTCAAATGCTTTCAATAACATACTAACTAGTTAGGAGGCTAAAATGCAGTTTTAGGTTCTTGAGCAAGTGTTAAAAGATATGTTAGGTTATGGGAAAAGTTGTACCTAGCTTAGTAGGGATGTCTTCTGTAGGAAGAGATACCTAGATGTATTTTATCCATTAACTACGTTACCATACCCTAGTCCTATCAAAATTTCATAGACATTACACAACTTTTCCTCTAAACTTTTTTCCTTTATACCAAGTTATTCTATCATGTCAGCCTTCATGTCTTCACAAGTGTCCAAAAATACAAAACTAACTTTTCCCACCATAGGGATAACATTAAATTATTTTTATTATAAATATAATAATTCCTTAACTTAAAATATAACTTGACTTAACTTTTTCCTATTTTTCCTATGCATACTATTAACTTTTAAACCTTCAATATCTTTTTCTGTATTGTTCATAATAAATCACACTCTTATGTATAAGATCATCATAACCTGTTCTTTCTTCCATCAAGTGTAAACACTCCAATTAAGTGTCTACAAAATTTACAAACAAAAAATGTGTCTTTACAAAGAGTTACACTCTATGATACTTCTAGAAGTAGACTCGTTGGACCCACAATAATGGGTTACATTTTTTTGCCTATACTAACACTGAACTGTGAATTTTTGAGAAAATAATCACTTTGAAATGGAATTTCTTTTTCAGTGGTTAGGAATTTGAATATGTATTGAATTAGATTTTTTTAAGGATTTTCTATCTAGATTCTATATTTTATTTTTATTTTTTTGAATTGTATTATTGAATATATTTTTTGTTCCACAAAAATTGGTTTGCTATCAAAAACCTTATTTCAAAAAAGTGGCATTGCTTTTGACATAGATAACTTTTTTTCTAAAATAGATATCAATGTAATTCTTTCAAATTTAGTTTCCTAACATCCATATCGAAACCGCCAAGATGGTCTATTGTCTTTATGCTTAGTATTTCACATGTTATCACATTTTAAAGTTGATGTAACACTAATTTAGACATACATCACTTTTGACACATGTAACTTATTATATATTTATTCGATTTGAAAATTTATTTTTTGATTGAAAGAGGACTCAAATATAGAGTGTGGCTATTTTACCAAAAAAAATTCTCTTAGTGACTATTTTTCCATGGGAATCCAGTATAAAGGTTTATTTTCTATAACGAATCTCTGTTTAGTTCATGTAAAAAAATGCACACTTAAAAAATTCTAAATTTATCAAATTCATAGTGATTAGAAAGCTTATTGAGAGTATTTCTATCATGCAAAATTTCATTTCTTCAATGCTCCATTTGAACCTGGTAAATGAGTCTAGAAGCCATGAAAACACTAAAAATCTTCTAATATTTGGTGAAGACATATATTTATCTTGTTTCAATACAAACTATGTTTCCATTGAAACTAAAAATCTGGGTTACACACATAGTTAATTTACCTATGGTAGTTTGAATCAAAACAATCTAGGTAGTTATAATCAAATCTTTTGTCTTCCTTTAGGATTTTCTCTTTTCTCTTTTACTATAAAAATTCTCCTATAAATAATATTTTCTTTTCAAATCAAATCACATAATTTGCACTTCAACTGGGAGTGAGGAAATATTTTGCAACTTGTCTATTTTCGAATATTGGAAGAAGAATTTATGACATTGGCAATATAGATAAAAGAGAAATTAAACATGCATGCAGAATAACTCACAAACAAGAGGATGAAAATCATCAAAAAAACTTTGGTAGGATACTATAGGAGGCAAGGTACACATATGATATCTTTTTTTCAATCCATATTTAATTTGTAGTGTACAAGTGTATTCTAGACTTTTTGTATATAGTTAGGATTAGGATTTATCCAATTAGGAATATGGTAAATATTAACTTAGGGTTATTGTTAACTTACTCTTAAGGTTTTATCAAAATATGAATATTTAGGATTAGGTTTTATTAAATTATTATTAAATTCAAATTATGAATATTTAGGATTAGGATTTATTACATTATATTAATATGGTTTTATAATTATGAATATTTAGAATTAGGGTTCATTTTAATTATGGTATTCTAAATTATGGATTTATTTAGGACATGCTACCAAGGTTAGAGAAGGTTCATCCCATGTTCAAACAAGTACATGTGCATCTCTCACAAATAATATCACTCTCTAGATTTCTAGGTCTAGGAAAACTTTATATCCTTGTTCTTTTAATTTTAGAGACATTTCCCCTTACAAACCCGCTTGATTTTATTTGTTATATCATGCATGTGTAGTACTAGATGATGAAAATGTTGGACATGAGAAAATTAAAGATGAAGGAATGGATATTGAAGAAGGATCATACAAAGCATAGATAAAATTGTGTTTAATATTTTTCTTGTGATGCATATACACATATGTCCCCAAAACATATTGTATCTTAAGTCTTTCTTTTAATTTTTCTTGGAGCCCGAGATCAAACAACAAATGAGAATGTTAATCTAGGTCAAACATTGATTTGAAAAATTAATCAAAACATAGATCATTTCATTGAAATGGATGTGAAAAATTGAGAGAATATGCTAGTCAACCTACACATACTATGAAGAGGAAATTGAATAAAATGTATAAAGAAATAATTTGAGAATGTCAATACAATGGAGAAAACTGAACTATTATCAATTTCACTTCTTAAAGATGAATTAAAAGAGCGATTGAAACTAGTGGGTATAGATACAAGTATAAAAAAGAGGAAGACTTCTAAACTACAAAAAAATATTGTTGACAGTGTTAAGGAAGGGTTACATTCCATTGGGAATAAAACTATATCTATAGATAAATCCATTCCACAAAGAGTGATAATATCGTCTATTTTAAATAAGAAATTATGGCAAAAAAGACAGTTATCTTCACTATCTTCTCGTATTGGGTATATTCAAAAGACAATCTTACATTATCTAAAAAGGAGAAACAATTTAGATGATAGTACTTTAGAAGGAAATCAAGCACTTATGTGTAGAGCTCCTCAATCTGATAGGATTGTGGAAATAACTACGAACTTAGTTATTCAATTTTGTATTGATAATACTCATCCTTCACCAAATAGAAGAGATATCATCAAATAGAGGATTTGGACTAAGGAATATATTCAACATGTGGAACATAGGTTGGATGTCATGCAACATGAATTGTATCTCTCATTTTGTAATTTAAATCCTGACAAAAGGATTGGACAAACAATGTTTGAAAGATTGAAACCCTATTTTGTGAAGATAAATAAATCTTTTCAGACATGTTGTTGATGATATCACATGTGTTGAATTTGATTTGTACTACCAAGGGTTCTAAAAGATGATAGAAGAAAGTGGTGGTTCTCAAAATTCTTTTCGTAAATGACCGAGCCAATTCATAACATAGATCTTATGTGACAAACCAAATAGTTGTGCAATAAGTGAAATATATTTCATAAGAGGAACTTGTGAAAAATTTGGTAACCTGACTGTATTTCCTTTGAGAGATTAAGATACTGATAGCATGTGGATGGAAAAATGTAAGAGATATAAGTACATAAACTCAGAAACAAAAGTTGGAAAAGAATCAACAAGGTTTGAATATGTGTACAGGATGATATCCCTAATGGAGAATTTATGTCATTTTTTTGTAAATTGATTGAATGATATATATGTCATGCATTTTTTGCTAAGTGGCAAGTAGAATAGTTTCAAACACTAAGGGAACCTTTCCCACTCGAAACAATTTTATCTATTGTTGACTTTGCAGAGAATTAGTCTTACATTTCTCAAAAACAACTTCAAGTGGAATACTACTTCATAGAACATGTTACTATTATGGTTCAAGTGTCTTATCAACATGCACAAATTGATTTGGATGGTCTGGAAACTATAGAAAAAGCATGAGCCATTAAAATAGTGTATCATTTTACATTAGTAATGACAAATAACATGACACACATTTTGTGGAACATTGTTTTGAGTCATTTTTTGAATATTTGGAAAATAAAGGCATGAAAAAGGGAAAAAATAAAAGTCTGTATGGTCAAATGGATCTACAATAGAATTTAAATCAGCTAGACTATTTTATGCATTATGCATCCTTGATCGATACCTAAATATACCACATTTGAAGTTTTTTCAAGAGTGGACATGGAAATGGTGAGCACGATGTTCAAGGAGCCTGTATCAAATGTGCTTTAAGAAAATATCAAATGATCTATAAAGGACATCACATTAATAATTCTCATGGCATGGTTGAGTGATGCAAAACTTATTTTATGGTGCCAACAAATACATATAAAACATCATCACAAGTAGATCAGTTCATACGATTTAGAGTGTTTTGAAAGGTATCATGTATAAATTAATTTTAATATTTAAATTGAATATAATTTATTTTTAATATGTTAGGTGAAAGCTAAATTATGTACACACATGTATAAAAATCATTTTTTTATATGTATATATGGAACTTGCATTTAGGTGTCTATAGAAGATCGGCTCGTGCATGCAAGAGGGTAGAGAAGACACAATCTTTGCATTCAATTATGAGTACAAATAGTAATGTGTGGTCATTGTACACAAGAGAATTCTCATGCTTTTATCCTAATTGCATTGATGAAAACTATTATGGTTTCATTAATCAAGAACATGGATCATAGAGCTCATGATGTGAGATAGGGTATTAATTTGGGGGAATAGACCGATGCTCAAGGGAGGGGGGACAAACTACTTCTTTGGGGGATAGGAGGTTGTTGATCTTCCATGTAGACCAATGTATGTAGTATGCATGTATAATGTGTAAACCTAAAATTTAAATCAAAATATGGCATTTAATAAACTTGAAATTTATTATAGTAAAATTTAAGAAACTACAAATCATAAACATGAAATTAAACATATAATACATGCACATGAATCAAAAATATTTTTAAATGTTGAAATAGATACACATACACATGTATCAAATTTAATCTTAATATATATAGCTCTTAAAACTTAAATGAACATACACATGTTTGAAATTTATTTTTGAACATTCAAAATGAGCATCCACATATGGACCCGAAACATGAAATGTACATAACATGCATACATGTGTGTTTTACTTCCTAAACTTAAAATTTGAATGTTTTACATGTGCATATATAAGCCCTAATAAAGTCCTAATATTTATCGAATAAAACCCTAATAGGCACCCTAATAAAAGCCTAATCTAAACTCCATGAAAAAGTGTAATCAAAACCCTAACCTTAGAAGATTAATTATAGTCCAAATGTAATTATAATCCTAACCTAAACACTCACTCTAGAAGCCTAAAAAATATTTTAATTCTAGCTCTAACCATAAATACTTGTTAATGATGATGTAAGCTCTAACCCTCGAATAATAATCCTAAGGTAGACCTAAAACCCTTATCTTAATTCTAAACCAAATCTCTATCATTTACATGCACGAAAACTTCATAATTGAATTGATTCATAGTTAATTTATGTCATGTGTTTCTATAGTAACTTCATAATTGTTGATTAATTCTAGATAGTATAGATCACATTGGTGGACTACTTGACACATAACTAGGTTAAATATAGAACTAGATCAAATAATAAATTAAGGGGTCCTAATATAAAATGTCTTATACTTGGGTCCTAGTTTAGGATTCGTTCATAAATAAATCCTAGAGCTTGGAGAATCTATAATCGAATGTATTGGAGTTTCTATATATACAAGAATATATAGTTCAAACAATCTTAAAATGATTGTGTAAGGATCCAGAATATCAAACTTTCTATATAAATATATGACATGAATTTCTAAATTACAAAGTTGTTATGGTCTCTAGTTTTCAAATATATATAGTAAATTTAAAGGGCTCATAGCATGGACCTAGGTTCATGTTATTCATTAATTTGGTTTACTAATACAATATATTTTTAAGGTGTTTTAAGTTATGTAAAAGTTATTTATATGAATTAGGGAACTTTATATATTTTTTAGAGTTATCATATGAATGACCAACTCTATCATGAATGCAACACATAACCTCTGAATCATGTCTTAAACAATGCTAATATACTCTCCAATAGAATACCAACAACACTTATGTTGAAAAATATTCATATATATATATATATATATATATATATATATATATATATATATATATATATATATATATATATATATATATATATATATATATATATATATATATATATATATATATATATATCACACACACACACACATACATTTACATACATACATACATATACATATAGATGTGTGTGTGTGTGTGTAAAAGTAAAATTAATGTAGATGACATAATTGAATAGTTTTGATTAGGGAAGGAAATAAAAAAGACAATAAATATTGATTTAAAAAAAAAATACAATTAGGAAATAGCTGAATTATTAAGATAGCTCAAAAACGAAAATGAAAATGTTATTAATTCAAATAAATGATGTTTACTTGAAATTTCCATTCACAATAGTTTATTTTATTTTCTACTATACTTGAATGTAAACTATTGATTTACACTATGATAGGCCATGTCCATGCTCATTTTTACCCCTTTTTATGTGGATTTGGTGATTTTATTCTTCTACTTTAAGGATATAGATAGATAGCTCTTTGTAAGTTTATCTTCTTTTTTCTCAATTTTTTGGTTTTGTTATGAAAAAAATTGTTTACTAGTTTCTTGATCTTAAAAGCAAACATGTTTTCCTAAGTTGTCTAAAAAAAATATAGGAGAAAATATCAAAGGCTTTAGATTTTAATTGGACAAATATTTTGAGGATAAAATAGTACATGTGTATTCATTTTATAGTAGCAATTGAATCATTCACTGCGTAAAGGTGAATGAGATTTGAATGGAGCTTCCAAACCAAATTATCAAATAAGATCAATTGAATGCATTAAAAGAAGAGCCAATTATACAATTCCTTAATGTTTTGGAATGTTAGCCCTCAATATAAAATGAGTGCTTAAAATTTAGCAAAATAATCCTTTTAAATTTTAGTTTGAAGAGGTGTGATTGTGATTAAATAACCAATCCCATTTTCTCAAAATAATATGAAACATGAAAATGATCACATGAAAAGTAAGAACAAATATATAAGATCTATATAGATATATTAATATAAATAATATGCTATTAATAATATCTAAATAAATATATTTTACCTTTCTATTCTTCTATTCTATCATCCTCATAGTGACTTAACAGTGTGATCCGAAACATTGATGCAAAAAATAACATACATAATCGAATTCAGAAATAAATCTTACTATATTAATAAACATTTAGTAAATATATAAATAAGATATAAAGAATACTAATATATAATGTGAAAATAAATTAAATATAAATATCGTCAAACATGAGATAAAATGATAGAAAATAATTAAAATGCATAGAAAGTAAATGCTACATTCTATTGATGTCGAAAATTTTATTTTTAATTACATATGTCGTCTTATTGTGATTGAATGCGATGTAAATATTAGGTCCCTTTTAAGAGAGCTGATAAAAGTAAAAATCAACAACGTCGTAGAGAGATTCTCCCAATTGTGGCATATTACAGATAGAAAAAGGAAGCATATTATATTCATTTTATAGGCTCGAAAGAAAATATATAGATCGCATAAAAACCATTAAGAGAAAGCAGACAACAATTAAGGTGATGTAGAAAAAACAAACGAACTTATATTAGTTCTGATAAGAGGCGACAAAAACAATAGTAAATGTGGCGCTCTACATTAATGGCCCCTTCATCGAAAGGAACTATTCGGCACATTCGTTGCTTACTAATGATTTTATCATTTTCTTATTTAGGTTGGTCTTATCGTTTTATTTTTTAAATGAATGCGATTGGACGAATACAATAGAGTGGACCAGTAATGGCCGACTCTTCGCACATTTACTACTATTTAATCATCTTAATACTGGAAATAATATATATTTGCCGCTGTCACTTGCTTAATCTTCCAACAATCCTTTTTAATTAGTCGTCCTGATAAGGGCTTAAAATAATAGGTGTGAGAACAAATAATTAATCTCCAAATTGGATGATTGCGACATTAATATTTTTTCTCAAAATTACCTTAAGCAGGGAATAGATAAAAATAGCACGAGATGCCACTCTATTGAGAAAATCATTATAAACTAGTAACTGCATCTTGGTGTGCAATAGGTACGCCGAATAAGTGTGGATGGTTAATTCAATGGGAGTAAATTGTTTGGTAAGTATGGACCATCAATTCAATAGAAGGGGATTGGTTGGTAGAATTATGTAAAGATGTGTTTGAAATTCTTTTTTTATTCCCATATTTATAAAGCTTTAATGTTCCAAGAACAAACAAAATTGTAATGTTAGGGAAACTTCATCATAGGTATTGCACTGAATGAAAATATAGGATCAACTTATTGAATATTGAATAATAGATTTTTACATGAATTTCAAAACTATAAATTTGTGGCCATACAATTAAGAACCCAAAAAGTTTAATTGTTGCGAAGAGTTTCAAACTTGACAAAGAATTTAGTTGGAAATATAAATGATTTTTTTTCTTTTATCCAGCGACTTTTGAACAATGCATGTGAAATAACATTTGTTGTGAAATGAGGAAAACTCATTCAATGAAAATGAAATTATAAGTGGGAAGTAAAAATAACTGATTTGATGGGCTCCAAGAACTTGACATTTCAAAATAAATGTGGATTAAGACACTTTCAATTGTGTATTGCATATTAATGAACAAAATATGAGAAATAATTTCACACACCATATTGGTGTTGCAATTGGTTGTTACCTAGTAAGATAACCTCACCTTTGCCATTACTTTTAAGTATCAATCATGATAGTCAATGTTCTATCCCATGCTTAGAAAAATCAAGAAAGTGGATTCCAAATCTTATACTCTACTATGGAAAATATTGAATGACTAACAATAGGCATTAGGTTTGCAATAGTCATTTTTTGCTTGTGTCAGAAGATGAAAAAGTTTGTGGGATTCACAAAATTTACACAGTTTTTAGAAATCATTTAATAGAGATAAGAAAGTTCCCACTACTTTAAATCTTGTTGACATTCTCTTGAGAGGATTCATGAATTTTAGCAAAATTGAAAGCACATGACCATTTTCTTCGAAGCCAAAATCTCCCATGAAAGGACAATCACAGAGACACAGTGACTACCGCTAAGGTGATTTGAAATAGAGATCAATTATCATCCTTTCACAATTCTCAACACATTTAAAAATATAAGTTAATGCTTTATAGAAGCACGTGACACAATATTAAAAACTTCAATTACTCTAGCCTATTTTATGTATTTCTCTAAATTTGCAAGCTTCTACTGCTATCTAGATCCCCCCCCTCTCCATATTGCTAGCATAACATTACCTTGGTGGTAAAGTAATTAAATAACAAATAATGAAATTAGATCTATATTATTATCCATTAAGAACAAGATTTGTTTTATGTTTCCAATTGGAGATGGAGAAGGAAAACAATGTTTTGAGCTTGTTAGTTTAGGCAACACTTTTTCTAACTACAAGGTTAAAATTTATTATAGGGTTAATATAGCAATTATTTTTGTATCCCCAGATCATAAGGTTAATATTTATTACTAAATTGCACACTTTTGATTAGGTGAATTCACTAAATTTTGTATTAGCAGTGAACAAAAACCTACTTTTGTCTTTTTGATTCATTAACACTTATTAATGGGATCCATCGGGATACAACACTCACATTGTCACAAATTACAAACATTTGTATTTGGGTTTTCTTTCCCATGGACCATTAAGACAAAAATATTCAGGAGATGGCCATAAAGACCATGGACCAAACTCACTTTCTATGTCAATAAAATATATAATTGTTCAAAATCCTTATTTCTCATTGTATTCATTGTAACCTCATCTCTCTTCCCCCCTTCTCTCTCACTACCTCATCTCTCCCCTCCCCCTTCTCACTTTTTCCCATCCCCGTCCCCCTCCCAAGTCATTTATTCACCCTAATTATCATCTATCTTTACCTCTTTTCACCATACATCCCCTAATTTAACTTATATCTCTACCTTGTGTCTCTCACCCTCTCCCCCTTCTCACATTCTTAGTCTCAAATTTGTCTTCCATTAAATATGTTCTTTAATTCTCTCCACTTCTTTTTTCACCATACCATCCCCTAATTTAACCTTTATTTAGATGAAACCTTGATTACATGCTCATAGTGCTCTAGATATAATAAATTGTATATGCATGCATCATTTTGCATCATTAATTATTATCTTCAAACCAAAAAAGGAATTAATTTTAAATATTTAGAAATTATTATTAAAATGTATTTGTGCTAGTTTAGATATATTTATAGATGTCATCACTTTTTAATTTTCACAACCATGTTTCTCATATAAAGAAACCAAAATAACTACCCAACATAAACTACAAGTTGTTAAACTATCATTATTAATTAGCATCAACACTTTGGACAATGAACTGAATAAATTCTCTTTGATCTAAAGGGGATCAAAATCTATTTTGGAGCACCAATAAACTATGTACTCCATCTCTTAACTCTTATTATTGATTGACTAGTGTCAATACCTGCATGTACCCTCCTAGTGTCGACATTTTACATTATATTATTATGCAAGAAAGACTAACCAATCCTATATATCAAGTTTCATATGTCACTAAATTGTACAACTTGAGGATCAATTATAGATCTTCTTGATACTTCCTAAAATAATCATGTAAAATTTTTCAATCAACATGTGTTTAGCAATCTTCACCACATGTAGTAGGAAAAGATTTCTTCAAATGCTTTTTAATGATAATGATTGTTGTCTTCATTTTCCATTGTTATATTATATTGACAATTGGCACTGATCCACCAAAGAAGCCTAGCTACCCCCCACACACTATTCCCTCATCCATAGTGTACCATGTTATGGTGGAGAATGTAGGATTTGGTAACCATTGACCCCACCTTCATCCTCCATCAAATCCACCTCCTTCAAGAAACTTTGCAGATATTTATAAAACATTTGTACATCTCTCTTTGATAAAATCTTTTCCTGTTGTGGCTAGCAAAACATATAGTAACTCCAAACCAGGTTAGATGGACTAACATAATGAAGGGTCTTTGCCTATCCAGAAGTATTTTCCGTTAGATGAAAATATGAGCTTTTGTATTAGTTATAATTACTATAGTTAGATATTTATAGATCCTAGCAGGTGTAGATCCAAAATATTCTATATTAATTGTAGTTATTGTAGAAGATATTTCTTATTGAATTACATACTATTCAGCAGGGCGATAGCGAGTACTCTGACTATTACTTTCGTTCAGCTCAAAGATAAGTTCAAGCTAATGGGTGCAAGTATGCTTTTCTATTCTAACCAAGCAAATTGAGTTCCAAGAAAAGAGTCTCATTCTTTCCTAAGATGCCTTAATGTGATGGTTCCATTGCTCATCCTCTTGGTGCCTTCTGGAATTGTCACCCAGATTAGAAGACATGTTGTACCTATCATGTCGAAGGTCAAGAACTTACCATCAAAGCCTTGGAATGCGATGTGCTTACGAAAATTCATGACATCTGAGTATGTTGATAAGAGTGAAAAGGTGATAAGAGATCTACATTCCAAATCACCTCAATGGTAGTCACTATCTCTCCAGGAATGCCCACCATCATATGTAAATTTTAGCTCCTTACATTCATATAGGGAACACCTTCGGCATAAAAATGTATTCAAGTAGTAAGAGAATCATTAGCTATCTTAGAACCAATCCAACAGAAGAGCTCAAATAGCAGGCCATATAGTTTATAAATAATAATAATATATAATTATCACCTTTGACATCACCTGCATTGAAAATTAGTTTTATGCATCTCAATTCAGTGGCATGTTTAATTTAGTGTGTTAGAAATACTAAATTTTTCACATTTGGACCACTTCATGCAACTTTTCTATTCAGATTTGTTCAATTATCATAGGTCATTTTAAAGCATGCACGTATGCCGAATATTATCTTAGTACATTGCAAATCATTTATGTGCATAATTAGTAAATCATCACGTTCGCTATCATAAATTTAAGAGAACATAAGAAGTTAATTAAAAATATTTTTTGTGGGAATGTTTCATGCATAAGCTTTGCAAATTCATTTGTAATTATTGATCGCGTTGTTTTGGTTTTTTCTGTCTAGGATAACATGTGATTGATAGAGGGCTAAATTATTTCAGAGAAGTTGGTGGGAAGAACAAATGACTAATCTTTTTGTTGGGTGAATTGTTTAACAAAAATAGTACCAGCCTCGTTAATCCAAAATACAACAAAATCATAATAAATTTATTCACATTAGTGAAAAAATATTTAACTAATTTTGAACACTTCCAGAAGGAAAGTTAAAATAGTAAGGAAGTGTTACACCATCAAAATTTATCATATCTAAATTTCAAAAATTTCATTCAAAATACACAAAGCAACATCTCAAGATTTAAAATTGGTCAAAGACTTATCCAATTTTGAGTTAGTGGTCTCATGATTCCAAACCCTGTGGCTCATCCCTAATGTCCAATATTTTGAATTTTTGATTTTTTGAATTTCAGTGTTCGAGTCTCAAGATATCATATGTTAATGAAAAGTTTTGAGATACGTGTTTTTTGTCCCAGCCATCATTACCCTTAACCCTTAGATGTTAATGTTGGGAGTACAAAACACATGTTTTGATAAAAAATTCTTAACCTTCCATCCAAGGAAAAGATTATGCATTTGGAATGTGGGACCAAATGTTGAGAAGGAATCAGATTGAGGTTTATGAATGAACATGATAACAATTGAAAAATAGAAGACATGCAAGCTGTTTGTTAGAATGCTTGAATGAGGTATACCAGCGCAAGAGATGAACTCATTTGGCGTCAAATGGGACATCATACATAGAAGGTCTAATCAAATAATAATTTCAAGAGTCTTCAAACCAGGAACCAATGACACATGGGACAACAAATGTTCAAACTAATCTTGTGGAAATAAAGGGGCGATATCCACATGGAGCAAAGGAAAATATTAGAATAATGTTGCGTAGTTTTTTATAGAATGACCAATAGTTTTTGAGGAACAAATTGTGAGTTGTTTGAATAAATTTCTAGAACATGTCATTTTAATGAATGAGGCATGGCACTTGCAATCTGTGCACATTTTAAGAGAATCTATGTCACATCTATAATAGTGTTAAAACAAATAATTCAATGGTTGTCTTAAAAAAAGCTACAAGTACACATGCACAATACATTGGGATAGATTAAAAAGATAACAACATAGCGGACTTTCTAATAAAATGCATGAGAGAAGTTTTATTTGATTGAAGTCTATCTACAACATGGATTATGTCAGATGTCATTTCTATCCATTGGAGCTAGAACACACTGACAAACTATTTTTAGAGATGTTCTATTAAATGAATGATACTTTAATGTAAAAGCCTCTTTGACTACTAGACCCAAGAATGGAGGTCATTTTGTTTCCATCACATGATCATCACTGAGGATAAAAGCACAAATCTATGTTACCTTCTATAAAGGAAAATGATACCCGAACGCGAATTGTTCAACTTTGATGACATAAACAAGGTATTTGTGTTTAGAATTTGAAAATGGTGTAAAATGATAAAATCTATGAAATTGGATGAATTTTATGCCTATAATTTTTATAAAAAAGGTTGAGTAAAATTTTATTCATCTTTTTAAATTTTCAAGTACTTTTTTTAACCTTGAAAAATATAAGGTGTGGTTGACGTCAAACAAATATATGCCAACCATCTTTTGTTTTCTCTTATTTCAAATTTTTTATAGATGAAACATATACATAGGGGGAAAAGAAAGAAATATTAATTTTTGTTGTATATTTTCTTTATTATAAGTACTCCTAGTCGACCTTATCAGGAACAAACTTTTTTTTACTCCCGTCAAAATATCCCTATCAATTCTATGCCATTGTCTAAATAAATTACATATTCTTGAAGATGATTCTCTCAAGTGATAAATATAATTTTTTTATTTTTTTATAGGAATTACTTCTTTTTTTATTCCTTATTTAAGGGAGTATCTTGTGAAATGTTAACATATTGGATTATAATGTTTGGAAATTATAAGATATTGTAACTAATTAAAACACTACGAAATTTATATAATGATGATATTGACTTCAAGATATTTAAAAGCGTATTTTTAGATTTTGTAAAAACAAGTTGAATTTTGATAAAGAAATGAGATTTGACCTAAATAGATTTTAAGATCCTAAAAGGTGACACAAATCGCTATGATTGATAAGCGTAATATATATAAATTCACATTAAAATCACCCAAGAATGTAGGTGTCTTGAGGCTTCTTCTACGACCACATCGAAAACAAAACTTAACCATTTGGGTTTTAAGCAGCCAGTAATCAACTATAGCGATGCAAAGATAGAATAGACCCTATATGACACCACCACTGAAAAGGGAATGATTCCATCGAGTTAGTCATGCAAAATAGTGCAAGCACATTATGGATTTATGAATACATCGGATTCAATTGCCTAATGAAGAGATGTGGAGATATTTGAGTATATTAATAGTACACAACGATCGACAAAATAGATGAGACTGCAGAATTTGGAGGCAAACTTCAGTATTAAGCTGCCAATATTTACCTTAGCCGTTGGATTCCATGGAGGATGGTGATGAATCATGCCACTTATTCGACATAATACTTTAGAGG
Source organism: Cupressus sempervirens (assembly GCA_028749045.1). NCBI lineage: Eukaryota > Viridiplantae > Streptophyta > Pinopsida > Cupressales > Cupressaceae > Cupressus > Cupressus sempervirens. Next base: position 314,635,715 of record CM053789.1, on the reverse strand, counting down.
TTCTCGGCTCCTTCATCATTGCAATCAAAAGTCCCAAAATTGTTAAACAAATAGATTGAAAAGAGATTTCAAGCTAATTTTGAACAAATGTGATCATCATATGGAAATGTGAGATGATTCATTTGCAAAAATCTCTGAGGATTTCAAATTGATTTTGAACAAATCTGATCATCATATGGAAATGTCAGGTTTTGAAGTCATTATAAACCTTTAATAAAATACGCAAGTCGAGTAGAAGGATAGTTTTAGAGATGGAGACCTTTCGTCTCAAAAAGAAATGAAGATCAAATGAAGTGATATCATGTTAAATTTAAGGAGCTCCTATCTCCTTACAATAAGCATACTGCATTCTCGAAATTGGCATTGATTCTGATATTTTTTCTTTATCAAGGAAATGAAATGTTTGTGAAAAGGAATGGTGATCAATAAAGATTATTGCATTAGATATGCTTAAAAGGGTCTCTAGGAAAATCAAAAGCCATCAAATGCAGAGAAGAAGACTCACTGGCTGCTTCTTTTTCTTTTTCTTTTTTTTTATAAAGAAAAATCACTTATCCAAGATTTGAGTTTTCATCTTTACAAATGGTGACTTTTGGTAACTTTGGGTCAAAGGTTAAGCATTTGTCTATTCTCAAGTTAATTTTAACAAGGTTAATTAATCTCACAAAAATCAAATAATTAGGAAGTAGTTATTAACCACAGAAGAGTCAATCTTAACCTCAAGTCTATGTCAGGAACCTTTTTGATTTGTAAAGGGGACATTTTGAAACTTGAAGAATTGAAATGACAACTTTATTATTGAAGTAATATTGCTTAATGTATTCATAACCAAGTTAATTTGAAAGTAATTTCAATACCTTCGGTTGTTCAAATTCTTATCAGTTATATTAATTGTAGAAGGATATAACATTTTATTCTCTTTCTTTTGTAAAGACAATTAGTCAATTAACAATCTATTATATGCGATCAAGCATGTTTCTTGGTATCTTGAAAATGTGCCCATTATATATAAAGTTGAAGTTGCTTAATTCATACTTATATGCATAGTTTATTAGTATTCATGTTGGAGTTTGAATTTTTAAAAATATGAGTTCTTGTTAGGAGTTTGTATATTCTTTGAGCAAGAATGAAGTGTTTTGAATCTTGATACTTGTTATTATCTCTAACTGATGCAGGCAAAATTCCTCACATAATTAACATAAACATAAGAGAGAAAAAACACAAACATAAATATTAGAACTCCAAATTATTCTTTATTTATCTTCCCAATTCTCTTCCCCTACAATGAGAGGAAATACAAATCTGAAATTAGCATTTTTGACAATGTTTTTCATAAAACTATTCTTCTTGCCATTTTTGGTAATTTTTTTAAAACAAGTCAAGAAAAGATGAATTTATTTTTTGAAGCTTCCTAAAAATGAGATAAGGTGAACTACAAACTAACATTCAAAATTCGAAGTAATATTTAAAGGTTATTAATAAATATAAACTTTCTAAAAACTAAGAAAAGTATTAAAAGCTTTTTTAAAACTACTAAAAGATCATGCATCAGAAAGCCTCTAAAATATCCTCCATCATTCTCCTCTAGTTGAAAGAATGCACCTCCTACAAGTTGGCTTTGAATGTGTATAGTTTTGTTTCTTAAACTTTTCTTTGCATTGTATCAAACATTAACTCAGAGGAATGTAAGTTTATTCCTTCTTCCTAGTATTCCAACTTTTTGACATTTTATCATTCATCTTTGCATGTCATTAGATCCCTCTTCCTCTTATTTTTCTTAATCAATATTCTACTCAATATCTTCCCATCTTGTAAAATCTCAAATTTAATTTCTTCTATATAAACCTTTGTACCTTAATAATTTATGTCTTCAACTGTCATGACCCCACATTTAAGGATATATGCATATTTGAATAACATATTATATAATGATAATAATTAAGAATAATAATAAATATTATAATTACATTATAAACCAATGAAGATTATAATTATCACATTTCAATATATAATATTGATAATTGATTAATAAACTAATCAATATAATATTATATATATAAATAATAATACAAGAATTAATTTAAGTGATAACACAATATGATATTATATTTACATAACACATATTTAATATGTTATAATAGCATATAATAATTACAAAGATATTAATTATAAGTAATATCAAATAGATAATAATTTTATAATATATATTATAAGATAGATAAATATATGATATAAGTATGTATATTTTGATATATTTAATATAATATGATAATAAAATAATCTATAAGAATATATATTATTAATTATAGGTAATATCAAATAACAATAATAATTTCATAATGAGATGAACATACTCAAGACTAATAATATGATATCATTAATAATACAAATATAAATAAATAAACAAATAACATATTATTTAAATATTATATAAAGCGAATATACTACAATATTAGAAATAATGATTTTAATAATATTATAATATATGATCAAGTCTAATATTATAATATTATCATATATTATAATTTATGATATTATTCAAGTCTAGAACCAAATCCCTTTTAATTGATAAACTATATAGATAAATGTTTATAATCTATTTATTCTACTTAATTATTTATATCATTCATAATAATAATATTAAATATAAAGATATTTAGTAATATACGTACATTAATAGGCCTAACCAATGGCATTATAAATATTTTAATATAAATCTAATAAACATAATACAATGCATAATTAATTAAGCACCGATGAGTACTATATCAACCCATCACATCTTGGAGACACATCCATTCAAATCAAAACATAGTAGTATATATGATGGAGTTCTATTTTGGTAAGAGAAGACATGGAATATACCATTCACAATAAAGTCATGAAGCATAGTGTCCAAAAACTAATGATAAGCGATCAATACAAGGTTGATGGTGACTGCAGATCCAAAGACATTGTGGGAGTAATCGTAGTTGGAGTAGGCATAATGAGAATAACGTACAAGCATAACAACAATGTATAAAGGTTGAATGGCTGTCAAATATATCACAGAGTCAATCGTAATGAAGAATTGTGGTAATATTAATTATGAATCTAAATCTCATGGTAACGAAGATCAATAGTTGGCTATAATGGACCATGCATAGATCAGTGAATGATATAGTAGGTGAAATCTAATTCGGCACTGACTGGATCAATAGGTTTCGAGTCTCAGATATAAGCATGATACGGAATCAAATAGAAATTATCAAACCCATTTGGAGAAAAATCATGGACCCCTAATTTGGGGGTTTTACATCAACATATAATATATCAACATATCCACCATTGTTACATTTAACATAATACCTTTCGGAACATTCATATACCTCATTAAAAAAATCTGAAACATCTTCATTAGAAATCTCATTATAAACAACCATTTTTGTTTCCTCATTCTAAACATAAGGCTAAAAATGACAAAAAGACTCTTCCGCAGCTATGTTTAATTTTGCATCTTCAATTCTTGATGTCAAAACAGTCATTGATATACTCACCATTTCATTTTTTGGATATTCCTTTATTTTTTGTATCTCTTTTTTCCTTTTCTTCTTGCAAATAATCTTCTGAATATGCCACGTAATATTCTTCCTTTCTAGCAAGTACCATTTTTTCAGTTCTAATTCCATTAGCTTTCTTAATTATTTAAAACTTTGTTGTAATTATCTTAACATTTCTTTCAACTCTAATTGCCTAATCTATTCCTCCTTTCTCTTCCTCCTTTTCTCTTTTATTTTATTTTCTTCTTTCTTCTTCTACAAATACTTCATCAATAAATCCAACTCTTCAAAAGAGTCCATCCTTTGCCACAATTGGATCTTTTCTCTATTCTACCTTGATACTTTGGAAACTACTTCCTCTTCTCAACTTGCATAAACATAAACTCATAACCACACAAATATAAAACTATTATTTTCCCAGACCTTCTGAGCTTTGATACCAGATGATGCAGCCAAAATTCCTCAAATAATTAATAGAAACGTAAGAGAGAAAGAACACAAAAAAAAAATTAGAACTCCAAATTATTCTTTATTCATCTTCCCAATTCTATTCCCCTACAATGGGAGGAAATACAAATTTAAACACAAATCTAAAATTATCATTATTGACATTTTTTTTCATAAAATCTTTTTTTTGCCATTTTTTGAAAATTTTTGAAACAACTCAAAAAAAGATGATTTATTTTAAGCTTCCTAAAAATGAGATAAGATGAACCACCAACTAACATTCGAAATCAAAAGTAATATTTCGAGGTTATTAATAAAAGTCAACTTTCTAAAAACTAAGAAAAGCATTAAAAGATTTTTAAAATTTACTAAAAGGTCATGCATCAAAAAGCCACTAAAAGCTCCTGCATCACCAACATTTTTAAAACTAAAAATTGACATCATAGGAAAGACCTTCCCCTTTTAACATAGAGGACGGTCTCTTATTAAAGGCCTATCAAACTACTGTAAATAGTTTGCGACATACACTTAGTTGGCCCATGTTACATCATTTTCAAGGGACAAATTTTTTTACCAACAATCTTAATTCAATGCCATTCTTCATTTAGTGTGCTAGAATATCAAGAAAGTTTACATTTGGACTAGTTTACAACCATTTCTATTTTGATGGGTCTAACGATCACATTCTATTTTTAACCATTAACACATCTATTAGCTTAGTAAGTTGCGAATATTTCATGTGCATTATTCGAACACAGTCACATTCACACATAAATTATAGTCAGAGTTCCTCTAGAGGAAAATACAAGAAATGCAAGAACATATGCGCAAAGGAATGAATCGTGTTATAGGAGATGATGAAAGTGAGGATCATAGTGAGGAAGAAGCAAACATAGATCCAGATGTAGTAGAGGAAGTTCTTAACCTGGAGGAGGAAAATCTATTTAAGGCCATTTCTAGTATTAGAAAAAGACCTAAGTTTGATGTTCCCACATTTTTGTAAAATATCAACCTAAAGGAAATGATCAACTAGATCAATGAACTAGAAGAGTACTTTGAACATGAAGATATTAAAGATCCGGATAGGGTCAAGTTTGACAAGGCCAAACTAAAGAGTCATGCAAAGATCTGGTGGCAAGACATCCAATTGGATCAAAATAAAAGAGGAAGGACAAAATCACTAGATGGGATTAGATGGTTGCTAAAATGAAGAGACAATCTATTCCCATGGATTATGAGCTTGATCAATTTAAGAAAATTCAAGGGTTGAAGCAAACGATAAAATCTATTTAAGAGTATACTAAAGTGTTTTATCAAATTCTCACTAGAACTGACCATGCATAACATGATAAGAAGAAAGTTTTCAATTATCTTAACAGGTTAAGGCCAAGCATTCAAGAAGAGTTGAGTTTGGTTCGAATGACCAGTATTTAGGAGGCATGCCACGTTTCCCTAAGAGTTCAGGAGAAACTGAGAAAAAGTTTGACAACAAGAGTATTGGAAGAGGTCATGGTGGAAGATCTAGCATATAATCTTATAGAGGCCGAAATGATGATTATAAGAATAAGGATGAGGCTCAAAGTAGTAGTCACAACCATAGGGGAAATAATTCCAATAATTTCCATGATCAAAACAATATATATTAGAGAGGAACAGGTAGAGGAAAAGGATTTAGAATAGGAGGCTTCTGTGGGAAATGATTTCACTACAAAGAAGAAGGCCATAGAACATTTGAATGTTCTGAGTACCAAGGATGGATAGATTGAAGAATAGAAGGCCAGGCTAGAATTTCTCATGTTGATGAAGATGCTAGATAATCACATTCTAAAGATGCTAAAAGATGAGAAGTATTAGTTAACAAAAATGTCCTACTGAGTGGTGAGAATGAATGTGATCAAAGGAGTTTGCTTCACACTAGGTGCAAATGTGAAGATAAGTGTTTTGATCTAACCATTGATGGTGGAAGCACTAAAAATCTACTATAAAAAATGATGGACACAAAGTTGAAGCTAAAGAGATAGAAACACCTGCATCCATACCTTATTCTTGGGGTGCAAGATGACCACAAGGTCATGGTTAGTGAGCAATGCTTAGTGAAATTCAAATTCGAAAGCTATGTAGATGAGGTACTATGTGATATCATACCTATGGACATATGTAATATGTTTCTAGGTAGGCAGTGGCAATTTGATAGGCATGTTGTACATGACAGGTGAGAAAATACCTACACTTTGACCAAGGATGGAGTGAAACATAAGTTGGAGTCATTGAAGGAGAAAGACAAAAAGGTACATAGTGTTGCCAAAATATGTTTTGTTGATGGAAAAGTGTTTTTCAAAGGTATGAAGCATGAGCATATGTGTTTTGTGGTAATGCTAAAAGATGGTAAAGAAGTAGAGGTGGTACTTATAGAAGTTGCTAATTTGTTGGGAGAGTTTCCTAATATTGTGTCAGATCAAATACCTAATGAATTACCCCCAATGAGGAAGATTAGTCACTAGATAGATTTAATTCTAGGAGTCAGTTTTCCAAACAAGGAAGCACACAAAATGACACCAACAGAAAGTAAAGAGTTGGACGGATAAGTTAATGAGTTGTTGAAGAAGGGGTTAATTCAAGAGAGCCTAAGTCCATGTGTTGTACCAATAGTATTAGAACCAAAGAAGAATGGATAATGGAGGATGTGAATATATTCTCATGTTATTAACAAGATTACGATCAAGTAAAAAATTCCATCTCCAAGGATGGATGATATTATGGGTTGTTTGAGTAGGGTTGAGTATTTCATGCAGATATATTTGAAGAGTGGATACCATTAGATTCGTATCAGAGAAGGTGGTGAGTGAAAGATTAGTTTGTAGACAAGAGAAGGACTATACGAGTGGTTAGTCATGTCTTTTAGGATAACCAATGCACCAATTACTTTCATGGCACTCATGAACGAGGCACTGAAGGAGTTTCTAGATAAGTTTGTCATTGTTTAACTAGACAATATTTTGATATTTAGTAAGACATTGGAGGAGCACTTGATGCATATCTGAAAGGTGTTTGATAAGTTGAGGAAAGCGAAGTTGTTGATAAACCTAAATAAGTGTAGATTTGTGAAGAAGGAGTTGGTGTACCTAGGATTTGTAGTCTCAATAGAAGGTCTAGAAATGGACTTTTAGAAATTGAAGGCTATCTATGAATGGCCTACTCCAAAGAGTACTACAGAGGTAAGATATTTTCATGGACGATCTAGTTTTTATTGAAAAATCATAAGAGCTTTTAGCAGTATTTGTGGACCCTTGACCGAAACAATGAGAGGGGATACAAAAGAATTTAAATGGACTATAGGAGCAGTTAAGAGTTTTAATATGCTAAAATAAAAAGTTATAGAGTAGTTTGTTTTAGCACTTCTAGAGTTTAACAAGGTGTTTCAAGTAGATTGTGATTCTAGTGGTATTGCAATAGTAGTTGTTTTGAGCCAAGAAGGTAGACTTGTTGCTTACTTTAGTGAGAAATTGAGTGATATCAAAAGAAAATATTCTATTTATGATCAGGAATTTTATGCTATAGTTCATGCATTGAAGTGGAGACACTATCTTCTTCCTAAGGAGTTTGTTTTGTATATTGATCATCAAGCTTTACAATATTTGAATAGTTAAGGAAAATTAAACCAAAGGCATTTGAAGTGGTCTGATTTTTTGCAAAGTTAGACATTTGTTTTGAAACACAAGAGTCAGAAGTCTAATAGAGTTCAGATTGTCTTAGTAGAAGACAAATTTTTCTAATAGAAATTAAGATTGAGATTTTTTGGGTTCAAGGAACTCAAAAATTTGTATCTAGAGGATCCCAATTTTGGTGAAGCTTGGAAGGCTTGTACATAACCTGTTACTCTTTATAAGACAAAGTGGTTAGATTTTATACTCCAAGATGGTATATTGTTCAAAGGAAGCCAATTGTGCATTCCAAAAAGTTCAATGAGAGAGACTATCATCTAGGAGAAGCATAGTGGAGGATTCACTGGACACTTTGGTGGAGATAAAACCATAGCTTTGGTTGGTGGGAATTATTATTGGCTATAGTTGCAACAAGATGTGAAGAAGTTTGCATAGAGTTATCGTGTATGGTGAAAGTAGTGAAACATAATACGTGGTTGTATTAGCCATTACATGTACCAGAGAAGCCATGGGAGGATGTTAGCATGGATATTTTTTTTTGGATTACCAAGGACTCCATAAGAGCATGATTCTATTTTTGAGGTGGTTGAAAGGTTTTCAAAGATGACACATTTCATTCCTTGCAAGAAGACTAGTGATGTTGTTCATGTGGCAGAGTTATTTTTTAAAGAAGTGGTGAGACTACATGGTTTCCCAAAGAGTATATGTTCAAATTGAGATACCAAATTTTTTCAGTATTTCTAGTGTACATTATGGAAGAAATTTAAGAAAAAGTTGAAGTTTAGTTCATCACATCATGCATAGATTGATGGATAGAAAGAAATTGTGAATCGTAGTTTGGGAAATTTGTTAAGATGTTTGGTTGGAGACAAGCCAAAAGAATGGGATATGATTTTACCAAAGGTAGAATTTGTATATAATAATTCTTTCAATAGGATTACTAGAAATCAGCATTCCTAATTCTATATGGGAATAGTCCTAGAAATGCTTTTGAATTGTGAGAGTTAGATAAAGGAGAGATAAGTAGTGTTGAAGTAGAAGAATTTGCTAAACATTTGAAGAACATCCACGAGGAGGTGAGGAAGCACATTATAAAGCTAAGCTAGATGTGTAAAGAAGGTATACGGAATTTCAGATTGGAGATGAAGTCATGATTCATTTGAAAAAGGAGCATTTTCTAGTGGGTATGTACAATAAGATGAAGATGGAGAAATTTAGACCATGCAAGATAGTGAAAAGGCAAGATTTTGGAAATGACTATGAAGTTGAGTTGTCTACTAAATTGAATATTTCACTAGTATTTAGCATTCAAAATTTGACAACATATTAAGAAGGAGGTGATGTAGATGACGTAGCAGAAGCATAGTGGCATATTCCAGGAGATAGTTCGACTACAAAAGAGATTGAGGAGATACTAGACACTTGTGTTGGAAAAAGTACAAGGAAAAAATCTTATGAAGAATACCTAGTCAAATGGATAGGGAGGCCACTAGAAGATTCACCATGGTTAGCAAGGGAGGAAGTTAACCATCTTGGTTTTCCTTTGAACACCTCAGACATAACAAAGTCAATTCACTAATTACCTCGGGTGTCTAATGTAGGAGCATCTTGGGTATGAGGGAAATTTTGCATCACTCAGAAATATTTTTATTTTCAACCTTTTCTATGTTAATCAGGACTAGTAGATAGGGTGGTTACAATTTCTAGGAGCTTACAATTTTTAGTAAGTTTGTCATATGAGCTCAAAATGTCCTAATTTTAGAGGTGGATATTCATCTTGGATATATTAGCCTACTAGTTGAAGCTTAGTGCATATCATGTGTATTCATGGATTTATTGTTGATTTTTTGGTTTACAATTTTGATATATAAATTTCAAGATCATTTTTGCAGGCCTTAAAGTTCCCAAATAAGGTCTGAAAAGTCAACAGATGGGTGCTTGCCCAAATCCAAGCCTATAGATAAGGTTTTAAGGTTTGCGAAAAGTGGTTATAATAGCCAATTAGAGAAACTATTCGAGACTTATGGTCTTCTTAAGTTGGGCCTACCTAAATCTCCAAAATAAATATAAAAAATTTATTTTCCCTAGTTTATATATATTGTTAGGGTCTATTGTCTCTAGGTATTAAGTTTGAGTGTCTAGAACCTTTGCGGATGACATAAATTGACTATTTAAGAAATACCCAAAAATTGTCTAGGACACCTTTGCCTGAAAGTTTTCAGCTTTGTGTTGCAGATTACTGTAATGAAGGCACACATGTGGGTTGGCATATTTTAATTGTGAATTTTGTGTTTCTGTATTTGCAGTGATAATAAGAGGTCCATATTCTTTTTCTTGCAATTAGTTTTATTTCTTTATTTATGTATTGTGTTTATGGTATTAAGGGGAGAACCCTTCATCACCCTTGTGGTGGGTTGAAAGTGTTATAAGTTAAAGTCATCATTTCATAAAAAAGATAAACCTTGCAATGCACAATACAAATACTAGGCTTATAGAACACAAGAGGTGGCTAAGCCATGTTGTGTGTTTGCCTGGTTTTTCACCTTTCATAATTTTGTTACATTTTATAGTGAAAACCTAATGGATTTATGTTTTTAAGAAGTAAGGTGTGTTAAAAATCCTAGATGAAAATTCAAAGTTTCATGAAACCCTTATCATTATGCCCTAGTTTTCAAAAATTTAGGAAGTATTATTTTATTTTGAAAATTATGCAGGAGGCTTTTTGCTTTAAGAATTTCTTTTTCCTTTTTTAATGTTTATTTTAAAATACTTTTCATAAAATTATTTTTCTTATTAACCTTGTTTTAACTGTGGTTTTAACCTTGTGTTAATTCCTTAATGTTCTTTGAAAGTGTTTTTAACCATGGTAGGGTTCACCTTTACAAACTATTGAACAAAGAAAGATCAATGATGAGCACTTTCCTACAATTTGAAATTGCTCAAGCTTTAGCAAATGTGGGGAAGTTCTTGCATGACACATGTACCAGATGTGTTAGTTCCTTAATGAGCCACAAAATTTGGATGTGTTAGAACAAGGTTGGGGTTTTAACAAAGGTCATCAACACATGCTAGAAAAGATAGCTTATTTTCATTGGCCATTATTTTTTACTAGATCACAAACAAGAATCTTATGGAACTATCAATCATTTGAAGATTGACGGAGAGTGCTTTCTCACTTAATGGAGATGTCCAATGTTTGATGAAAGTTGGGAAGTGCATGATTGACACGTGGAAAGGTGGGGCCAATCGTTTAGAAGGTTGCATAGTCGTGCTGAGTTGGGACGCATACTGAAATGTATTATACCAATTTAGTGAGTGGTCTACATGTTTATCAAGCTCGAGGGTGACTATATAAGTGGGCCTAAAATTTAAAAAGTGGATGCAGTAAATTCCAAAGTTTTTCATGACCGTCAATCTTATAAAGATCTATGATCAACACTTTAACTCAATATGAGAGTGTCAAAACTTTAACAAATGCAGTGAAATACCTTGTTGATGTGTGGCCAATTTCATAAAAAGGTAACATGGTCATTCTAAGTTTAAAGCTAATCAACCAATTTGTGAAGATCGACAATTGAATTTCAAATTTCATGGCATGATATGAAAAACTGTTGGAGCCTTAATTCTGATCAATGCTGTTTCGTGTGAGGTTAATTTGGAAATAAAGATTTTGACTTTTCCTTATTGAACACTAAAATTGTAGAATTCTCACAAAGAGATGATTTTCATACCTAAGGGCACAAATTTTCTGAGGGTTCCAATTTTCTGCTAAGAAATTTTTCAAAGGAGAAAAACAATAAAATCGGGTAAGTGTTTTAGGTTTTTGGAAAATTTTTTAAAAAATATTTTCACAGTAAGTTAATTAATTGTAATAGATTTCCACAATCCATAAAATTATGTATTCGCTTCTAGGTGTGATTGTGTATGTTTTCATTTTGTTTCTTAGCTCTCTTTATCATCTTGATGATGGATCATAGAGTATGATCTGAAACATTGATGTTAAAAAACATACACAATCACACCCAGAAGCGAATACAGAGTAAGTTAATTATCAAACATGCCTCAATGAAAGGATTTTTGAGGGAAGGTAGATTATTTAAAAAAGGCTATGCATGATGATTTTTTAGAGGAAATGCCACAATCCATGAGTGAACTTGCTAGGGGTAAATAATTTATTTTGAAGAACCCTAGGTTATTAGTCAATGAGGGTTTTTATGACAAAGAAAACTAGTTGAGGCATCTCAAGGTATCTTTTGGAGGATTAGAGTTTTTTTTGTAAATGGATTTCAAAAAGAAGACTAGATACTCCTTTGAATAATATATTGGAATTTGACATAGGAAAATTAATTATCCTCAGAGTTTTCTTTGGTGATGATTTGCTTACAATAATGTCGAAGAAATATGATCCAATTACCAAGATTGTGAAGAATCATGTTGGTGATAATCTTTTTAGGGTATCACCAAAATTGATGGGTAAAAGCATAAATCCATGTCACCTTTTTCTAAAGGAAAAGGCTAACAAAAGTATAACTATTCATCTTTAATGACATAAATCTAGTGTTATTATTTAGAACTTGAAAATGAAATAAACTAATGAAATGTGTAGAAATGGATGAAGTTTAGGATTATAATTTTTAATAATTATTTAGAATACGAATTAATATATTTTCCTAATTTTTATAGATTTTTTTTTGAAAAATGTTGAAAAATAGGGGTTTAGTTCCCACAAGAAAACCATATGGAGATAAAATTATTTTTATTTGAACTTAGACTATGTTATAGATAACATATGTAGATAGAACATTCAAAAAAAAAAATTGACTTTAGACCTATATTTTCTCTTTTATAATGACTCAAATTTCAACTCACCTAAAACAGATAGTTTTCGTCTCCCACGCCATTTTTCAAAACAAATCTATTCTACCCAAAAGAAAAATTATACATTGTGGAAGATGACTCTCTCCTTTAGAATGTCATATAAGTTTTATATTTTTTTAATATGATTTAATTTATTTTCTTTCATAAAATCAAAATCTTTTTTAGTGTTAAAATATGTGCTTGTAGAACTTTTTTATTAAAATATACTATATCTAATTTGAACACTATAAAGTCTATATATAAGAATATTCTTGACTTACATCTCTTTAAAATGGTGTTTATATGTTACTAAAAAAATATCATAAAAAATAGTAAGATTTATTAAAATGATAGTTTTCTGAAATAACTTTATTTTTTTAGTATTTGGATACAAACTAGTATAAAACATGCATTTAATTGACACTGCTAATTGGAAATGTGTGAGATCATATATAACTTAGCTAGAATGAATTTTTCTAGATCATATTTTTCAACATAAGTGATTTTTGGATATAAATACTCAAATTCAGTCATTCCGATAAGTTAGCCTGAAAGATGACACAAGTTTGTACTTGAGAAAGTTTTAAATTAAACCCTAACCATGCAATCCATGAGAAGATAGACATGGAAGAGCTCTAGGCTAGGTATGATGCACAAAGGGTATATATAAGTGGAAGACCATTAAAAGAGATTTTGTTTTAGAATAGGATCATTCCCCCTAGTCACACCAAAAACTCTAGAGCCTTTGTTGACAAAGTATTTCAACTCTAGAGCACATGTGCTCTATTTTTCTCTATACAAAATCTTTGGCATGCATGAGCAAGACCACGTCCTAGGTTCCATTGTCTTCATCATTTATCAAACCTTTCAATATGGTATGAGTTCAATTTTTGACCCTCTAATCTATTGGTAGAAGAAATTCATATTGGGTCAATAGGTATTGCAAAGGCTAAAGTTAATCAACCCTTTTTTTAGTACTCCATGATGAGTAAATTGTTTAAAATATAAGAGGACTAACTAAGAGGGGAGGGGTAATTAGTTACCACTAAAATAAATTGCATATTCATAAGATGTCAATACGAAATAAAACTCTAAGAATTGAATATTGTTGATGCTTGGAAAACATACATGAAATGCTACAACTCGGTAAATACTCAATATACTCAATAAATATTAGCATGGAAATCTTTAGATGTTATCTGTGATTACCAATACTTTAAATTAGTTGCAAACACATAAAATAAAATAGCATCAACACAATTGACACCAAGATTTAACATGGAAACCCAATTTGGGAAAACCACCAATTGCAACTATTAGGAGCCAACTTTGTTAAAGGTTACAAAACACACTATTAGGTGTGACCCTGTTAGAGGATTTAATCCCTCTATTAGGAGTGTCTTTGTTAGAGGTCTTGAGACAATTCAAAAGGACTTCCACCTTGTTAGAGGATTTACAAATTGTTTTTAAGCCAACTTTGTTAAGAGATTTAGATCACTCCTACAATTGTTAGAGAATAACAATGAGATGACCTAATTTGAATGCAACTAAATTGCTGATTATAGATCTCTATTCTAACTTGTACTTGATCCTTTCTACTCCTTGATATTCCTCTTATCCTTCATTTCTTCTTCCTCTCTCCATTAAGTTTAGAACATGACCTTATATCTTTCTTATTGTCAAGTCGGGTCAAATACAACATAGAATAATTAATATTAATCATCTCAATTTGCTAGAACCAATAGATAAATTACTTAAGCTTTCTATTCCAAAATAAGAAAATCCTTCATTAGCTAACCCAGCTTGTTGGACACTAACCTAGAAATGATTTCCTCTATTAACCAACTGAAGCTTGCTTAACACTGCATATTTGCACAAATCCTTTGGTAACCAAGTGAACTCAGCTAGTAGTGGTTCCATCCAACTTTTCCTTCATTAACAAAGTGAGCTTTATTAACACTCATCTTCTGCAGACTTTGCTTCGATGCCCAAGTGAACTCAGTAGACATTGTCTTCTAACTAGGCAATCACAAGAACACTCAGTAGACACAGATAACTATCATCACTACTTGAGTGAGCTTTGGATATACTAACTTCCAATGATATGATGTGTGTGTAATATCAAAGACAATAAACAATTGGTCAATTTTATCCAATGATCTCCCTCTTTGGCATTGATGGCAGCACAACATGTCATAACACAATACACAATCACAGCCAGAAGTGAATACAGAGTAAGTTAATTATCAAACATGCCTCAATGAAGGGATTTTTGAGGGAAGGTAGATTATTTAAAAAAGGCTATGCATGATATTTTTTTAGTGGAAATTCCACAATCCATGAGTGAACTTGCTAGGGGTAAATAATTTATTTTGAAGAACCCTAGGTTATTAGTCAATGAGGGTTTTGATGACAAAGAAAACTAGTTGAGGCATGTCAAGGTATCTTTTGGAGGATTAGAGCATTTTTTGTAAATGGATATCAAAAAGAAGACTAGATACTCCTTTGAATAATATATGGGAATTTGACATAGGAAAATTAATTATCCTCAGAGTTTTCTTTGGTGATGATTTGCTTACAATAATGTCGAAGAAATATGATCCAATTACCAAGATTGTGAAGAATCATGTTGGTGATAATCTTTTTAGGGTATCACCAAAATTGATGGGTAAAAGCATAAATCCATGTCACCCTTTTCTAAAGGAAAAGGCTAACAAAAGTATAACTATTCATCTTTAATGACATAAATCTAGTGTTATTATTTAGAACTCGAAAATGGGGTAAACTAATGAAATGTGTAGAAATGGATGAAGTTTAGGATTATAATTTTTAATAATTATTTGTAATATGAATTGATAAATTTTCCTAATTTATATATATATTTTTTTGAAAAATGTTGAAAAATAGGGGTTTAGTTCCCACAAAAAAACCATATGGAGATAAAATTATTTTTATTTGAACTTAGACTATGTTATAGATAACATATGTAGATAGAACATTCAAAAAAAAAAAATTGACTTTAGACCTATATTTTCTCTTTTATAATGACTCAAATTTCAACTCACCTAAAACAGATATTTTTCGTCTCCCACCCCATTTTTCAAAACAAATCTATTCTACCCAAAAGAAAAATTATACATTGTGGAAGATGACTCTCTCCTTTAGAATGTCATATAATTTTTACATTTTTTTAATATGATTTAATATTTTTTTCTTTCGTAAAATCAAAATCTTTTTTAGTGTTAAAATATGTGCTTGTAGAATTTTTTTATTAAAATATACTATATCTAATTTGAACAGTATAAAATCTATATATAAGAATATTCTTTACTTACATCTCTATAAAATGGTGTTTATATGTTACTAAAAAAATATCATAAAAAATAGTAAGAGTTATTAAAATGATAGTTTTCTGAAATAACTTTATTTTTTTAGTATTTGGATACAAACTAGTATAAAACATGCATTTAATTGACACTGCTAATTGGAAATGTGTGAGACCATATATAACTTAGCTAGAATGAAGTTTTCTAAATCATATTTTTGAACATAAGTGATTTTTTGATATAAATACTCAAATTCAGTCATTCCGATAAGTTAGCCTGAAAGATGACACAAGTTTGTACTTGAGAGGGTTTTAAATTAAACCCTAACCATACAGTCCATGAGAAGATAGACATGGAAGAGCTCCAGGCTAGGTATGATGCACAAATGGTATATATAAGTGGAAGGCCATTAAAAGAGATTTTGTTTTAGAATAGGATCATTCCCCCTAGTTACACCAAACACGCTAGAGCCTTTGTTGAAAAAGTATTTCAACTCTAGAGCACATGTGTTGTATTTCTCTCTCTACAAAATCTTTGGCATGCATGAGCAAGACCATGTCCTAGGTTCCATTGTCTTCATCATTTATCAAAACTCTGAATATGGTATGAGTTTAATTTTTGACTCTCTAATCTCTTGGTAGAAGAAATTCATATTGGGTCAATAGGTATTGCAAAGGCTAAAGTTAATCAACCCTTTTTCTAGTACTCCATGATGAGTAAATTGTTGGAAATATAAGAGGACTAACTAAGAGGGGAGGGGTGAATTAGTTACCACTAAAATAAATTTCATATTCATAAGATGTCAATACAAAATAAAACTCTAAGAATTGAATATTGTTGATGCTTGGAAAACATACATGAAATGCTACAACTCAGTAAATACTGAATATACTTGATAAGTATTAACATGGAAATCTTTAGATGTTATCTGTGATTACCAATACTTTAAATGAGTTGCCAACACATAAAATAAAATAGCATCAACACAATTGACACCAAGATTTGGAAACCCAATTTGGGAAAACCACCAATTGCAACTATTAGGAGCCAACTCTGTTAAAGGTTACAAAACACACTATTAGGTGTGACTCTGTTAGAGGATTTAATCAGTCTATTAGGAGTGGCTTTGTTAGAGGTCTTGAGACAATTCAATAGGACTTCCACCTTGTGAGAGGATTTACAAATTATTTTTAAGCCAACTCTGTTTAGAGATTTAGATCACTCCTACAATTGTTAGAGAATAACAATGAGATGACCTAATTTGAATGCAACTAAGTTGCTGATTATAGATCTCTATTCTAACTTGTACTTGATCCTTTCTACTCCTTGATATTATTCTTATCCTTCATTTTTTCTTCCTCTCTCCATTAAGTTTAGAACATGACCTTATATCTTTCATATTGTCAAGTCGGGTCAAAAACAACTTAGAATAATTAATATTAATCATTTCAGTTTGCTAGAACCAATAGATAAATTAGTTAAGCTTACTATTCCAAAATAAGAAAATCCTTCATTAGCTAACAAAGCTTGTTGGACACTAACCTAGAAATGATTTCCTCTATTAACCAACTGAAGCTTGGTTAACACTGCATATTTGCACAAATCCTTTGGTAACCAAGTGAACTCAGCTAGTAGTGGTTCCATCCAACTTTTCCTTCATTAACAAAGTGAGCTTGATTAACACTCATCTTCTGCAGACTTTCCTTCGATGCCCAAGTGAACACAATAGACACTGTCTTCTAACTATGCAATCACAAGAACACTCAGTAGACACAAATAACTATCATCACTACTTGAGTGAGCTTTGGATGTACTAACTTCCAATAATATGATGTGTGTGTAATATCAAAGACAATACACAATTGGTCAATTTTATCCAATGATCTCCCTCTTTGGCATTGATGGCAACACAACATGTCATAACACAATAAAATTTTAGATAAAGAATAAAGTAAGGAACATATCCTTAGTTTCATTCTAATTCTCATCCATGAGAACTCCCTCTATCAATGTGAACTCTTTATGCCTTCAATTAGAAAACTTATTTCTACAACAACTTCTTTCCAAGTTCATTCTCCTTCTTGGACATCTCCTCATAATGTTTCTATGATAGGAAACTTCCCCCTCTTACTGCAAACATCTCTCTCTTAGAGAAATTTCTTATGATATATGATAGTATAACTTATCCCTCTTTGACAACACATGCCAAAGTCAACAACTCTATTAATATCAATGTACCTTAATTATTGATTCATTTGCAATGTGCCCTTGCCAATTCTACATCAACTAATTGATCTTCAACTTTCTCTTGCTGATGCATCACTAAACTTCATTTGGTAAACTTCAGATAGGGGAATGACCCCTTGCTTACCTCTTAGATACAAAAATGCATCCTTCAGTAATGACTTGGTGAATATGTCAACAATTTATTCTTTTGTGTTTACATATTCCAATCTGACTTCTTTCTCCTACACCAATTCTCTTAAGAAGTGATATTTATAGCAATGTGCTTTGTTTTGGAATGCATCACTGGGTTCTTTAATATATTGATTGCACTAGTGTTATCACAGTATATGATTATTGGATCTTTGATTTCTATCTTCATACTTGACAACAGTTGCTTGAACCAAACAATGTTTGAACAATTAACTTCTTTTGCCACATATTCTACCTCTATTGTGGATTGAGATTTTGTTGGAATTTACAAGTAGGAAGTATACTTCTGATGGGACGGGGGGGAGAAGGGTGAATCAAAAGTCTTAAACTTTAACCAATAAAACTTTCAACTTCAATTAATACATGTAGGAAACATATTAAAATAACATAGAAAGTAAAAGCATGCATGTAAACACTTGACATGGGATATGATCACCCAGAAACCCTCCAAAATGAGAAGATAAAACTGGGGTGGGAATGACAACCACAATTTACTATTGTAGCAATAATGTAACTTGTCAAGGTTACAAAGTTTTTCCATGAACCATGGCCTGCCCTATGAAAGGCCTACCATGTTAAAGGCTTACAAAGGATTGTTAGATCCTACCCTGTTAAAGGATTTTACACCCTACTAGAATTGTACCTATTTAAAGGATTTACAAAACATTCACTTGGAATGTCACCTTGTTCAAGGATTTCTCAATGGCTATTAAACCAACCTAAGTCCATAGGATTTCATTCTACTGATACAACTGTTAGAGAGTACAGTTGAATGTTTGATTTTCTTACTTACAATCTTATATTGCTGATTTTAGATCCTTGTTCTATCCAATCTTATCCTAACTGATCTGATATGAAGCTATTGTAATACTAATTCTCTATTCTGCTAACTAATTTTCCAATACTCCTACTCTACTAAGTCACCTTGAATGTCCTCTGATCACTTCACCCCTTTTCTCCTTCTATTGTTTGCTCATAGTTAATCTCTCTATTGCTTTGAGTTATGTGGCTTCAATCTTCTTATAATTTTTTTGTGACTTAGGGTTAGGTATGAATATATAGCTAAGATTCATCCTTTATGCCTTTTTACCATTGTATTTTTTTAATTGGTTGCATGTTGATTGTATAGGGAATCAAATAGATTCGATCTTATCTCTAAGCTTTAAGATCTATCAATGAGCTGGCATGCAAATGGTTTACAACTTTTTTTGTGCCTTCACAAACTTCTATGTCAATTCTGTGTTTCGTGGCACTTGCTAATACTGATGCTTGGAGGTTACTAAAATTTTGTTTGGCTTGGCACCTAAACTTGGTCAGCACCTATTGTTCACTTGGCACTTATACTTTCTTGGCACTATCTATTTGCTTGATGCTTGAGTGACTCGACACTTACTATATTTCTAGCTCAACACTTATTGCAACACAACACTTGTACATATTATAGGTGGCATATGTTACTAGCTCAACATGAACTAGTAAATAATTTAAGTGTATTTACACTCAATTGTCAAAACCATTCTAAGATCAATAATCTCCCCCAACACTTGTAGATATTATACTTGGCATATGTTACTAGCTCAGCATGAACTTAGTAAATAACTTAAGTGTGTTGATACTCAATTGTCAAAACCATTCCAAGATCAACAATCTCCCCCTTTTATATGAGTGTCAAAAATAGTTAACTATACATGATGAGTCTAATCTCCCTTCAGTATAATACAATTACAATTCGGCATATATACAAAAAATATTCAAATTTTTTGTAAGGGACTATATACCTCAAAATCTTTGCATCTCCCCTTGAGTTGATGTGCCTTTTTTTGTATCCAAAATTTTATACTCCTTTGAGTAGATTTGCCTCATGCTAATACTCTTTATCTCTAGGATTATCTTATCTATTCTAATATGTCATGTTTCTACTTTTCTGTTGTCTACTCTCCCTTTGCTTGCTTTTTTCTTCCACATGTCTCCACTTGTAGATTAAGTCTCCTCTTTTTTGGTTTATCTCCCCCTTTTTCAATTTCTCCTCCTTTTTGACACTTATGGAAAAGGGTTTATACATTGTATTGGCTAGAAAATTTTTGTCAACTTCCAAGACAATTTTTAGAGCAGCATCCTAGTTTTGTATGGTAACTTCTAGGCATTTGATTTGAATTGTTGTCTTTGTTGCAAGGTGAACCAAGCCATCTAGAGTTGAAGGTTTTGGATATTTCTTTAGTACTATTTTGGCATAGGCTAGTTCCTTTTGGAGAATTTCCATGTGGGGGGTTAGGGAGGCTTGATTATAACTAACTTGGCTCTTGTAATAGCCTCTTCTACAGTCAATACAACTATTTCCTTATGTCTATGAAGCACTATATTGAAGTTCTTTTCACTCTGAGCCAAATTTTGTCAAAATTACATGCATGATATATTCAAATTTATCTCCATACTCCATATCCTCTTACTTATCTCTTGTGTGAAGATTGTTGGGTCATGCAATTTAGTGTATAGTGAGACTATATTCTCAAGTATCTTCTTCACTTTTTCAATTTTATGTGCCAGATCTACTTGAGATAGTGTTATTTTACTGGATATTTTATCATTTACCTTTGCTTGAAACTTCTTCTCTAACCATTCCCTGACTTTTACATTGGCATCCTTCTCTTCATACATCACCTGGTCCACTATTTCTAATAGTTGATTCAATATGGGCTATGTTTCATCAGGTGTCTGCAAGCTGAAGGCATCTAAGAAGTTGTCCTTAATCTCATGAAGTGCTTTTTTTTTTCTATACTCATTTCTAAGTATCTCTTGCTTCTTTTTCCTTTCCAATGCCTCCTACATTAGATTGATCTGTTCAAGTGTAATGGTTTCATAGTCATATTTTGGAATGACTATTTCTTCATCTAATGTGGGGTCTCCATAGTGAAGTACCCTTGCAACCTCTCTGGAGCTTAAGCCTTGTGCTAAAATTTGGAGTGGCATAGCATCAAGGCTCAGCTTTTGAAGGACTTTTGTAGGAGTTTTAGTTGTTGGCAAATTCACCAATGTCTGAATAGCTTCCTCCTCCTTTTTGTTTGGAATGTCCTTTTCTTCCTCTAACTTGCCTTGATCAATGATAGTTATTTTTCATGTCCTTTGGGTTTCTATTTTAGGCATTGATACCTCTGTCTATCCTGCACCTTGATCATTTGTGGGCTATTGTTCCTTAGTAGTGTGAGTTTGTTGTTCAAGCATCATAACTTTAACTATTGAATTAACCTTTGCATATGTATTGATTAATTCATATACTTGAGGTTGTCCACTTGTAGCTATAGGGATGACAAAGGGTGGTTCTTGTGTATTCACCTTGTCCCTAGTTATGTCAGCTATAGCCTTTTGTAACTCATCTATACTGACCAGTATAGGGTTATTACACAATTGTGCTTGTAGTGTTGATTGGTCAAGGATCTTCTTTAGATCCTCTGCAATAAATGGGTTGATGTTTTGACCAGAATTATTAGGAACATCCTTCACTTTATGCTCTCTACAAGTGTGTGAGTGTGATGAGGAGGGCTTAATGGTGGCAATTTTGTGTCTTGCACACTCTATTCAATTTTCTTCTCCTTAGCTATTGTCATTTTATCTTGCTTTTGTGCCTCCTCCTCTATATTATCTGCATTTTCTTTCTCTACTTCCTCTTCCTTTTCATTCTCCTCTTCTTCATTATTTCTTCCCTCAAAGGGATCCTCTTCTCCTTTCTTAATAGTATTCAATCCATAAATTATTTTCCATATTTTGGTGGATTTATTAACAACATCTTCAATGTTGCTTTGGAGAATACTAAATGCCCTATATTTGGGTGCAAATTTGCTCCCATTCTTTTTATTGGTCTTGGAAATCTATCCCCTTGTTAGCCTTGGCATTACTTGATCTAGGGTAGATTCCCTTATTCTATCATGGCATATACTAACTCCTTAACTTTATTTTGATCTTCTCAATTCAATTTACCAAAATCAATGCTTTTCAAACCAATTAAGTCTACATTATCTTTAATATTATAAAAAATGTTTTCTAAATCAAACTTGGTGGCATGGCTTACCACTCTGAACTGGCTTATGTCTTCTGACTTGGTTCTTTCATCATCCAAGTCTGGTTGTGCAACATATTTTCTTCTTAATTTCTTCTTCACTGCACCTTGTTTCTCAATAGCCTGCTTCTTTTCTTTGTCTTGCTCCTTAGTCTTTTGTGTGGTGGCCCTTGTGTTGGCTCTTGTAGTTGGAGGTGTAGGCTTTGCAGGGCTTTATTTTTCTACTTTATTACCCTTGGGCTAAGTTGGAGGCTATGTGCTAACCCTCCTCTTCTGAGGCTTATTTTTAGTTGGTGCTTCCTCAACTTGTTCTTCCTCGACACCTTCTTTTTCAACATCCTCACCCATGCCTTGGGTTAAGGCAAGTGTTTCCTAACTTTCTTCTTCTTCTTCTTCTTCATCATCATGATCTTTCTTTACAATCTTGTACCTACATCAACTTCTATACATGGTACATTGTTCAATTAGCTTGATTGATAGAACTTGTGAGATATGACCCTTACTGCAAACTCAATAATAGGATCCTTGATGGTTTCAATTGTTATTCACCTCTTGTTCTACTATGCCCCTTTATTTTTCTCAATAACTTCATTTGAGTTGCTTCTTAGGGTTTTGAGCTTATCTAGGGTTGGATATCCTATAACCCTATGTATGATTAACTTTGACAATTTGATAGGCCTTCCTTCTAGCCATAAGCATCCATCATGAATCCCTCTTAAAATGATTCTTATCCATTTAGTTTTGAAGACAGTGGGGAAATCTAGGGCATGCATTAGTCCCTTGTTTTCTATGGTGTTGGATTCTTCTTTCAACACTCCATTTTTTCACAATTTGTCATATGCCTGGCGGATCTCCATGTCTCCTATTCCTCCAACCTTGCAATTATAGCATTTTCGTATGTCTTGAACCATCACAACTTTGGGTTTAATAATGGATAATGCTCCTATTGGATCATTTTTATATGAAACCTCTAGAATAGCTCTAAAGTCTAGTTGCTTTACCTCATTACTTACTAGCTAAAGCTCAAATGGTTCCTTATCCTTGGGGTTTTTAGAGCTAGAGGCCATTATGAAGTCTAGGGTTTTAAAAAACTTAAAACAGTGTACCTTCGCACTTGTAGAATACCTTAGATTGATGAAATGATGCTGAATTATTGCTAGAATCTACAAAATGATTTTTCCTAGCTTAAAAATTTCTTCTTCACTTTGCTTCCTCTTTGCTCTATGTTCTTAATGACAAAAAAGGGCAAAAATCTACCTAATACCCTTCAATACATTTCATTGAATGCTTAGTGCATATAGAACTATAAAATCAACTTCTATACAATTTCTACTTTACTTGGTATTCCTTGACTTTCACTCATGCGGTAGTTGTAGGAATTTCACCCTTACTCGGTAGCTACTAATATTACTTTTACTCAATAGAAACAACTCACTTGTTTCCAACTAGTTCTGGTTGACAACTTGGCACATAATGACATTTACTAGGCATCTCAAGGGAACTTTTCACACTTGGTAGTAATGTGAAAACTTGAAAATTTAACCTTGCATCTTTACTCATACTAATTTATTCTTTTTAGTACTCACTTATTTTTGAACTAATGCATGTTAAAGCACTAAATATTAGTACCACATACCTCCTCTTGCTTAGTTGGATGAACTGTGTCTACTTGACCTTTTACATGAAGTGATTCCTCCATTTGATGTGCTACTTTCATCTCTTCTCTTTCATGTCTTATTCATCTCTCCTCTAATGTGTTAAACATCTACTTTCCCTTTTCCTTTTTTGAATTTAGAATTGGGTGCCTTTGTTCTTGTTGGACAATGCTTGCTGATATGGCTAGTCTTCAAACAACTAAAGCATGTGGTTTGACTTAACCATCTATTGTAATTTCCACTTAAATTTATTCTTATGCAGTTATCAAGGATGTGTCCATACTTTTGACAATAGTGACAGCTCTGCCTAGTATTGTAATCCCAATTATAGCGATGTCCATGACTTCTTGTCTTTTCATATTTGTTTGGTAACCACATAGGCTTAAATCTACATTCAAAGGCTCTATGTCCATATTTCTTGTAGTTGTACCAATTACCTTCAAATCTTGGTGCATGCATGGTTCTTTTCTTGCATCCATGTGCCAGATGACCTTGCTTTTTGCATTTGTTACAATGAATTATGTTTTCAAGTTTGTCATGTTGATTTACATTCTTGCTCCCGCACACATTAGCAATATGTCCTTATCACAAAAGTAACAATTGGGTTTGGAATTCTTACATTTGTCATTCGTTTGTTCAATAGTCTTGGATGATTATTCTTCTTCAGTGCTAGTATAAACTAGTCCTGATGTGTCATTGCTGGACCTTGGGGATTTTATTAGTTGTTCAAAGTACTTGATGGATTTATTGGGTTTTGTAATTTCAGTGTGGTCATCTCAATGTCTTTGACATTTAGCTCATGATGAGCATTCATCATCTAACTTAGGGTATCTAGTTGCATGTCAGAAATTTTGGCAAGGTCATTTGACTTCTCTTTTAGGATTTTAGCTAGGTTTCTCTTCTCATCTTCTATCATGACCTTATCCTCAATGTCTCTTTTCTTCTATTCAGTAACTTCACACAATATCATGGGTTGTGATTCTTGTTCAATCTTGAGACTTCTGATCACTTTTGCTTGAGCTCTATTCTTCTCCATTATATCTTCTATTGCTACATCAAACTCCTTTGATTGTCCATTTCCAAATACTTTAGTGGTGTCAATCTCCTTTTATTGCATCTCATTCTTAGCTATGGCAATTTATTTTCTTCATTTTACAGATTTCCTCAGTTGCTCCATATCTTCTTCCAAAGAATGTAGAACGAGATGTATTTCAATCTCCTAGTTTTCTATAATCTTCCCAAGCTTGTAGACCTCCATGTTCTAATATTTTCTTTAAGTTTTAAGGCTCCTCCTATTGAGAACTTAGCTCTGATGGGTATGTGCAGGATAATGGTGTACCAAACTATGGCCTTAAGTGGCAGTGAAAAACCAACAAATCAGGGTTATGTCAACTTGACACACAATTTTAAAGTGGTTCTGGACTTTATATCAAAAACTTTTAAGAAAATTATCTTTATAAAATTGAATATAGTTTCTAAAATACAAGGCCTTATTTAGAGAAAAAATTATTTGATTGGTCAAAAGTTTGGATTTTAATGCGATTCTACAAAAATTTCAGGGCAAAAATAAAAAGTAGGTGTATGTCTGACCACCTTAATCATAAGCAAATGATAATATTTTTAAATATAATTTTAGATATAAAATTTAAACTCATGCCTAAATGTGACACATATTTTTGGGAATTTTTATTCCAAATAAATAATTAATTATGAATTTTTTACTATATTATTTTCAGAATTAAAAAACTCCCTTGTTTGAGCACCTCAACTAGTTAAAAAAAAATCAAAATTAAGTTTTTTTTTTTTGTTTTTTTCTTATACTAGTCGAAGCATAGAATGTGACATATCTTTTGGATATCACAAATCTTATATGGTTTGAAAGTTATAGCTATTTTTCAACCAGTATGTCAATTAGCACTTTGTAGCTAACTCCATTAGAAAATAAGTAATAATTACTTACTCAACTCGTAATTTTACAAACCTTACATTTATGAAAAGCTAAGAACATTCTTAAGAAACCCTTTTCATTACATTAAATTTTGGTTTAAAAAAAGTCGTCAGCTACATGCTTGAAGTAAAGAACACATAAAAACATGTGAAAAACACATTTTCGAGATGTTTTAAAGATGACCATATAAGGTTGGTATCAAAAGATATAGTAGGAATTATAAAGTTATTAATTGTTTTCATTTAGTATCAGGATGGGTGGGAAAAAAGTTGGAATAGATTTTGAAATTCTTTGAGGCATTTCAGAACTACATATTTTTCAGATCACCACTTTTTGGCACACCATGATCCTGCACATACCCTGATACCAATTGTTGGAATTTTCAAGTAGGAAGTATAATTTTATGGGGGGGGGGTGTGTGAATTAGAAGTTCTAAACTTCAACCAATAGCTTTTTAACTTGAATCAATACATGCAGGAAAATTATTAAAATAACATAGAAAGTAAAAGCATGCATGTAAACACTTGACACCAGACATGATCACCCAGAACCTCTCTAAACTGAGAAGGTAAACTAGCATGGGGATGACATGCACAACTTACTACTACAACAATAATGTAACTTTTCAAGGTTACAAAGTTTGACCATGAACAATGGTTTGCCCTATGATAAGCCTACCCTATTAAAGGCTTACAAAGGATGGTTAGATCCTATGCTATTAGAGGATTTTACCCCCTACTAGAAGTGTACCTATTTAAAGTATTTACAAAACATTCACTTGAAATGTATCCTTGTTAAGGATTTCTCAATGGTTGTTAAACCAACCTAAGTCCATAAGATTTGATATTATTGATACAATTTTTAGAGAGTACAGTAGAATATTTGATCTACTTACTTTCAATGTTATATTGATGATTTGAGATCCTTGTTCTATATGATCTGATACTTACTGATATGATATGAAGCTATTTTAATACTGATTCTCTATTCTGCTAACTAGTTTTGTAATACTCTTGCTCTACTAAGTCACCTTGAATGCCCTCTGATCACATTTCCCATTTTCTCCTTCTATTCTTCTCTCATAGTTAGTCTCTCTATCATTCTAAGTTATGTGGCTTTGATCTTCTTATAAAGGTTTCATGAATTAGGGTTAGGTATGAATCTATGGCTGAGATTCATCCCTTTTTCATCTTTACAATTCCATTTATTTGATTGGTTACATGTTGATTGTATGGGGAATCAAATTGATTTGATCTTATCTCTAGGCTTCAAGATCTATCTATGAGCTGGCATAGAAATGGTTTACAACTTTTTTTATGCCTTCACAAACTTCTATGTCACTTCTATGTTGCTCAACACTTGCCAATACTAATGCTTGACACTTATTGAGATTCTATCTAGCTCAGCACCTAAACTTGCTTAGCACCTATTATTCACTTGGCACTTATACTTTCTTGACACTATTTATTTGCTCGACATTTGAGTGACTAGGCACTTACTATATTTTTGGCTTGATACTTATTACAACTTGACACTCGTAAATATTATACTCAACATATGTTACTAGCTTGGTATGAACTTAGTAAATAACTTAAGTGTGTTGAAACTCAATTGTGAAAACCATTCTGAGATCAATAGATGTACCATTTTTCTTCTTGCTTGTCCAAGACACTAGTCTTTTACCAACAAAGAATGCTCCACCATTAGAGCTTTTCCTATCATGAATACTTCTTGCCCAATTAGCATCAACAAACACTTTCAAGTCTAAACTACCTCCAGGTTTATGCCATAAGCAATAGTCTTTAGTACCTTTCAAATATCTCATGATTCTCTTGATTGCCATCGCGTGATTTTCTCTAGGATTTGTTGAGAATCTTGCTACCATACCAATTGCTCAAGTAATATCAGGCCTT
This sequence comes from Cupressus sempervirens, assembly GCA_028749045.1. Classification (NCBI taxonomy): domain Eukaryota; kingdom Viridiplantae; phylum Streptophyta; class Pinopsida; order Cupressales; family Cupressaceae; genus Cupressus; species Cupressus sempervirens. The sequence continues at coordinate 314,607,881 of CM053789.1, read as the reverse complement.
GTATGTACTACATACTACGATTTTCCAACCATTGATCTCTATGTTGTATCATCTACCTCTTTGGAATCACCATTTTTGGAAAGCTTATGTCCTGTAGACATAGGGGTTCCAATTGGTCTTGAATATTCCTATGAATAAAGTATCATCAAGAAATATTTCTGCCAATACAATCTTGTTTTTTGGTCCTTGATTGATATATAGACTACTGTTATCATTTGTTCTTTGAAGACCAATCTATACCAAATAGTTTTGTAGCCTTTCATACCAAGCTCTAGGAGCTTGCTTGAGACCATATAATGCTTTGTGTAATTTGTAAACCATGTATCTTTTACTAGGATCTACAAAACCTTCTGGATGTTTAACATAGACTTCCTCATCAAGAATTCTATTCAAGAATGGAGATTTAACATCCATTTCATACAGTTTAAATCTTTTATGTGTTGCATATGCTAGTAAAGTTATAACACCTTCTTAATTTTCAACAGGAGCAAACGTTTCACCATAATCAATACCTTCTTCTTGAGAAAAGCCTATGCATACCAATCTTGCTTTGTTTCTAGAAACTTCTCCATCTTCATTCAGTTTAGTTCTAAACACCCACTTTGTGCCAATTACATTTTTATCCTTTGGTCTAGGCATAAGAGTTTAAGTTTTGTTCTTATCAATCTATTATTTTTCTTCATTCATTACTTCAACCCAACTTTCATTATCCAATGCATCTTTAACATTTCTAGGTTCTAATTTAGCAAGTAAACATGTACCTTTCAATTTGTTCCTTGTCATTGTTCCATTAGATTTGTCTCCAATGATCTAATTAGGTGCATGATGTCTTTTGACATATCTTGCTAACATACGTTCTTTGGATTTGGAATGAGTTCCACTATTTTCATCATTAACTTCAATGTCAGGCTTGGGTTCCACTATCTATAACTTGGGTCCATCAGACTCAGTTTGAACTTGCTCGGTCGCCTGCGACTGTGACTTGGGTCCTTCAAACTATGACTCAGGTTGCACTATCTTCAACTTAGTAACTATTGGAGATTTTGGGAACTTTGGGGGTGAAGCCTTTTCTCTTTTAGATAGATTTGGCAAAGTATCAAGTTCATAGTAAACAAATCTTCTCTAATCCTCTAGTTCTTTGTTGTTGTCTTCTTCACTCCTTTCTACAAACTCATCAATTCTAACATGTGCACTTTCTATGATTTTATGAGTAGATAGATTCAAACATTTGTATTCTTTTCTTCTACAAGAATATCCTATAAATATACCTTCATCACCTTTTATATCAAATTTTTCTTTTCTAGATTCTTTCAAGATATACCATTTGCTGCCAAATACCTTCATGCAACTTAAATTAGGTTTGTAACCATACCATAATTCATACAGAGTTTCTTTTGAGTTATTCTTCAACTATACTCTATATTTAATGTATGAACTGTAGTGCTGATAGGTTCCATCCAGTATTTGATAGCTACACTCTTTTATATCATCAATATCCTTGCATAATCCATGATGGATATATTCCTTCTTTTTGCTATACCATTTTGTTGTGTTGTACCAGGGGCTCATACGTGTCTTTTAATTCCTCCTTCAATGTAAAAATTATTGGATTCATTGGAGATGACTTCACCACCTTTGTCTAATGTTAAGAATTTCAATCTCTTTCCAGTTTTCTTTTCTACTCTTGCCAAATGCCACTTGGATTTTTAAAAAATCATCAAAAAATACTTTGCCAGATATGTTACAATCATCATTCTAGAATAATTATCAACAAAAAGAATGACTTTTTCTCCATTGTAACTCTCTATTCCTATAGGTCCACATAAGTCAGTATGCACAATTTCTAAGACTTCTATAGACTAATATTTTTTTTCTTTTGAAACTAGTCTTTCCCATCTTGCCAATTTACTAATTCTTACATAGACCCATATTAGGTTTCTTCAAACTATGAATACCTCTTACTATCCTATGTTTTCTTATCTTAACCAAATTATCAAGGTTTAAATGACATAGTCTTTTGTGCCATAACCATCTTTCTTCTACTTGAGCAATAAAATATAAACATTCACCGAGATCAAGATAAAATAGATTACCTTTTGTTTACTTCCTAGATCCAACCAGATTTCCTTTTCCATCTAGTAGTTTGGCTTTACCATTCATGAATTCTACCTTGAATCCAATGTTGTTCAACTGTGCCACACTTAGTAGATTATGCTTTAATACTTCAACCCAAGAAGCATTGTTACATACAAGTTCATTGGTCAATGAGATACACCATTTTCCTTTTATGCAACAAGGTTCATTGTTTCCAAATCTCACACTACCTCCATCATAAGGTTCTATGATCTCAAATTTTGTTTTATCTCTAGTCATATGATGTGAATAGCCACTGTCAATAATCCATGTACCATTTTTGCTAACATGAGAGATAAGTGTCATCTTATCTCCTTCATCATTAGATTCATCCTTTATAGCAATATATTCCATTTCATCTTCACTGTTCTCAGAATCTTAAGCCATAAAACAAGATTTCTTACCTTTTTCCTTGAATTTCTTGTAGTTCTTGAAATCTTTCTTTCCTTTGTGCTTATTGGTTTTCTTTTCATCTTCATTTTCTTTTTTTGGATACCTTGCAACAATGTGACCAACTTCTTCACAAGAAAAGCATATCAAAGGAACTTTACCTTTGTACTTTCCTTTTCCTTTGGAGTACATTCTTGCATGTAGGGCTTTAAGGTGAAAGTCTAAACTTTCTTCTAATTCTTCTTCTTCACTTCCTAATTAACTGAAATTTGATTTCTTGCTCTTTTTCTTGAATGAATGTTTGTCTTCAAATGCAAACTCAATAATTTTAGAACTAGGAACATAGTTATCAAAGCTATCTAACTCAAAAGTGGTCAACCTTCCAATTAGAGCATCCAATGATATTTTCTTGTTTGGATCACATCTCATCTCTTGAATAGTAGGTACTCTAATTGCATAAATAGGAAGAAGATTTCTACTTACCTTGCTTACAACTTGTATCTCTTCAATGCATCCTCTAGATTCTTTGATTGCACTTACACTTACTTTGATCCTTTCCACATATTTTGCAATATTCTCATCTTCTCTCATTTTCACCTGATCAAAATGGCCTCTAGGACTATCAACCTTAGCTCTTCTTAAATTTTCATCTCCTCCATAGATATATTTTAGTTTGGTCCGCATCTCATGAGCTATTTTGCAATCTTTAACTTCATCAAATTCAACAAAACTAAGAGTAGATGCAATATCAATCATCATGATGTTATGATTCTTCTTTTCAGCAATATCTTCAACTGATAATGTTATAGTGGGACTCTTATATTTAGCATCAAGATATTTGCATCCTGAATCATTGATGGTAGAAAAATGTAATCTCATGAGTCCTTTCCACGCTGAAAAATTGTCTCTATTCAACTTGGAATTTCTCTTCTGTAAGACATCCTGATATTTAGCTTAGGTCCTTGAAACCTTCTCTACAAGCACCAAAAGCTTTGATACCAATTGTTGAAAATATAAGAGGAGTAACTTAGAGGGGAGGAGTGAATCTATTACAACTAAAATAAATCCCAAATCCCTTAGATGTCAGTGAAAAATAAAAATCTAAGAACTGAATGTTGCTGATGCTCGATAAACATACATGAGATGTTGCAACTTGGTAAATATTGAATATACTTGGTAAGTATTAACATGAAAATCTTTAGATGTTATCTATGATTACCATTACTTTAATTTAGTTTTTTCACTCTTATGAAGTGAGCCCTATTGTGAGCCAACTTTATTAATGGTTAAAAAACATACTGTCAAGTGTGACCCTATTAGAGGATTTAATCACTCTATTAGGAGTGGCCTTGTTAGAGGTGTTGAGACAATTCAATAGAACTGCCACCTTGTTAGAGGATTTACAAATTGCTATTAAGCCAACTCTATTAAGAGATTTAGATCACTGCTACAATGGTTAGAGAGTAACAATGAGATGACCTGATTTGAATGCAACTAAATTGTTGATTACAAATCCATGTTCTAGCTTGTACTTGATCTTTTCTAATCAATTATATATTTTCTACTCCTCAATGATATTTTTCTTATCCTTCAAATTCACTTACTCTCTCCATTAAATCTTCAATAACATCTTCATTTTCTCACACTTTAAGTTCACAACTTGACCTTATATTTATATCTTTCATATTGTAATGTCAAATCAAATAAAACTTAGAATAATTAATATTCATCATCTCAGTTGGCTAGAACCAATGGATAAATCAATTAAGCTTAATATGCAAAAACAAGAAAATCCTTCATTAGCCAACCCAAATCGGTGGACACTAACTAAGAAATAATTTCCTATGTTAATCAACTAAAGCTTGGCTAAAACTAAATATTTTCACCTATCCTTTGGTAGTCGAGTGAGCTTGGTTAGCACTCGTTCCATTCAACTTTTCCTTTCTTAACTGAGCAAGCTCGATTAACACTCATCTTCTACAGACTTTCCTTTGATTCCTGAGTGAGCTCGATGGACACTATCTTCTAAACTAGGCAATCATAGGAATGCTTGGTAGACACAGAAAACTATTTGCACTACCCGAGTGAGCTCAACATATACTAACTGCCAATGATATGACATTTGTGTAACATCTAAGATTATGCACAATTCATCAATTGTATCTAATAGTACATATGTTTGTATAATGGAGTTACCTTTTTCTGTAAAGAAATGAAGTTGGAATTGGAAAGAGATGGACAAAATCACCCTATCTAATTATGCAGTGTAGATGTCACATGGGAGGTGACTAATGTAAGATTTGTCAAATTTGATAGTTATTTTGCCTCTAGGATTAGAATGTTATTAATAGGGGATAGCCATAGAATACCTCAACCTCTACTAGAATTAATTAGACCAAAAGATAATGATAAAGGGTTGATGGTGAGTCATTATTGGGGAGACATCATCCCATATGAAATGTTTGTTGTTTTCATAGTTTTTGGTTTCCTTGGAAAATGATATGTGCTACCCTATCAAGTACCTTTGAAAGTAGGGATTGATGAGCTTCTATGGAAGATAGGCTCAGTGGAAGAAAGGGAATTGTTGGGAAAATCTAAAGGCACTTTCTTTCCCCAAATTACTATTGTTCACAACTTTGTTTTTGTCAAGAAGGGATGGAGGCACTTGGAGAAATTTTTAGACAAATATCAAATGGCTCAATCCCATGCCCATTTTATAGACTCAGAGAGATTTTATGACCTTTTCAAAGAAAGAAATAAAGCCAAAGACCATAAACAAATGGTATAATTTCTAGAGGATATAGTTAAAAATAAGTTCTCATTGCAAGACAATGAACTTAGGAAGGAGAAGTGGAAAGTATATAGTAAGGTTCTGGATTTTATAATTTTTTTTGAGCTAGACTATGATCCCCTAGCCGATAGAAAATACTAGGGTATGAATGTTGATTTTTTGATGGATAATTGTGATGGGATTATGCAAACTTTGAATGAAAAGAACAAAATTTTGGCACAAGAATATCCTAATAAGGCCATGAGGTTGAGAAAAAATTGGAAAGTAAGATGATTTTGAACTCAGGGTAGTACACATTGTAGAAATGAGTTCAGTACATAGTGGTCATCAATGTCCATCCTATTCCTCCATATAAAACACACGCTCTGAAAAATTGCCTGCTACACATGCACCTAACAAACAAAAATTGGAGAATGGACCCTCTTCTAGGATTGAAGAATATTCACCTACCTAGACCCCACTTAGGATAAATGATGAAGTATCCTTGAGAGAACAGTTGAGACAAATGGGAGGGGAGATGGATATTGTAGATACAACTATAGATATAGAAGGAGTAGCTAAGGAACCTCCTATGCCAAAAATAGCTCTCTCTATGGGAGATTAAATAGGTAAGGAAATAGATCCTGTAATAGTATAGGCTTCTAAAACACTTATTGATGATGAGAGTTTTGTCTGGTCTAGAGCATTTTATCAATTCTTATGTAGAAGAAATATTGATAATTTTGAGGCCAAGTGTAAAATGATCAAAGTAGAGAAACCAGATAGAAATGACTCTAAAATTGAAGATGAAGTTAAAAATAGTTTCATGGAGGAATTTTCACTCGTAACCCCTGAAAGGGGAAGATAATTGTTAAAAGATTTAGGAATTTTGATATTTTCTAAGAGGGACATTGAAAATGACATGGTTTTTTATGCTATCAGGAAGGAAAAAGATAGGCAGTTTAAAATTAAAGAAGGGGTTTTATAGGCCCATAAAGGATTGAAGTATAGTAATGATCATCAAACATTGGTGATATGGTCCATTCAGAAGAAGGATAAAACTAAGGTGCAAGAAGCCTCAAATGTTGAACATATAGGTAGCCTCATGGTGTATAGGGAAGAAGAGGTAGATAGTGAAAAGGTATCTCTAATTACCATGGAAATGGTGGATTTTAGAGTTATTGTTGCTACAAAGGACAAGAATAAATTTTTGGACCTCAATGTTAAATATTAAGAGATGATAAAGGCATATGAGGAAAGAGGAAATATGATACATCAATTGGAGGCTTAGGCAGACCAAATGGATAAGCAACTTGGAAAAATAATATTGGGAGAATCTAGCTAGCCTAGTATTGCTTATCCTCCTTGTCCCCCAATTGAGCATTTCAAGTCAATTCCCCTTATAGAGCTACCAAATACTCCAAAAGGACCAGAATTTTATATAGCTAAGGAGTTTGAAGAGGAGAAGATAAACCTTTGAGAATTACATGTGGAATTGAATGACCAATATGAGGGTAGAATCAGAAAAAATAATCTTGTATCTAGTAGATAAGATTGACTGGCCTATATTTTATGAGAAATTGGTAAAGATAATGAACAAGTGGAATGAGATAAAAAGTAGTGAGGATTCTTTGAAGCCAATTATGAATAAATAGGGTAGTAGGGACAAAAATGTTACTCTTTTATGTGTTTTCGTCATTAGTCTATCTTGTGAATAGATAGAAAAAACCTTTGACACGACTAATGATCTCTTTGATTTTGATTATAGTAGAGTTGTAGTGCAGAAGAGAATCATAATTTTTTTCTCAAACTATCTTGCTGAAAAATGTAAACTTTTCCAACATGCACTCAGGAAAATAGATAAACTAAAAGATAATGAAGAATGGGCCAAATAATTAGACGATTTTTTATGCCTTAGAATTAAAGAGGTCATAAATGAAAAGGGGCATTTATTGTAGGGAAAAACAACTGAGGAAGTTGTTAAAGTTCAAATATTCTCTGATTCTCTTGGGGAAGAATTTTTTGAAATAAATAAATTAGGATAATTTTTTTGAAGAAGCAATGTAAAGTACTGAGTTTTGATTGCATAGATGACACACCTTTTGACAAGTGGATGGAAGATTTTGTACATTCAAAATAGTTAGTGCTTGGTGAAACCGATGAAGATTTGATGGAACAAGAGGAGTTGCAAACAATTGTTACATCAGTTAAAGCAAAATAAGAGAAAGATAAATAGTCAACTGCAGTAAGAAGCACATAGGTTCAAACTGATGACTTGGTAGTAGGAGAATCAATTATAACTATTGGGTTGTTAGTAAAGGATGACCTATATTGAGAACCACAAGTTAAACTTACCTTTCAAATATTAGAGCTTCGTCCATCACAAGTAAGTCCAATGGTCACACACTTTGACGAAGGATAACTATGTAAAAACGAATCAAAAACTCCTCATCAACAAAGAAGCCATAATAGAAGTTTTCCCACAAAAAGAATATTCATGATGTAAATCATTCTATTGCACCAAATTTTTTCTTTCATGACAATAACTTTTATAAATGAGATCCCAAGGCTAGAGAAAGGGTCCAAACTATTATGTAATTTTTGTGTTGGCTAGGTTTACATTTAGTCTTGTTTTCTTGATGTGAATTTTTGTGATGTATTTTCTCCACAAATCTGAGAATACATTAACATTCACAGATCATGTTGTCTTGTCCTAAGTCATTCTGAGTCTTACTCCAATGTTATATAATTTTCACAAAAAATTAATACAAAGATGAACTATCACCATGTCTATTTTCTCTAAATCTCTTCTCCATTGTTATTGACTGGTTATTTTGAGGTTGTATGGGCAAATCTTATTCAATTTAATGCAACTAGGATAGGTTGTATATCAATTCTCTATTGCTTTTAATTCAATGAATTAAGTAAATGCTTTAGTGATATGATAGAATTTCTAGGCAGTAATAAGGACGTGCATAGTCTAATGAGTATTAGGGTAGATTGTTGATAATATTGATTGTAATGCAATCAATTAGGTCAAAATAGTTGGATAGACTCTGAATCCCAATAGATGAGACACTAATCAATTATTTCAGTTTACATATGAAGAGATCATGGATAAGGGTCGAGAAAAAATATCAAAAAATTAAAATCAATTTTACTATAATGTATGAAGAATATCATAGCTGGTCAATACTTGCTTTCACTTAATTTATGTACTTTGGTTAGCTATTATTGCCCAAAATTATGTGTAAACCAAAGAAGAATATGACCAAACATCTTCTATAAGGGATGAATGTTCTAAAAGAATTTCATTAAATGAGTGAAGTGTGAAGATAGTATCTAGTGATGAATCATTTTATCCCTCAGGTGCACCCGCCTTGGTTATGTAGAACCTAAAGAGTAGAAAATCCTTGTGGTTTTGCTGAAGTTGAGTCAAGATTTGAGAATTCCTTAGTTGAGCATAGGAAATAGCTAACCCTTACACTAATTTTTTCTTCATCATCTTAGTACCAAGTATTTTGTTTGTTGGTAGTTTAAAAACACCAACAAAATGGTGACTCTACTCATAGTCAATACCACATGTTTAGACTAAAACATATTGTCCTTACAAATGTACTTGGACACAATTTTTGACCAATTTTGGTCAAATTTCAAGCAAGGTTTGTCGCTATTTTTCTCATTGAAGTTTCAATCCAATTGTAGGTTGGTTGAAATTTTGACAAATAAATTGCATGTTGGTCACAATTTTGACAAATGTATTCATTGAAATTTGGACAAACTTGTAATTTGGTCAAAATTTTGACAAGAAAAATACTAACAAACCTTGGTCTAAAATTTGGTCCATATGTACTAGTCTCTTATCTATTAAGTAGGAGTTGTAGTCCCAAATTATTTTTGATTGGTTTCTTTTTGTGTCAGATCTATCTTATTTTATCCCATATTTTTCTCTGAGTCAAAAGCTTTTTCCTATTCTATTTTCCATAGAATAGGGTGGTGACTTAGTCAAGGTTTTGAAGCTAATGCTTATTGAAAAGTAATTTCCTCAAATGGTAGACAAGAGATAAAACACACGAGCTTATACAAGAACCAATATAGAAGTACCATTATATACTAATTTACCCCAAGGTGGTAGGGAGAACCAAAATAAGAAGAAAGAGAATTTCAATCCTACCTAGAAACCAAGGGGTAGTATATTAGTAAACTCTCAATACTAACCCATGGTAGGGAGAAAATCCTTTTCATTAAGCTCTAAATCAGAAACCATAGGCTCTTTCGAGGGATGCTTAGTACCCCATTACAAGAAGAATTACCCTATCATGATAAGAATGTTTCCTCATTAGGAGATATATTTTGTAGACCTAATGTGATAAAAGAGATGAATCATAGGTTGGCATATAAGAATGCTATTGAAAACTTTTTCCATCCCAGACCATCTCCATATGTGGAAACAAACGTTATAGATCTTGATGATCATATTGATTCAGAAGCAACTTCTACAGATCCCAAAGAAGTATACTCAGAGATTGAAGTCAATAAGAAATTGGTTGTAGAAGATGATTCCAAAAACATTCATTTGGATAAGGAGAAGGAGGAAGCCACCTTGAATGCTCTCATTGAGAGAGATAATTTTCTTAGGAGGATGGCTGCCTTGAAAGAGAAAAACAATAAATTAGAAGAAAGGACTTTAGTTCTACATGATGATGTTTTTGGAGATATAGATCATTTGAGATCTAAGGTTCTAGAATAAAAGGAACTCCTAAGCTAGAAAAAAGAACTTGTTATAGCTCAGGTTAAATCCTACAAGACTATTCAACCAGAATTCTTAAATTTGATTGTTAAACTAAGGGTAAACAAAGGGTTGTAGGAATCTAGATCAATGAGCCTCAAGCTTCCCCTAATAAGCCAACACATAATCTTATATCTATTTCCAAACTTGATCTAGAATTATAAAATTCTAGGAAGGAGAAGGAAGATTTAGCCAAGGAGCTCGAGAAAGTGGAAAATAAAGCATAAGCAGCTGAAACTAGAAGAAAAAATTAGTTTATAAAATCCAATTCTACTTTGACTCTATGGCTTAATACGTCCACCCTAGCTACAACTTTTATTCCCACTTGTGGATCAACAATTCCACGCCAAAATATATCTTAGTCAACTACAAAATCATCTTCTACTACTAGTATGTAGATCCTTGTTGTCCAACAAACCCAACAACTTTAGATCCCTACCCAGAACCAGGCAACTACAAGTACATCAAATGTTGTTGGTTTTTAGAAGAAACCTGCATACATGGTAAAGTACAAACAAATTTCATTCTTAGGCATTCCTAGTTTCCCACATCTAATATCATTTGACCTTAGAGATAAAGTCATCAAATTCTCACGTAACAATGCTATCACTGGTGAAGAACATTTGAGAAAATGTATTGATATGTTAAATGACTACAAGGTTGAGCATGAGGATGTTGTTATGAACATATTTTTGCAATCTTTGATAGAGGATGCAGGGGATTGGTTTAGAAGGTTTCCTAATGATAGTGTGAGATCTTGGAATGAATTAGAAAAGTTGTTTAAAGAACAATATGGGAAGAATACTATTGTTGGGTTCATGTTGAATTATTTTAACATCATTAAGAAGAACTCAAATGAATCCACATTTGATCTTAATGTGAGCTTTAAAAAGGGGATGTATAAGTTATTTCAAGTGATTAATCTAGGAGAGGATGTAAGCCTTACCACATATTTTAATGCATTTGACTACAAAATGGCCTATAGCCTCTTGGATAAGAGCCCAAGGACATTAAGAAATACTTACAAGATAGCAATAAATATAGAAATTAAAATGAAAGCATCTGGTAAGTTAGGAAAAAGAGATGATGCCAAGTTGTTCATCCTAAAAAGGAAGTTGAGAAAGATCATGCAGGTAAGAAACCTAAAGAAGTCGCAATAGGTCAAGTTTTAGCTCTACTAAAAAACATGAATCCCAAAGCTTTTACTGCAAACAGATTCAACATTGGTGATAAGGAACTTTTCAACACCAATCATTATACTAGGCATCCAAAGATGGAAAATTACCCATATATAACTCAATGAAAGGATGGAAAACCTATTCATAACACTTCTCAAGATCATAAGGATGAATATACACTAGATCATTTGGAGATAAATTTAGTTAACATGATTGATGATTTGTCATGTTGCATTGTATGTCATCCCTCCATTATCCTGATAATTGTGTATTAGCTTAGTCCTTTGTCACAAATCAGCAAACACAAGGTCAAGATGAAGGGGAGGAAGTAAAGGAGGATGAAGATATAGGCTACAACATGATAAATTTATGTGACAATGGTGAGAACTCTTATTTGGAAGACCTTAAGAATGATGTTGTAAGTCATAGAAATTTCTACCAGTCCCATCATTAGCAAGTATTGTCAAATGACAAGGGTTATGATAAGCATAGAGTATGTGTTGTGTCTTCAAGTGTTGACCATATAAATATGAGACAACCATCTAGAGAGGAGATTGAAAGGATTACTACAAAAATGATATCACAAGTGCACAACAACTAAAATCTTAGAAATATAACTATCAACACTGAAACTGGCAAACCATCCATCATATTTATAAAGGATATCACTCATAAGATGGTAGATGATAGTTAGAAGGAAGATAAAATGACATCTAAGGTTAAAGATATTAGAAATAAGAAATGGGAACTTAAGAAGAAAGTGCAATTCCAAGTGGTTGAAATAGCTAAGGCTATTGTACAAAATGAAAAGTTAGAGAATGATGTTACAAAGCAAGTGACACTGCATGTTGTTGAAGAAGTGTTAACTCTAGGTATTTCTATAAAACCTACTATTTGTGATTCACTTGATATGATTTCTATGTTGTCTCAGATTACTATGAATGTTCCTTTGTTAGATTTTTTAAAATTGAAGAGCATAAGAGCAAGGCTTAATCTCGGCTAGGTGGTATAAATAATGATAATATTGTTAAGTCAAAAGTTATACAAAAAATCCCAACTATAGAGGAGGATAATGGATTCATGTCCCAAATACCACAAATGTATTTGGACAATTCATATGTGGCTTACTTACATGATATAGATGCTTTTCTTCTTAGTCTATTTATAAAAGGTAGAAGCCTAAAGGATTTTATGATAGACTTAAGGGCATCTAATAATATCATGCCTTTCAAAGTCATGGAATCCCTTGCTTTGCAGGTAAATACTAAACAGGGTAGATGCAAAGAAATGGATGCTAGAACAGTGCCTGTCATAGGTACAATAAATGCATTTCCTTTTAAGTTAGCTACTTATCCTGATGTTGAGTTGACTATGGCTGTCCTTGTTGTAGACATCCCACACCATTATGGAATGTTGTTTTCTAGAAACTGAAGTGCTACAATGGTGTGATTTATCATATGCTACCTTCCATATAGCAGATAAGGCTATTAATGTTGATAGAGAGCAAAGGTTCAATCATATTTTTTTGGAGAGTATTGAAAAAGATTCCACTTGCTTATTAGATACTGATGTCAACACATTTAGAGCATAGTTGATCATTCAAGAGGTTGAGAAGTTGCCACCTTTGATTGTGCAAGAGGTAACATGTTGCATGGATTCACAAATTTTGTGGACTATGTATTTTGATGGAACAAATTCTAAGGAAGGTTTAGGAGTTGACATAGTGTTCATATCCTTGGCAAAGAATACATTTAGGTATTCATTCACTTTGAATTACCCATACACAAATAACATAGCAAAATATGAGGCACTCTTACTAGGACTGAGATTTGCAACTAGCCATTGAATAAAAGTGCTACATGTTATTGGTGTTTCTTTATTTCTATAAAAGATTGAAATAGTACATGAACATTGCATGGGACTAAATAGAACTTTTTGATGCTTTTGGCATCTCTTGGTTGGATAAGAGTAATAATAAGATGGTAGATTTTCTAGCAAATCTAGTTATTAAACCTAGAGATATGTCTCTTGTTGGTATATCATAGATTAAAGTGTAGAATAGGCCATCAATTCCTGATAATGTTCATAATTGGCAGGTCTTTGAGGATAATAAAGATATCATGTAATGTTTTTGAATTGTAGAGGCTAGTTTCATAGACAAGAAGTGGATTTCTTAGCCTATGTTGAAAGTGTTGATGGTAAGAATATTGTGTTTGGATAGGAGGTTGTGGAATTGAAAAAAAATAAGATCCCAAAGGGATTCGTATTTTTAGAGACCATCTTTGATAGTCATGATAGATCCAAAATGGATAATAAAGAATCTAGTGCCAAGGATCTAGAAGAGATAAACTTAGGGACTAATGAAGTTCCCAAAAAGGTTTATATTGGAAAGAAATTGGCCCTTAAGATTAGGCAAGAATTTATTAGTCTATTGAGAAAATATCGACATGTATTTTCTTGGTCCTATGATTATTTAAAAGCATATAGAGAGGACCTTTTTCATCATGAAGTACCATTAAAAGAGGGATCCAAGCCTTTCAGAAAAAAGAAAAGGCCAAAAAACCCTACCCTAGCACCCAAGATGCATGAACTAGTAAAGTTAAGAGATGATGGCATTATCAAGCCTACAAGGCATTCATCCTAGGTATCAAATCTGGTCACTACTAGGAAAAAGAATGATGACATAAGACTATGTGTAGATTTTAAGAATCTAAGTATATCTTCATTAAAGGACAATTATGGCTTGCCTAATATGGAAGAAATACTATAGACGGTCACTAGATCAAAACTTATGTCCATGATGAATGGGTTCTCAGGTTATAACCAAGCGGTTGGCAAGGAAGCTAAGCAATACAAAAAGTGTATTCACAACACCTTGGGGCACTTATGTTTATAGAAGAATTCTGTTTGACTTGACAAATGCTAGTGCCAATTTCCAAAGGACCTTGGATGTATCCTTTAAGGATATAATTGATAAACTTTTGGTAGTATACCAATATGACTTGACAACTTACTCAAGGGTTGCTAATGACCATTGCATGAATTGAGAGAATGTTTTCATTAGAGAACTAAAGTTTGGCATTTCTATGAATACTAGAAAATGTGTGTTTTCTGTTAAAGAAGGTAAGTTGCTTGCCCATTTGGTTGGAAAGGAATGGGTTAGAATAGATCCGTAGAGGGTTGAAGCAATTGACAAGATTCAAAAACCAAAGAATGTGAATGGTATTCAATCAATTTTTGGTTAGATTAACTTTCTTAGAAGATTTGTTACAAATTTTGCTAAAATAAGTATACCCATCTAGAAAATGTTAAAGAAAGGGTTAGATATTATGTGGAATGAAGAGCCAAGCATGGCATTTAATGAGATAAAATGAACCATCAAGGATGCCCCTATTTTGAGAGCTCTGGATTATTCTAAGCCTATGCATATTTTTTTATTTGCTTCTTTTCATATAGCTATTTCTATCCTATTACATAAAAATGAGGAAGGATTTGAGCAACCAATTGCATTTTTTAGTAAATTTTTATAGGCTACTGAGCTTAAATATGATATAATTGAGAAGAAAGAATATGGTCAAAGCAGTAAAGGATTTTAGGTGTTACTTGATGGGAGCCATTGTGATTGTATTTGTTCCAAATGTTGCAGTGAAAGATATCTTCTCTCAACAAGAAGTTTCAAGGAGAAGATGCATATAGATCAATACAATCTAGGAGTTCAATATTGATATGTAGATTACTAATCTGGTTAGAGGTCAAGGTCTTGAAAAGCTAATGTCAAAAACTAATCTTGAGGAAAACCAGATAAATTAGCTAGATGATGGTTGTAGAAGTGACATATGTGACATGGATACTTGTGAGTGGTATAAACATGTGATATTTTTATTACAACAGATGAAAACTCCACTAGAATTTACAAAAAACTAGAGAAGAGCCTTGAAGTTACAAGCTATTAGATACATTATTGTTAGAGGCTAGTTATGGCGGAGAGACATGGAAGGTGTTCTCTTGAAGTGTGTAAATAAGGAAGAATCAAAGAAGATCCAGAGTGATATGCATGAAGGCGTATTTGGGGGGCGTTATATGGCTAAAACAACAACCCACAAGATTCTTAGATTTGGCTTCTAGTGGACTACCTTATTCAAGGATGCTCATGAATTGGTAAGAAAATGTGATGCATGCCAATGATTCGATGGGAAATTGAAGTTTTATGGAGATTTTCATTTAAAACTAGTGGTACAAGCACCATTTCTTTAGTGGGGTATAGACTTCATTGTAGAAATCATAAACAAATCTAGTGGTGGACATTCATGGCTTTTAGTTGCTACTGATTATTTTACAAAATGGGTAGAATAAATTCCTACTAAAAATGCAACAACTAAAGTAGTGACCAACTTCATAATGAATAATATTATTATTAGATTTGGGTGCCCACAAAA
Organism: Cupressus sempervirens; assembly: GCA_028749045.1. Lineage (NCBI taxonomy): Eukaryota > Viridiplantae > Streptophyta > Pinopsida > Cupressales > Cupressaceae > Cupressus > Cupressus sempervirens. The sequence goes on along the minus strand of CM053789.1, from coordinate 314,592,185 downwards.
AATTGTTATTGATAATGCTATGTGCTTTAGATCAGATGAGTATAATTTAAAAAAATTTTACAAGAAGTATGGCATTAATGATGCTACATTATCACCTTACCATCCCTAGGGTTATGGTCAAGATGAGTCCAACAACAAAAGTATACTCAAAATCATTAAGAGGATTTTAGGAGAAAATAAGAAGTCTTGGGATTGTAAATTTTCTCTAGAATTATGGGCAAACGGGGTTATACTGAAAAAAGCTATTTTTTATGCACCTTTTGACCTAGTATATGGGATTCAGATAAGGTTACCTCAAAATAATCTGAATGATATGTACAAGTTCATCCAAGTATATGATAGTGCTATTGTTGATGATATGCAATTAGGAATGGATGGCATTTTATAGTTGGATGAAACAAGGAGAGATGCATCTGCAAAGATGAAATATACAGATGATAGAAAAGCATCTGAAAGAAAATTCGAACCTAAAGAGATGGTATTGTTATGGAATACCAAGCTTGAAGATAAGGAAAAACATGGGAAGTCTAATCCCATCTGGCTTGGTCCTTGTTTGATTCATTGACACAAGGGGGAAGATTCTTATTATGTTAGAGAATTATCTAGTGATATTGTTGAACTTCCTATTCATGGATAGTTTTTGAAGAGGTATTTTCACTAAAAATACTTGTTTTCCATGAGCAGTAGTTTTAGGGTTTTTTGGATGTTCTATAAATTCTTGTGAATTTTTGTATAATGTTGTATAGTGTTTCTTCCTCTGTCATTTCTCTCTTAGAGTTTTCAAACATGAAATTGGTCAAGTATGTGGTCTTCTTCTCCTAGGGATTTTGAGCCCTCTCATGAATTTGCATATTCATTGTCCCCAGATAGAGCCATTGTTGGTCTAGTTTTTCACCTTTCATAATTTTGTTACATTTCATAGTGACAACCCAATGTAATTTTGTTTTTAAGAGATATGGTGTGTTAAAAATCCTAGATGAAAATTCTAAGTTTCATGAAACCCTTATCTTTGTGGCCTAGTTTTCAAAAATTTGTAAAGTATTGTTTTATTTTGAAAATTATGCCAGAGGCTTTTTGCTTTAAGAATTTACTTTTCCTTTTTTTGTGTTTATTTAAAAATACTTTCCTAAAACTATTTCTTCTTATTAACCTTTATTTTAACTGTGGTATCAACTCTATGTTAATTCCTTAATGTTCTTTGAAATTATTTTTAACCATGGTAGGGTTTACCTTTACAAACCTTTGATAAAAAAAAGATCAACAATGAGCAATTTCTCGTAATTTGAACTTGCTCAACCTTTAGCAAATATAGCGAAGTGCCTACATGACACATGTACCTAATGATGGAAGTTCCTTAATGAGCCACAAAATTTAGATGTGTTAGAACAAGTTTAGGGTTTTCAGATGCTCGTTAGGACATGCTACAAAGGATAGCTTATTTTCATTGGTCGTTATTGCTGACTTGATCATGACCAAGGTGAATCTTATGGATCGATCATTTGAAGATCAATAGAGATTGCTTTTTCACTTTATGGAGATGTTAGATGTTTAATGAAAGTGGGGGAGTGCCTAGTCGACATGTGGACAAGTGGGGACACATGCTAAAATGTCTTATACCAAGTTGCTGAGTGGTGTACATGTTTATCAAGATGGAGGGTGACTATATAAGTGGGACTAACATATTAAAAGTGGATGTACAAGATACCAAATGTTTTCATGATCGTTAATCTTCTAAAGATCTATGATCAGCAGTTTCCAACAATATGAAAGTGTCCTAACTTTAACAAATGTGAGGAAGTTCCTTGTTGGCACGTGTCCAATTTCATGAAAAGGTAACATAGTCATTCTAAGTTTAAAGATAAATCATCTAATTTGTAAAGATAGATAGTTAAATTTCAAATTTCACGGTCTGACATGAAATATGACTATTCGAGTAGCAATTCTAATAAATGCTATTTTGTGTGAGGTTAATTTGGCAATAAGAATTCTAATTTTCCATTATTGAACACTAAAATTGTAGAGTTCTCACAGAGAAAAGATTTTTAGTGTTAAGGGCACAAATTTTGTGAGGGTTTTGATTTGCTACCAAGCAATTTTTTAGAGAAGAAAAATAAGGAAATTAGTTAAGTATTTTGGGTTTCTAGAAAATTTGAGGTAAAATATTTTCATAGTAAGTTAATTATCAAACATGCCTCTACCAAGGGATTTTTATAGGAAGGTAGATTATTTGAAATGGGCTCTACATGATGATTTTTTAGAGCAAATGCCACAATCCATGAATGAACTTGCTAGGGAAAAATAATTTATTCTAAAGAATCATAGGTTACTAGTCAATGAGGATTTTTATGAAAAAACAAACTTGCTGAGGGATGCGAAAGTATCTATTGGAGGATTAGAGTTTTTTGTAAATGGTTTGCAAAAAGAAGACTAGATATTCCCTTGAATAATGTATGGGAATTTAACATAGCAAAACTAATTACCTCGAGAGTTTTCTTTGATGACAATTTTCTTGCAATAATGTCAAAGAAATATGATCCAATTGCCAGGATTGTGAAGAATCATGTTGGTAATAATTTTTTTAAATTTTCACTAGAATTGATCAGAGATGTTTTTGAATTAAAGTCTAACCATTCAGTCCATGAGAAGATAGACATGGAAGACCTCTAGGATAGTTATGACACAACAACATTTTTTTAAAATAGGATCATTGCCCCTAGCTACACCAAACACTCTAGAGCCTTTGTTGAAAAAGTATTTCAAACCTAGAGCATAGGCATTGTATTTTTCTTTCTGTAAAAGCTTTGTCATGGATGAGAAATACCACGTCCTAGGTTCCATTGTCTTCATCATTACTCAAACCTTTCAATATGGTATGAGTTTAATTTTTTACTTTCCTACTCTCTTGGCAGAAGAAATTCATACTGGGTTAATAGGTATTGGAAAGGCTAATGTTAATAAGCCCTTTTGTTGGTACTCCATGTTGATGTACATATGTTTTTATAAGGAGGTAAAAACACAAACCTGTGTCACCCTTTTGTAAAGGAAAAGGCTTACAAAAGTGTAATTGTTCACCTTCAATGACATAAAATTGGTATTATTATTTTGAATTTGGAAATGAAGTAAACTAATGAAATGTGTAGAAATGGATGAATTTTAAGATTATAATTATTTGAAAAAAAAATAGATATATTTTCATAATTTTTATAAATAATTTTTTAGGTGCTAAAAAATGCTGAAAATTAGGGGTCTAGTTCCCACCACAAAACTATATGAAAATAACCTTATTTCACTTTGATCTCAGACTCTGTTATAGATAACATAGATATCTAGAACAATCAAAACTAAAAATTGTCTTTAGATCTATATTTTCTCTTTAATAAGGATTGAAATTTCAACTCAGCTAAAACCAATAGTTTTCATCTCCCACCACATTTTTTAAAACAAATCGATTCTAACAAGGAGAAAAATTATACATTTTAGAAGAGAACTCTCTCATCTACAACATCATATAATTTTTAAAATTTTTTAATATGATTTTAAAAAATAATTATTTCTCAAAATCAACATCATTCCGAGTGTTAAAATACGTGGTTGTGGAATTTTTAAATTTCAATATAATATATCTGATTAAAACAGTATAAAATCTACATTAGAATATTCTTGACTTTGAGCTCTATAAAATGATGTTAATGTGTTATTAAAAAAAATATCATAAAAAATAGTAAGAGTTATTGAAATGCCACTTTTCTTAAATAATTTATTTTCTTTAGTAATTGGATACAAACTAGTATAAAATATGTATTTAATAAACATTTCCAATTGGAAAAATGTGAGACCATATATAACTTAGCTAAAATGAATTTATTTAGAAGATATGTTTTTAAAAAAATTGAATTTTAGATAGAAATACTCAAATTCAATCATTCTGATAAGTCAGCCTGAAAGGTGACACAACTGTGTACTTTTACACAACTTGAGAGTTACCTTTTTCTCTAAAGAAATGAAGTTGAAATTAGAAAGAGATAGAGAAAAGCTCCCTATCCAATTGTGGAGTTCGGATATGAAATGGGAGGTGACTAATGCAAGATTTTTTAGATTTGATAGGTATTTTGCATCTAGGCTTGGAATGTTATTAATATGGGATAGCCCTAGAAAGGTACAACCTCTACTAGAATTAGTTAGACGAAAAGGTCACGTTACATGGTTGACGGTGAGTCACAATTGGGGAGATGTCATCCCATATGTAGTGTCTATTATTTTTAGAGTTTACAATTTTCTTGGAAGACCACATGTGCTACCCTATAAAGTGGCTTTCAAAGTAGAGATTGCCAAGCTTCTATGGCAGATAGGATCAGTAAAAGAAACAAAATTGTTGGGAAATTCTAAAGGCGCATTCTTCCCCCAAATTACCATTGTGCAAAACTTTATTTTTATCAACAATGAATGTAAGCACTTGGAGAAATGTTTAGAGAAATATCAAATTGCTCAATCCCATGCCCATTTTATACACTCAGGGGAACTTTATGACCTTTCTGGAGAAAGAACTAAAGCCAGAACTCATAGAAAAATGGTATACTTTCCAGAGAATACAGTTAGAAATAAGTTATCATTACAAGAGTAGGAACTTAGGAAGGAGAAGTGGAAAGTATATAGTAAGTTTCTAAATTTTATAAATGTTTTTGATCTAGACTATGATCCCATGGCTGATATAAAATATTGGGGTATGAAAGTAGATATGTTGATGGATAACTTTATTGGGATTATGCAAAATTTGAATGAAAAGAAGGAAATTTTGACACAAGCATACCTTGACAAGGCCATTAAGGTTGAGAAAAGATTGGCAAGTAAGATGATTTTGAAACCATGGAAGTACACATTGCAAAAAAGAGCTAGTACATAGTGGCCATGAGTATGCATCCTATTCCTCCATATAAAAGACATGCTTTGAAAGATCACCTGCTACACATGCATCTATGAAACAAAAATTGGAGTAGGGATCATCTTCTAAGATTGAAGAATATTCACCTACCCAGACCCCACTTATCATAGATGATGAATTATCCTTGAGAGAATAGTTGAAATAAATGGGAGGGGAGAGGAATTTTGTAGTTAAAACTACAAATATAAAAGAAGGAGTACCTGAGGAATCTCCTATGCCAACACTGGCTCTCACTATGAGAGATTGCAAAGGTAAGGAAATAGATCCTGTAATAGCACACACTTCTAAAAAAATTATTGATGATGAGATTTTTGTCAAGTCTAGAGCATTTTCTCAATTCTTATGGAGAAGAAATATTGATAATTTTGAGGCCAACTATAGAATGATCAAAGTAGAGAAACCTAATAGAAATGGCTTTGAAATTGAAAAGGAAGTTAAAAACAATTTCATGGAGAAATTTGCGTAGATAACCCTCTAAGAGGGAATACAAATGTTAAAAGATTGAAGATTTTTTATATTACATGAGTGTAACATTGCAAATGCCATGGTTTTCCATGTTGTGAGGAAAGAAAAAGATACTCAATTTAAAACTCAAGAAGAGGTCTTACATACCCATAGAAGATTGATGTACATTAATTATCATCAAGCATTGGTGATATGGTCCATTTAGAGGAAGGATAAAACTAGGGTGCAAGAAGCTTCAAATTTTGAACATATGGGTAGCCTCATGGTTTATAGGGTAGAAGAGGTAGATAGTGAAAAAAGTATCTCTCATGACCAAGGAAATGGTGGATTTTGGAGTTGTTGTTATTGCAAAGAAAAATAATTAATTTCTAGAGTTCAATGCTAAATTTGAAGAGATGCTAAAGGCATATGAGGAAAAAGGAAATAAGATGCATTAATTGTAGGCTCAGGTATCCCAAATGGATAAGAAACTTGGAAAAAGAATGGTGGGAGAATTTAGCCAACCCAAGATTGCTTATCCTCCTTGTCCCACAATTGAACCTTTCAAGACAACTTCCCTTGTAGAGCTACTAGATACTCCACAGATACCACAATTTTATACAACTAAGGAGTTTTAAGACAAGAAGAGAAAACTTTATGCATTAAATGTGGAATTGAATGATCAATATGAGGACAAAATCAACAACAATATTTTATCTAGTAAATAAGATTGACCAGCCTATATTTTATGAGCAATTGGTAAAGATAATGAATAGTTGAAATGAGATAAAAAGTAGTGAGGATGCTTTGTAGCAAATTATGAATAAATGGGGTAGTAGAGATAAAGATGTCACTCTTTGATGTGTTTTAGTGATTAGTCTGTCTTGTGAATATATAGAAAAAACCTTTGACATGACTAATGATCTCTGTGATTTTGATGATAAGAAGGTGGTAGTGTAGAAGAGAATCATAATCTATTTCTAGAAGTATGTTGCTGGAAAATTTAAACTTTTCCCCCATGCACTCAGGAAAATAGATAAATTAAAAGACAAGGAAGAATGGGCCAAAGAATTAGATGATTTGTTATGCCTTAGAATTAATGGGGTTATACATGAAAAGGGGCATGTATTGTTGCCAATAACAACTAAGGAAGTTGCTAAAGTTCAAATATTCTTTGTTTCTCTTAGGGAAGAATTTTTTGAAATAAATAAATTAGGAGAATTTTTTTTTAAGAAGAAACATGAAGAATTTCATTTTGATTGGCTAGATGACACACTTTTTGACAAGTGGATGGCAAATTTTGTACATTCAAAAAAATTAGTGGTTGGCAAAACTGATGAAAATGAGATGGACCAAGATAAGTTGAAAACAATTGATACTTCAATTAAAGAAGAAGAAGATAAAAATAGACAATCAACTATAGTAATGAGAACATAGGTTAAAATTGATGATTTGGCTATAGGAGAATCAAGTATAACTATTGGTTTGTTAGTACAAGATGACCTGGATGGAGAACCATGACTTAAACTTACCTTTAAAATATCAGAGCCTAGTCCATCACAAGTAAGTCCAATGGTCACATGAATGACAACTATGTCAAAACCAATCACAAGTTCCTCATCAGCAAAGAATCAATAGTAGAAGTGGTCCCACAAAAACAATATTCATGGTATAAATCATTTTGTTGCACCAAATTTTTTCTTTTGTGACAATACCTTTTCGTAAATATCTTTCTCTCTTAAGGAAAGATGTCATTATTCTCTAAGCATGAGGCTTGTTGCATCTCATGCTATATAAATGAGATCCCAAGGCTAGAGAAAGGGTCTAAACTATTATGTCACTTTTGTGTTGGCTAGGTTTACATTCGGTCTAGTTTTCTTGATGTGAATTTTTATGATGTATTTTCTCTACAAATCTAATAATACATTAACATTCAAAGATCAGATTGTCTTATCCTGATTGTTTTGATTCTTACTCCAATGTTATATAATTTTCAAAGAAAATTAATAGAATGATGAACTATCATCATATATGTTTTGTCTTAATTTGTCTTCATTGTTATTGATTGGTTATCTTGAGGTTATATGGGCAAAGCTTATTCAATTTAATGCAACTAGGATAGGTTGTATATCATTTCACTATTTCTTTTATTTCAATGAATTAAGTAAATGCTTCAGTGATATGATAGGATATCTAGGTAATGATAGGGTGTGCATAAGAATAATGTTTAGGGTAAGTTGCTAATAATATTGATTGTAATGAAATCAATTAGGTCAAAATAGTTGAGTAGACTCTTAATCCCAATAGATGAGGCATTGATCAATTATTTTAGTTTTCGTATTTAGAGATCATGGATAAGCATCAAGCAAAAATCTAAAAAAATCTGAATCAATTTAACTTTAATGTATGAAGAATATCGGTTGCATTTAATATTATGACCAAACATACTAAATATCTGCTCGACACTTACTAGTTACTTACTACATACTAAATATCTCTCGCTCGACATATACTATCTAACAACTTATGCTTGGCATGTATTACTTGTTTGACATGAAATAAGTAAATGAATTAAGTATATTGTCACTCATATGTCAAAACCAATATGAGATTAACAATATCCCTCTTTGACATGAGTGGAAAAATACTTGGTCATGCATGAATAACCTTAAGCCTTTCAATCATAACTCAGATAATATCTACTTACATACAAAATTTCAAAACTTCTAAATTTTACAAAAAATTATGACTCATCAGTCATACCTCAAAATTCAAAAGTTCTCCCTGAGTTAATTGTGTTGTTTTGTATTTGAACCAAAATCATTCCTCTTGCTATGTAGATTTGTATAATTTGATTTGTGTACTCTATTTTTTTATCATTCATTAACCCTTTCTAAAAAATAGTAGCTCCTCCAAAAATATTATCTACCTCATTATCTCTCACATACTTTCTTATTTCTCCCCTTTTTGATACGTATGTCAAAGGGTTATACACTTATAGTGTGTTTCTCAAAAAAATGTTTTATGGACCTCAAGCATAATTTTCAAACAAGCATCCCAATTGTCACAAGATGCCTCCAATAATTTGATTTTGATTGCTAGCTTGGCACAAAGGTGTAGTAAGACTTGATGAGTAGATAGATGTGGATATTTCTTCATGAGTGTTTCAACAAAGGCTAGTTCCTTGTGCAATATCTCCATATGCGGAGTCAATATAGACTGGATGGTCATCAATTTAGCCTTTATGTTTGCTTTATCTGCATTTAGTATTGCTAATCGACTCTAGGAGTTTAGAAGATTCTAAAAATGTTTCTCACTCTAGGTTGGAGACATTGGTGGAGTTATGCCAATTGACTGCAAATGAATCTCCAAATTTATTATATGGATTATGACTTCCTATGTGAAAATTTTTAGATTGCACAATTGTTGTATAAAGAGAAAATTTTCTCTAGTACCTTCTTCACATTGTCCACTTTGGTTGCTAACTCAACCTCTGATAGTGCAATAAAACTTGATGTCTTTTTGTTAACCTTATTTTGAAGCTTTCTTTTCAAACCATTCAAGTAATTTCACATTTCAGTCTAGGTTTGTGTCATTAACCTTCTCAACTAATTTGGTTAACTAATCTATGATAGGCTTTATTTCTTCTGGTTCTTGCAAGGCTAAATGCATCAAGAAAATTTTCCTTGATATCTAGCAAAGCTTGCTTCTATCTATGCTTCATTCTAAGTAGTTCTTGGTTTTTCTTCTTTGCAAGTGTATATTGTGGTATGCTCATCTATTCAATAGTGAGGGTTTCAAGATTAAACTTTGGAAATTCAATCAATTTATCCAAGTTCACATCAATCAAATGATGCAACTTAATCTACCTTGGATAATCTTGGACTTGGCCTTCATGATTGTAAAGGTATAGCTTCTATACTCGGCCTATGAAGAGCTTGACTTGGAGAAGTAGAATTTTCTAGAAAAGTCACCAATGTTTGTATTGCTAGTTGCTCCTTTGGTTTTGTAGTCAAACCTAGCTCTCTTGTCCTATCCTTTGCTAGCTCTACTTTCTCAATTGCACCTTGATCTTGTGTTGTAGGTGCAAGAGTAACATCCTATCCTGTTTGTGCTTGTGTTCCTTCATTCTCTTCATTTTCATCTTTTTACTCTCAATTTGTCTCATCCTTGTCATTTTCATTTTCCTTTTCATTTCCTCAGACTAGAGTACTTTGTACCAATGTACTAACAATAGAAGTTATTTTCTCCTTCCTTTGATATAATACAATAGGAAATTTAGTTTGTACCATGATACATTGAGGAGGGGTTGTAGATGTCCCTTGTATCTAAATTTCCTCCCCTGTAGATGCCTTGTCTGCCTTCTCAATCTCATCAACACTTACCAGTATAGGGTTTTCACAAAGTTTTGCCTAGGTAGTAGATTCTATTAGTATCTTCTTCAAGTCTTCCTCTATAAAGGGGTTCATGTTATGAGTGATAGCATTAGAAACATCTTTAATCTTTACAATATCAATGTTTTTATTCGACTCATGTTGAGGATTGGTACTCAGCACTAGTGTATCTAGTGCACTATGTTTTGTCTATTGCTCAACCTTAGTTGGTGCATGTGTGTCTATATTCATTCTAGTTCCTTCCACAACTGTATCTTTTTCAATGTCTTCTTCGGTAACCTTAGTTACTTTTTTTTTATTCATCTTTTTCCTAACCTACCTCAGTAGGTGTCTGCCCTATTGCTTTGGGTGATGTCAAGCCATATAATAACTTCCATAACTGGGTGGTTTGTTGTACAAAATCCTCAATATTATTCTACAATATGTTGAATTCTTTATATTTAGGTTTAAATTTCCCTATGTGCTTCTTTATTGCCTTTGTCATTATTGCCCTATCCAATTCTGGCATCACTTGTGCAAGTGTAGTCTCTCTAATTTGTCCTTTTGTATTGAGGCTACATTGCCATTTTTTCTCAACTCTATCATATAGATCTTTTGGTAATGAGTTGGCAATCTCAATCGGAGTTTGTTTGAATGTTTCCATCATGAAAAATATTGACTCCTCTACTTGGTTCATCTCAATTTATCCTAGTTTATCAAGCTCAATATGTGTGAAACAAGATAATTCAACATTTTTCTTTATGTTTTCAATTGGCTACTATCATCAGATTTTGTCCTCTCTTCATCAAATTCAGCTTGAGCTATATACTTTCTCCTTGGTCTCTTCTCATACTTTTCTTCTTTACTAGCTGATCTAGACCTCTTCTCTTTTGGCTTTTCTACTTCTTGAGCCTTTTTAGTAGTATCTCTTGTACTTGCTTTAGTAGTAGGAATTGTTGCTTTTGTAACCTTATTTTTCTTTTTACTATTGGAGTCATGACTTTTCCCTTCTTTTTCTCAGTTGTTGTAGGTACTTCATTGGTTTCTTCTCCCTCGACACCTTCTTCAATTTCTACCTCTTATTCTTTTCCTTCACCTTTTACCTTGAGTAATGGAAAATGGTGCTTTAGTAGCTACATCTTCACCTTCATCTTCATCATCATCATCTTCTTCTTCTTCTTCCTCCTCATCAAATTTCTCATTGAGTTTCTTGACCATTTTATTCTTCTTTCTTATGACTGAGGTGGTCTTTAAATCCATTGTAAATTTAGATTTAGCCACATCATAATTTCCAAAGGTTGTAGCCTACTTATATATTTCTTTTGCAAGTAATGGTGTAATAGCTACAATTGCTTCATCCACATTAATCTCATAACCTAGTCGTCTTAGCCATCTTAGTCTTGGGAATGCAACCTATACATATGTGAAATCAGTGCCAACTAGAAAGTAAACATCATTGAAATGTTTCTCAAGTAGTGAAAATGGTATCCTCAATCTTTTCTTCATTGATTGCTTAAAATCTTCAAAATAGCTAGTCATTATAGACTCAAAATTTACTCCAAGTCACTCAATAAATTCACCTATTTTCAATACAATAGATCTTTTAGTCTTCCATGTGACTTTACTAAAAGTAAGGAATACATTTTGTACATAGAAGAATATATTTACAATAATTGAGCCAAATTTGAATTATTCACTCTTGGTCTTCCTTATTGCTCCCAAATTTTTTGTCAATTATTGCAACTACAACACAACAAGGTCATAATTATGATCCTTCTTAACTATATTGTAGCCCACATCAACACAAATACAAGGTACATAGTTTAGCCTATTGGATTGATATAATTTGTGTGCTATAATCCTTAATGAAAAAGAAATTAGGGGATCTAATATAGTGTCAATTGTCATTCCTCTTTTTCTCCACACTACCCCTATATTCTTCTCAATAACTAATTTTTCTTCACTCATGGTTTTAGGTCGATCTAGGGTTGGATACATTGTTACTCTATGTACAAAATTCCTTGTGATCTTCATCGGTCCATTTTTCAACCATATAGAATTATCATGAATTCTTCTTAGAACTATCTTTATTCATTCTATTTTGAAGATGTTTGGGAAATCTATGGCATGGGTTAACCCTTTTCTCTCTACAGTTTTGAATTCATCTTTCAATACTCCACATTTGCATAGTTTCCCGTAGGTTTCTCTAACGTCCATATCACCTATGCTAGCCACCTTGTATGTGTAGCAACATATCACATCTTGAATCATTTACACTTTTCATGGTATCAACAATAACACACCAGATGGATCTTGCTTGTAAGCAATATCAGGAATAGCTCTAAAGTTTGGTTGTTTGATCTCATTACTTTCCAATTGTACATTCAAAAATTCCTTACCTTCTTTAACCTTAGTAGTTGAAGAACTTGATGTTATTAAAAAAACCTAGGGTTTATAAAAATTCAAACTACATAGCTCGGCACACTATAAATACCTTTATAAATCTGTTGAGATGGTGGTGAGCAACTATTGATTCCTATTTACAAACACTTGGAATGATATCTTTAAATTGCCTTTATCTCTTAGTGCTCTTCTTCAAATTTGAATAATGTCAAATGAGTAGAAATTGGTCATATAGACCTTAAAACCTCACATTTAATGCTTAGTACTTACACAGCTATAAGCTCCACTTCAATAGAAATTCAAACTCAATTAGCTTCCATGAAGTTTCCTTTATGCTCAACAACCACTACGTGCTCAGTCAACACTATCAATAGCTCAACATCAACTAACATTTCACTTCATAGCTAAAGTGAAACTCTTCATTCTCAAAAATAAAATGAAAACTAACAACATTTAGAGATTTCTTCTAGATTCTTACCAACACTTTGCATATTTTTGCATGCAAATATTATATTTTTAGAAATAAATCCTTGGAACTAATGTATACTATGTCCTTTAAATACCAGTTCCACACATACCTCTTGATTGCTAAATTGAAGGTGGATTGATCACCTGACCCATTAGGTGAAGTTATCCTATTTCAAAATTATGTGTTGTAATCTTCCTTTCTCTTCCATGTCTTTTTCATCTCATCTCTAATATTTTCAACATCTAACTTTCCTTTTAATTTGTTGAACTCACTACACATTGCCTTTGACCTAGTTGGACAATTCCTACTTATGTGACCAATATTTAAACAAAAAAAACATGTAGTTTGACCCAACCACCTTCTGTAGTCACTTTTGAAATATGGTCTTATGCAAGTTTCAGAAACATGTCGATACGCTTGACAACAATAAGAACTATACCTAGTATTATAATCCCAATTATAAGAGATGCCATTGTGATTTACCTTTGTCTTCTTGTTTGATGACCATTTGGGTTTGGATCTACATTCATATGCTCTATGTCCATACTTCTAACAATTATAGCAGTAGCCCTCAAATCATTGTGTTCTTATGGTCCCTATTCTACATTCATGTGCTTGATGTCCTTGTTTGTTGCATTTGTGGCACCAACTAATGAACTTCTTCTTAGGATTCTAATTTATAGTCTTGCTCCTATAAAAATTGGTAGTATTGACCTATCTTACCATAATTATGACAAGTAGGTTAGGAGTTCTTACCTTTGTTACTTCTTTCTTCCCCACTTTTGGATGATTCTCCTTCTTCAGTACTAGTGTAACCCAATTCAAAAGTATCACTGTTGGATCTAGGAGATCTGATTAATTTATCAAAGTACATGATAGCTTCACTAGGTTTTTTGAAACTTTTAACAAACTCTTTTTCTCTTTTCAGATCATTTTTGAGTTGTTCATTCTACAACTTTAGTTTTGTGATCTCAATACTTTTTCCATCCAGTTCATGATTTGCAATCATCATTTGATTTAATGTTTCCAATTGCATGTGAGGAATCTTATTTACCTCTTATTTTTTCTCTTCCTATCTATTAGTCAATATCCTTTTGTCATCATCAATCATGACTATGTCATCTTCAAATTTCTTCTTTTTCTTAGTCAGCTCACACAACAATACTAATTGGACTTCTTGTTCTCTCTTGATATTTCTGAACTCTTTAGTTAGGGCTCCATTCTTTTCCATCAAATTTGTAATGACTACATCAAATTGACTTGTGTTTCCATATGCAAACAATTTAGTAGTGTCAATCTCTTGGAATGTGTGTCATTTTCTTCAATAGCTATTTCCTACCTTCTCTTCAGTGATTGCTTTACTCATTTCTTGCTTCACTCAACTTATATAGTGAAATTTGTATTTCAATCTTCTATTTCTTAGTAGTCTTTCCCAACTTGTGGAATTCCATCTCCAAGTTCTTTCCTCAAAGTTGCAAAGTTTTACTTTCTAGAGAACTAAGCTCTAATATCAATTTTTGGAAATACAATAAGGAAACTAAATAGAGGAGGGGGGGTGGTGGGTGAATCAACACTTAAAAAATCTACCTTAAAATCATTCACAACACATCCATCTCCCAATTTATATATGTAAAATAAAATACCAAATTAACCATATACATCGATAGCATGAAAGTAAAAAAATTTAGCACATGTATGACACAAGATATTTGACTACCTAGAAACTCTCCAAGGAGAAGGTAAATCTAGGGTGGGGATGACACCCACAAATCTCCACTACTACGGTAATAAAGTGTATCTAATGAAAGTTGCAATGTTTTGAACATGAAACATGATCTACCCTGTGAAAGGTCTACCTATTTAAGGTTTACAAGATTTCTAGATCTTACCCTATTAAAATATTTCAACACCTTGTTAGTGTTGAGATAATGGGTGTTGCACACATTGTATAATAGTGTTATATTGTATTATTTTATTTTATTATGTAATGTTTCACCTAGATGGGTGTGCAATATGTAAAGATTCTCATGGGATATATTTGATGTATTGTATGACAACATTGTGATAATATTTCATGTAATTATTTAATATTGGGGAAAAGAATTAAAATTTCAATATTAAATGTGGGGTCAAGAGGTTAGATAGCACATGGTTTATTTAATGTCACTTCATAGTTTTGTGGGACTTGTAACTATATAAGCAACCACAAGAGTAGTTGTTGGTGAGACAAGGAGAGGACATAAGGAAAAAAAGGGAAAATGCATGAGTCTAGAAGGACAAGGATTAATAGGTTAGCCGAGGGAGCATTGTGAAGGTTGGAAGCATGACATCAAATGTGTGGATACATGCTTGTTCACATAGATTGCTTGGTAGTGGCTATGGCATTAAAGGTTTCCATGGCTATATTGCAATGGTATTTTTGTTGAATAATACATGATGATGGATGCTTTTAGAGGCTAGATTTTTCCCTCAATAAGGGTTTCCTAGGGTATATCTTGTGTCACAATTTTGTGGATATGTTGTCTATTCTCTTGCACATGGATTTCAATTGCATATTTATTTCAAGTCTATAATGGGTTATGTGGAAACAATTATATTCATTCTTGCAAGTTTCCCAACAAGTGGTATCAGAGCTATGGTTTTATTGTTGTAACCCTAGATTGAATCCATGGGAATGCATGATAAGATAAAAGAAAGGGCAATATATATGAGTTGTTTATTATAGATCTGAGCTTTTTGGGTTTTTTCTTATGATGGGATATTGGTAGATTTTGGGCATGTGAAATTGTTTGACAAATGAATTTTTTGGATATTTTCATTTAAATGAGATTTTTAGGGTGTTGCTGGGCATAATGACCTCTTGGGTAAAAAAACCTCAACATTGGATCTGGGTAAATGTTTCCATAAATTTTGACATATAATATGCCCTAGTTTGGCCATGTACAGAGGAAATGAAAGAGTTTTTTAGTTTAAGCCCATGATGGCCGTCCAATTTAATTTCATCAAAAATTTCATCACAAAAAAAAAATGCAGTAAAATTGTTAAAAAGGTTGTCTTAGTAAAATGAGAATAAATTTCTCTCCAGATATCTGATTTCAACATTCTTACAGGCATTGGAAAGATAATTCAGAGCCCAAAAGTTAGATATTATTTCTTTTGAGAAAAAATTAGGGCATAACTTGGGCATACAATGTCAGATTTTTGACTTCAAGTAGTCAACAGAAAGCTCCTGGAGAACTCTACACATTGGTTCAAATTTTGTGCAGGTTTGGTAGAGTTTATTTGTTGATATCTTTATCTAAACAGTTTATGATATACATTGACTATGGTAGCATTATGAGTTTATGACATTGCATGTTTGGAGATTCAAGATTTGATGTCATTGTATACTCAGTTCATATTTTAGATTGGTCCCATGATGATATGATTACCAATGTTTGGTTTGGATATGTATGATGACTTGTTGCATCTACAAGTTGTGCAATGTTGCAAGTAGTATATTCTTATAGGTTTCATTAATAGCTCGGTTATGGGTTGTCTTTGCCCATTGATCTTTTATTATTGATACATATTCAGATTAGTGGCTTGGATTTGGGTTTTCTATTCCCCAAGGCACACAATTTCCTCAAAAAATTTCATGTAGAAGGGATAAGATGTTTTTACTAGGTATAGTCATGGTGGAGGATTGTGGTTGACTATTTTATGCTGAAGGATTGGACACATTATGAGTTAGATGCTCGGTTCATGGATGTGATCATGGTCCCACGGGTTTTGGAATGACATGATTGGATATACAGGTACATCCTTGATGTTCATTGGCTTGGATTCCTTTTTTGGCTATGGTGGTATATCTTCTTTGTTGAGGATCATGTTTATGTAAGGCCCACACTCGTAACTTATTATAAACCGTAAGGAATGCATGTGATTACGAGTTAAATTAGGACATGATTGACATTTTCCTTACTTAGAATGATTTATGAGATCCTATTAGGGATGAATATAGATTTTTAATATTATAAGTTTAATACCCTATTAAATAATATGAGGTTGATGAGATAAGACCACATGAAATGAGACTCAATATGTTCAAGCTAAGAACTTGGTGAAGGAATTCAAGGTATGATCGACTAGACAATTAGGAAAGAGGAATTAACAGTTACTCTCATGAGAAACAACAAGGAATGTAGATTATAATGACAACAAACCATAAAGGTTATATTCGAGGATTGGTTCTAAACCATGATGACATAATTATGAAAGTATTATAATGACCTGAGAAATTGACCATAGGGACACACACCTCATAATGTGATAAAAGGATACTAGTTAAAATGTTTACATACTAGTGATTTTCACTTATGACATATTCAAGGATCCATTTAATTATTTTAGTGATTCAATAAATATGACTTTAGAGTTTCATTTTTATGATGGAAATGATTGTGATGATATTTAGAATATTAATTTGGTTATGTTAAGTTAAGATAAATGTTGATACACATATTTTGATATTTGAATAATTGAATATTCTGTGGAAATAATTAGAAAGGGGAGACAATTGTGTATGATAATGTAAAAATTGATTATTCTGCACCTACATGCATGTACTTCTATACTATTTTCATTAGACTACTGACATTTAAGTTGAGTATGTAGGAAAAGTTGAACCATGGAAATTATTCAGGGAAACAAGGTTTAAACCTATGTAAACACAATAAAGCCAAGGTGAATCTTTGGAAGATTCAAAACCTCATTGTATAGTGTTCATTTGGTAATGTGGTTTTGTATGGGTGTGATAAATGTAAAAATCATGAATAATTAGAGACGTCATTTCTTTGTAAGGTATCTTAATGTGTGTTATTTGTACACTTGTGTTGACTATGTGTAAACCACATGTCATATAGGGTTCTGGGCATGAAATCACCTAAACTCAAACCTAAACCCCATTATGAATTCAAGTAAACCCACTTGGGAAGTGTTAGGATGAGTCACCTTCATGATGGAATTCGAATTCAAACTTGATAGGGAATTTAGATGGCCTAAAAGTGGTCACCAAGTGTTATTTTTGTGAAAATAAGTCACCCACATGGTAATAGTATAGGTTGGGGGTCTAAATATAACCATAAGTTAGCCTAGGGGACATAGGAGACCCAATAAACTAGTCATTTTCAAGTCAATTCGAAAATCAAAGTGTCACGTGACTTCTTTCCTCGTGCCTACACTTGTTTAAGTTCCTATTGGTAGAAGGTACAAGGGGGTAGGAAGGGTAGGTAGGAATGAAAGTGGAGATCTTCTTAGGGAGCTTGTGCCAAATTAGTGGTTGTTCACCAACTCTCTAATAGTAGAGACACTTAGCATTTTTGGGAGAGGAAACTTGGAAGCCAAGGAAGAAGAAAAAAAGGGGGGCTCTTCATCACCATTCATCAACCATTAGCTTGGAAGGAGGTTACTATTTCATGCCATCATTTTTGTCTCATCTCATGAAAGTTGAAATATGGGGCTTATGATAGTGTTCTTGTAGGAATTATGTGATTTACATATGGTGTATGTTGTAGATGTTTGTGCGTGTAAATGAGCATGTTGGATTCGCTTGCATTTGATTTGTTTTCTTTGATTTTTTGTAGTGGATTGAAAGTTCTATTAGGTGTGAAGGCTTTACTCACCCTTGGGAGAGAAGAGAAGCCCTAGGGTGAAGGGGTTAATTGGGCTCAACATTGAAGTTGAGAAATCCTCCTCTTGGAAAGGGGTTAGTTTTCCTTGAGTATGGGCTCCATTGAAGCCATATCCCTTTTTATTGTTCTATGGGAGGTATAAATAAGGATATGTGAAAAGGAGTGAGTTTTGATAGCCTTGTTGAGGCATGTGATTATTGACAGCTTTATTGTGGCATCTTTCTTGGAAGCCTTGTTGGAATATTGAAATTGCAAGAGTTGTTGTTTCATAAGGATATGGCATTATTCCCTTTGGAGAGTCCACCTTCACCCAATGTTTATGATTCCATTTGTGAATCATTATACAAGCCTTGGTTGGGGTTGTAAATAAGTTGTGAGAATTTTGTATTCATGTTTGTTTTTGTCTATGATGATTGATTGAATATATCTCGTTTCAGCCCTATTTCTCCTAGCTCGGTGGGTGGCCTCATTAAAGCCTAGGCTGGGAGGTGAGCCTCCATGGTTCTCCATTTTTGTCTCTCAATTGCAAGTTTTATTTGATGATCTTGGAAAATTGGAGTTCTAGAGATCTTTCCATGTGCATAGGAGAAGAAGACATTACTATATTTGTGTTGAGATAGAGAGAAAATCCCATCTTGTTATGTGGATTTAATTGTAATGTACTAGTAATTTTATTCTGTTAATCATTGTCAATGGAGAGGTGGTGAATCAACTATGTTTAGTAAAAATTATTTCCATTGTTTAAATTTTGATATGGTGTTATCACCATCTTATGATCATGCTTGATAAGTGTGTTAAATGGAAGGTTGAGAGTATCATTGAAGAGAAATTCATTGTATTGAAGTAGTTGTTTCATTATCTTGGATATGAGTGTATTGAAAAGAAGAGATAAGAATCATTTTAGATATTAGTAAGATGTAAATATAACTACCACTCAGTTATCCCGTTATTTTCCATTCTCATAGAGATAAGTAGGTGCATACTAGTTATGAACAATTTTGATTCATATATAAGTGTAGACCATGCATTGGATAGATAATAGAATCATATTTAGTTATAGTCATGATATAAATATCTATCATGGATTAGAATACTTGATGTTACTTGAGTTGCATGCAAAAGATTGCCAAATTGTATTAGAAATTGTAATGATAGGAAGATCATCTTTGTTGAAAGTTATTATCATCTCAAATCTATTGTATAGTAGTTGTATATGCATTTTTCAATTGAATCTTTGCACAAGAATACAATATTAATTATTGAGCCAATGGTTTCTAAACTTCATTATTCATAGGTAAGAATAATCAGTTAATTTCATATATGATCCTTTTATCACACACACACACACACACACACACACACACACACACACACACACATATCCTTGTATTGAGTTTGTTGACCAAATTATTTAATAAATTCATCAATCTAGACCATACATAGTATATTAAGCAACTCCAAATTATCATTGAAATAACATATCAAGAATACCTTAGACTATAGGGATAGAAAATCAAATGGTTGACATGATTGCATAAGTTTATAAAAAGAAACTTACTGTAGGTATGCATTTTACTCACTGGAATTTGTATGAGAGTAGCTAAAAATAAAAATATAGTCATAGTTTATATTAATAGATTTATAATAATACTTAAAAATATATGGTTTGAGTCTCTTAAGAAGATCACCAATAAAATATTATTACACTGCCCAAAGAAAAATCCTATAAGGAAAGAAGTACAAATTACCATTAGGGTCAATTTGACATGAGAGGATAAAATAAGGCATGAAAAACTATATATATATATATATATATATATAAAGAAAATAAGTAATCAAGGTTGAATCATGCTAAGATGGGACAAGTCTAAAACATGCTAGATTAAATAATAAATTAACCACCACTTTAGGAAGCCATAAATCAAATTGGGAAAAAGTTGGCAGCAAATAAGTCAATGAAGGAATGGTCCCTATCTCCTCCTTCACTCATCCACGTCCTTTTCTTCTCCTTAGACTCATCAAGGGGTTGACAAAGTCTGACACTGGGCAGTTATCCTAGTCAAGTACTTTCCAAAAAGGTGTCTTGTCCTCCATGTGAAATAGGTCATTGACATTCCTTCATTAGAATGTAGGAAAGAAATAAATTTTTATGATGGCAAAAAGATTAAGCTAGAAAGCAGTTTGGAAGAAAAGGATTTAGTGGTATGAGGAATGTTTTAGTAATTAATTTTTATTTGATTCTTTTTTCTATTAGAAATTAGATTAGGAAGAAGTTATTTATGAGTAGGGTAAGTAATGTTAAAGTTAGATAGTCTAGGATAGTTAGTAATTCATTTTGTGGGTAGCAAAGTAAATAGTTTATAATTAGAATAATCATATTTATCTATTATTGTAGTTAGAAACTAATATTAATTAATAGACTATTTAGCTAGTTAATTAATTGATTAAATTATGGATGTTGTAATTAAATTAGTTAGTAACTAGGTTCAATGAGTATCTAGTGTTTAACTTATATTAGGGTATTTAATTTTAGATTTGCCAAGAAATATAATTAAATAAGAAATATATGTTTTGAAAATTTAATTAATATAATAAGTCTTAGAATGAGCATGAATTGAGGAGTTGAAACACAAAGAATGTTAAGTAATAATTACATATTAATTAATTAGGGGTTTAACTAATTCATGTTATCATGGTTAAAGGTTGGAGGATTAGTACTATTCTTAAGTGTTCCGCGAAGAAGTTGATCAATGAATATCATGTTTAATCTTAGAAATTTAGTAATAGTTGGTGGAATGAAAATTGGTTGATAGGTAGTTAACATTAATAATTCTAGTAGTAGTAATAGTTAGTATAAAGTATATCATGTAACTTGCATAAAGGTTAAATACTAGTGCTATCTAGTCATTATTATCTATGAACATTATTTATATTATTCGTATTGAGATGTTTATGTGATGGGGACAACAACCCAAGAACATAATGGACACAACAGAAAAGGGGAAATTATATTAACTAAGAAATAAGCTAGTACAATAGTACAGAGAAAATAAACTTCAAAAAATGCCCTAAGGGCTTATAATAGCATAAATCTGGAGATAATTTCTCCTTTCAGTACCTCCTCTCAAACTCCACTCCGAACTGCCTTTTACATTGCCAGAAATCTCCTTAAATAGACCCCGGAGGGTTAAGGACTAGGAGTACATTATAGAAAGTGATAGTAGGCATCCATTGACCAAATAGAAGGTTCCAGAAGCTGCATTAGAAGTCGGTGCAAATCTAGAAGAATCCAAAAATGGTAACCGAACTTTCGGGAGGCATAACTTTTGAACCGTAGCTCCGATTGACGAACCGTTTACATTTCTGGAAAGCTCTTGAAGCGCTCTATAGCCCTATGGACCAGCTTCGCTCGTCCCCCATTTTTTTGGCCCTTTTTGAGGTCATTTAATGCCCCTAACCTGACTTTGAAGCATTCTTAGGAGGTCTCCAAAACTTGAAAAACTGCAATAACTTTCAAACCGTGTGGCCTTTTGACCTAATTCTTTTTTTGGAATGCTCTAAATTACAATTACATTCATCTGGCCAATTCACACCTTCTAGTTCACCAAAATGATGGCCAAATTACATGCTCCTATTTTTTTGTGATTTTCAAACACACTAATAGTGGAACTGTGAGAGTTGGATCCTTTATTTGACCCAAATGGGTATCCAAAAATGAAAACACATGAAATAGAAACTAAGTCTAAGTACATTTTTTTGGGTGACACAAGATTGCCCTTATACCTATAGATGCTCCTACATCATTATGTTAGGAGATTAATATGTATAGGCATAATGTTATGTATCATCTAATGTAAAATGTATATATGCCAAGGGGTCATGTTCACACATATGGATTAAACCACATTGCTAATATACTTGATAAAGATTAATTATGTAACTAGATATATCCTTTCTTAAGTCATAGATTTCAAAGCATGTACATTATTCTACAACTAGAACTATAATGTACAATTATAGTGGATTATGGATACAAAATTTATCTGATGAGCATTTGAGAACAAATGATTAACCTAATGTTACCTAGTTGAAGTTAGGGTGAAATTAGTAAGTTACTGAAACTATTGACAAATGAATAAACTTATCCTCTCTAGGAATAGATTCAAAAGAAAATATATGAGATTCATCCCAATGTCATGGTCATAATTAATGAAAAAATTAAATTATTTGATGATGTATTGGTAAAGTTCCCTACCTCTTAGATTGTAATACAAGATGGTTGTGAAGCTTAGAAGATGGTTGACCAATGGCCGATATGCCTTCAAAATTTGATACTTGCACACTAAATTGTAATAGTTATACCGCCAAGGTAAACTTAACCTAATTCTAATATAAACTTCCTAAACTGATCATCATGTCAGATGAACCATGATGTAGAATTTAAGCATTGTAAAAGAAAAATGTGGTTGTGTTTTGCCCTGTATGTGTGGGCATGACATTCTAATATCAGGGCCTCATAATACAACACTGGGTGTTAATGAGTCCAAAAATGAATGCACAATTCTAAGCTATCATAATACCATATATCAAAAGGAGATAGGCCTCCTAGGAAATCGACTTGTAATAAATATTATTACTTATTTGGCAACTAAATTGAACACCCTAAATGGATAACAGTAATTAGTCATGGTAACATTTTAGGACTACTGAGGATCAAAAAATGATAAGATATTAACCTTGGCATTGTAGAAATTCAAATTCTTAAGGATCTCCATGTTACCCCTTTGAAATGTAGACCTTGGTTCTTCAGGAGAGAGTGCTCTTAATTAGGGTAAACATGAATGATAAGAATGATAGATTATAAGAGTGTGACTAGAAAACCCCTACTATGTAGTATAGCAGTGTAATGACTAATATATTATACAATGAAGGTATTATTCTATGCCTTGAATATCCTAATATAAATTCTATAGTTAGGTGATAGAAAAAACAATTGAAGAATCCCATTGGAAGTGATACCGATAAGATAAGGGTATGTGCAGGATCATGGTGTACCAAACTATGGCCTTAAGTGGTAGTGAAAAATCAGCAAATCAGGGTTATGTCAACTTGACACATAATTTTAAACTGGTTTTGGAATTTATATCAAAAAGTTGTAAGAAAATAATCTTTAGGAAATTGAATCTAGTTTCTAAACTACAAGGCCTTATCTAGAGAAAAAATTATTTTATTGGTCAAAAGTTTGGATTTTAATGCGATTCTACAAAAATTTCAGGGCGAAAATAAAAAGTAGGTGTATGTCTGACCACCTTAATCATAAGCAAATGATAATATTTTTAAATATAATTTTAGATATAAAAAGTAGACTCATGCCTAGATGTGACACATATTTTTGGAAATTTTTATTCCAAATAAATAATTAATTATGAATTTTCTGCTATATTATTTTTAGAATTAAAAAACTCCCGTGTCTGACCACCTTAACTAGTTCAAAAAAAATCAAAATTAAGTTTTTCTTTTTTTTTTTCTTATACTAGTCAAAGCATAGAATGTGACGCATCTTTTGGATTTCACAAATCTTATATGGTTTGAAAGTTATAGCTATTTTTCAACCAATATGTCAATCAGCACTTTGTAGCTAACTCTATTAGAAAATAAGTAATAATTACTTACTCAACTCGTAATTTGAAAAACCTTACATTTATGAAAAGCTAAGAACATTCTTAAGAAACCCTTTTCATTACATCAAATTTTGGTTAAAAAAAAGTCGTCAGCTACATGCTTGAAGTAAAAAACACATAAAAACATGCCAAAAACACATTTTCGAGATGTTTTAAAGATGACCATATAAGGTTGGTATCGAAAGATATAGTAGGAATTATAAAGGTATTAATTGTTTTCATTTAGTATCAGGATGGGTGGGAAAAAAGTTGGAATAGATTTTGAAATTCTTTGAGGCATTTTAGAACTACATATTTTTCAGATCGCCACTTTTTGGCACACCATGATCCTGCACATACCCATAAGTCTCCTACTTGATAGATAAGGGGACAATGAGAGACAATACACAAATAATAGATACAACAACACACACTAGAATAGATAACACCAGATATAACATGGTTCACCAATTACATTTACTATATAAACCTTCCACAGCAAAAGAGGACCCTTCACCACCCACGACACTATCATATTAGAATGGGCAACATGACCATATATAATTACCAGCTAGGGTATTTGGAAAAACATTAAGGTTTTTTAATGTTGACCAATGGAACTTACAAACCAAGTTCCCACTCAAAATTTTGTCATTATTCAACAACACTTTACAACTCGGTGACAAACTGTCACTCAATCATCAACATCCTACTCAGTCTGCACTACAACTTGAAAGATACAAACACTTGACAAAGGCTAAATAGTTCTCACAATATCAATCATACCTTAAGGAATCCTAGACTATGATGAGATAAAATGATAGAACCATTCTTAAAAGTATCAATATACTTGAATGATGCTCGAAATAGGGTGTGACAGGTGTATAAGAGACACCCCCGTTGATCTTTCTAATAGCGACCTATTATATTATATTTTTAAGTAAGTGACACCAATCATAATCTTATTCTTATCCAAAGGATCACCAATGAAATTTGGGTGGAAACGCTGGCCCTAGACTACATCTGACCATTCTTGACAATAATGAGCAGTAGGTAAGGAAACATAAGCAATTAAAGAATGAATTCCTAAGACTCGACAACCCCATAAGCAATAAGAGTGTTGATCACTCTCTTGACCTATTCTCAAGAAGGACTAGAAATAAAAGGGAATAATCTTTGCATATCATTAATTCATCATTTAGTTATAGGACAACCCTTCCTCTTCTTTTCATTAGGAAGACCTGGTATGACTATGATGCTCTTGAAAATTTGAGTTGTTACGAATTGTTTTTTGTTCCTGACCTTTTCCATACTTTTCTAGTTTGTGGAGTGTTCATTTATGATGATTTCTTGGTATGGTCCGCTTTTTCTTAGGACATGACTTGTTTTTAATTAATATTACTATTGTGGCCACATTTATGTTTTAATTGGTGATTTTATTTTGTTTTAAGTTATTTCATGGGGCATTTTTCTGTGAGTGTGTTGTACTATACTTCATAAGTCAGTCATATAAAGGAGTATTCTTAACAAACATCATGAAAAAATTAGAATACCACCCTTTCCTTCATCATGAGATATGATTTCATTCAACTTGATGAAATATGGAGACCCAAGGTCCCTCGAACGAATATACCTCTATTACACACCATGTTAAGGACTTTAGGCGAGGGTGCTAAATGTGATAAAACTATATGGAGCGAAACTAGTAGAATATGCAAAACAATTCTTGACCTAATATCTAATAAGTATACCAACCAATAGTTGTAATTACCAAGTTGCTCAATTAAGATGCAACCAAAAGAACATGATAATCACTGAGTGTCTACGATTGAAAAATTGTAAGTAGATCTAGATATTAAACTAAAACAAATGAATTCTTGGAGTTTTTATGAAAGATATGAACTCTCCACCGATAAGTTAATCTTGGACTATAATCATAGAATTAGTCAGTGCTAAGGTGAGTGAATGACTTGAAAACTAATAAGGGGTAAAGTTAGTTAGTAAGGACTAATGAAGAATATGACAACATTGGTAAATCAATGGTTATCAAAATAGGACATAGCATATCAGAATAAAAAGCTATCAAACAAGGAGGAAAACTCCTAAAATTAAGAGTAACCAAGTGAAAGGAAGGATATTAAGTGCGCAAACTAAGGTGCAACATAAGAGAAAATAGGTAGACAAGTACCACCAATCTATAATTTGAAATGGCACTGATTAAACAAGTTGATAAAGGCAATAAGGCCACATAGAAAAGAAGGAACTAATTAACAATCAAAGATGTATGATTCTAGAAATAGCTATTGAATTCATTATTCATGGTAATCCATCCTTAACCACCAAGAGACTGGGAATGCCACAATGAGCCTAAACATTCTAGATATAATTGGCAAGTACCCTATCTACGAAGAAGTTACGCAAATTTTATTTATATCAAGTATTGATAGGTACATCAACTTGGGATGAGACCTAATCAATCAATGGCGAGTTAGTCATTTTTAAGAAGAATTAACCCTACATGAGCTATGGAACAATATTTTATATTTTACATAGTTAAGTCTTGAATATACATAAAACTATTAGGAAGGTGAGGTGATCTTTAGGCAAGGCTCCTGAGTGGAACACCTATGCTAAATCAAGCTAAGTCCTATATATGAAAGTTGTGTCCTTGATTTATAAAGACTTCCAGGAAGAAGTTGATAGCTATGTGGGAGTATGTAAGGCCCACACTCATACCCTATTATAGACTACAAGGAATGCATGTGATTAGGAGTCAAATTAGGTCATGATTGACATTTTCACTACTTGGAATGGTTTATGAGATTCTTTTAGGGATGAATATAGATTTTGAATATTATAAGTTTAATACCCTATTCAATAATATTAGGTTGATGAGATAACTCCACATGAAATGAGACTCAATATGTTCAAGCTAAGAACTTGGTCAAGGAATTCAAGGTATGATCTATTAGACAATTATAAAAGAGGAATTAACATTTACTATCATAAGAAACAACAAGGAATGTAGATTATAATGACAAAAAACCATAAAGGTTGTATTTGAGGATTGGTTCTAAACCATGATGAAATAATTATGAAATTATTCTAATGACCTAAGAAATTGGCCCTAGCAACATAGAACTCATAATGTGACAAAAGAATACTAGTTAACATGTTTGCATATTAGTGATTTTCACGTATGACATATTCTAGGATCCATTTAATTGTTTTACTTATTCAATAAATATGACTTTAGAATTTCATTATTATGATAGAAAGGATTGTGATGATATTTAAAATTTTAATTTGGTTTCATTAAGTTAATATAAATGCTAATACACATATTTTGATATTTCAATGTTCGAATATTTGATGGAAATGATTGGAAAGGGGAAACAATTTTGTATATTAATGTGAAAATGGATTATTCTACACCTCTATACATGTACTTCTATACTATTTTCATTGGACTACTGTCATTTAAGTTGACTATGTAGGAAAAGTTGAACCATCAAAATTATTCAGGGAAATAAGGTTCAAAGCTATGTGAACACGGTAAAGATAAGGTGAATCTTTGGAAGATTCAAAACCTCATTGTATGGTGTTTATTTAATAATGGGATTATGCATGAGTGTAATAAATGTAGAAATTATGAATAATTAGAGACGTATCATTTTGTTGTAAGATATCTTAATGTGTTTCATTTTGACACTTGTGTTGTCTATATGTAAATGACACATCATATAGGGTTCTAGGCATGAAATCACTTAACCTCAAATTTAAACCCCATTATGAATTCAATTATACCTAGTTGGGAAGTGTTAGGATGAGGCACCTTCATAATGGAATTGGAATTCAGACTTGATAGGAACTTTAGAGGGCCTAAAAGTGGTTCCCAAGTGTTACTTTTGTGAAAATAAGTCACCCACATGGTAGTAGTATAGGTTAGGGGTCTAAATATAACCATAAGTTGGTCTAGGGAACTTAGGAGACCCTCTAAACTAGTCATTTTCAAGCCAATTCGAAAATCAAAGTGTCACATGACTTCTTTCCTTAGCCCTCCACTTGTTTAAGTTCCTATTGGTAGAAGGCGCCAGGGGGTAGTCAAGGTAGGTGGGAATGAAAGTGGAGATCTTTTTGGGGAGCTTGTGCCAAATTAGTGGTTATTCACTCACTCTATACTTGTAGAGACACTTAAGGTTTTTGGGAGAAGAAACTTGGAAGCCAAGGAGGAAAAAAGGGGGGCTCTTCATCAGCATTTATCAGCCATTAGCTTGGAAGGAGGTTAGTGTTTAATGCCATTATTTTTGTCTCATCTCATGGAAGTTGAAATATGGGACTTGTTATAGTGTTCTTGTATGAATTATGTGATTTGCATATGGTGTATGTTGTAGATGTTTGTGCTGTAAATGAGCATGTTGGATTCACTTGCATTTGGTTTTTTTTCTTTGGTTTGTTGTGGTGGATTGAATGTTTTATTGGGTGGGAAGGTTTCACTCACACTTGGGAGGGAAGAGAAGCCTTGGGGTGAAGGGGTTAGTTGCGCTCAACATTGAAGTTGAGAAATCCTCCTCTTGGAGAGGGGATAGTTTTCATGGAGTATGGGCTCCATTGAAGCCATATATCATTCTATTGTTCTATTGGAGGTATAAGTGAGGATGTGTGAAGAGGAGTAAGTGTTGATAGCCTTGTTGAGGCATGTGATTATTGATAGCCCTATTGTGGCATGTTTCTTGCAAGCCTTATTGGAATATTACAATTGCAAGATTTGTTGTTTCATAAGGATATGGCATTCTCCCCCTTGGAGAGTCCACCTTCACCCAATGTTTATGATTCTATTTGTGAATCATTGAGCAAACCTTAGTTGGGGTTGTAAATGAGTTGTGAAAATATTTTATTCATGTTGTTTCTTGTTTGTGATGATTGATTGAATGTATCCCATTTGAGCCTTGCTTCCCCTAGCTCAGCGGGTGGACTTCTTGAGGCCTAGGTTGGGAGGTGAGCCTCAATGGTTCTCCATTTTTATCTCTCAATTGCAAGTTTTATTTGATCATCTTGAAAACCTGGAGTTCTTGAAGTCTTTCCATGTGCATAGGAGAAGATATATTATTGTATATGTGTTGAGATAGAGAGAAAATGCCATTTGGTTATGTGGATTTAATTGTAGTGTACGAGTAGTGTTATCATCTTAATCATTGTCAATGGAGAGGTGGTGAATTAACTATGTTTGGTAAAAATTATTTCCATTGTGTAAATTTTGATATGGTGTTATTACCACCTTATAATCATGCTTGATAAGTATGTTAGATGGAAGGTTGAGAGTATCATGGAAGAGAAATTCATTGTATTGAAGTAGTTGTTTCATTATATTGGATATTAGTGTATTGAAGAGAAGAGATAAGCATCATCGTAGATATTAGTAAGATGTAAATATAAATACCTCTCTATTATCCCATTATTCTCCATTCTCACAGAAATAAGTAGGTGCATACTATGATCAATTTTGATTCATATATAAGTGTAGAGTATGCATTTGATAGATAATAGAATCATATTTAGTTATAGTCATGATATGCATATCCATCATTGAATTAGAATACATGATGTTACTTGAGTTTCATGCAAAAGATTGCTAAATTGAATTTAATATCATAGAAGAAATTGCAATGATAGGAAGATCATCTTTGTTGAACGTTATTATCATCTCAACTTTATTGTATAGTAGTTGTATATGCATTTTTGAATTGAATCTTTGCATGTGAATACAATATTAATTCTTGAGCCCATGGTTTCTAAATTTCATAATTCATAGGTAAGCATAATTAGTTAATTTCATATGTGATCGTGTCATGATATATATATATATATATATATCCTTGTATTGAGTCTATTGACCAAATGATTAAATAAATTCATCAATCTAGACCATACATAGTATATTGAGTAACTCCAAATTATCATTGCAATAACATATCAAGAATACCTTAGACTCTAGGGATAGAAAATCAAATGGTTGACATGAATGCATAAGTGTATAAGAGGAAACTTTCTGTAGGTATGCATTTTACTCTAGAATTTGTACGAGAGTAGCTAAAAATAAAAATACAGTCATAGTTCCTATTAACAGATTTATAATAATAATTAGAAATATTTTTTTTGTGTCTCCTAAGAAGATCACCAATAAAATATTATTACACTGGAAAAAAGAGAATCCTATAACGAAAGAAGTACAAATTGCCATTAGGGTCAATTTTACATGAGAGGATAAAATAAGGCATGAGAAACTAAAAAATTAAAAATTAAAAATTATATAAAGCAAATAAGTAATCAAGGTCAAATCATTCTTAGATGGGACAAGTCTGAAACATGTCAAATTAAGTAATAAATTAACCACCAATTTAGGAAACCATAAATCAAGTTGGGAATAAGTTGGCATAAAATAAGTCAATGAAGGAATGGTCCCCATCTCCTCCTTTCCTTATCCACATCCTTTTCTTCTCCTCGGACTCATAAAGAGGCTGAAAATTTTTGATATTGGATAGCCATCCTACTCAAGTACTTTCCAAAAAGGTGTCTTGTCCCCCATGTAAAATGTGTGGTCGACATTCCTTGGTTAGAATGTAGGAAAGAAATAAGTTTTTATGATTGAAACAAAAGTTAGAAAGTAGTTTGGAAGAAAATGATTGAGTCGTATGAATAATGTTTTAGGAATTAATTTTTTAAAAAAATGAAAAATTCAAAGATTAGATTAGGAAGAAGTTGTTTATGGGTAGGGTAAGTAATGTTAATGTTAGATAGTCTAGGATAGTTAGTAATTCATGTTGTGGGTAGCAAAGTAAATAGTTAATAATTAGAATAATTTTATTTATCTATTATTGTACTTAGCAAGTAATATTAATTAATAGATTATTTAGCTAGTTAATTAGTTGCTTAAATTATGGATGTTGTAATTAAATTAATTGTTAACTAGGTTCAATGGGTATCTAGTGTTTAACTTATATTAGGGTATTTAATTTTAGAATTGCCAAGAAAGATAACTAACTAAGAAATATATGTTTTGAAAATTTAATTAATATAATAAGTCTTAGAATGAGTATGACTTGAGGAGTCAAAAGATGAAGAATGTTAAGCAATAATTACATATTTAATTAGTTAGGGGTTTAACTAATTCATGTTATCATGGTTAAAGTTTTGAGGATTAGTAAAATTGTTAAGTATTACGCCAAGAAGTTGATCAATGAATATCGTGTTTAATCTTAGAAATTTAGTAATAGTTGGTGGAATGAAAATTGGTTGATAGGTAGTTAAAATTAATAATTTTGGTAGTAGTAATAGTTAATATAAATTATATCATGATACATGCATAAAGGCTAAATACTAGTGGTGTCTAGTCATTACTATCTAGGAACATTATTTATGTTCTTCATTTTGAGATGTTTATGTTAGGAGATTAATATGTATAGGCGTAATGTTACATATCATCTTATGTAAAATGTATTTATGCAAAGGGGTCATGTTCACACATATGCATTAAAGCACGTTGCTAATATACTTGATAAAGATTAATTATGTAACTAAATATATCCTTTCTTAAGTCATAGATTGTAAGTCATCTACATTATTCCACAACTAGAACTATAACATACAATTATAGTAGATTATG
The DNA here is from genome assembly GCA_028749045.1 of Cupressus sempervirens. Taxonomy (NCBI): domain Eukaryota; kingdom Viridiplantae; phylum Streptophyta; class Pinopsida; order Cupressales; family Cupressaceae; genus Cupressus; species Cupressus sempervirens. The sequence goes on along the minus strand of CM053789.1, from coordinate 314,560,562 downwards.
GATACAAACATTATTTTGATGAGCATTAGAAAACAAATGATTAACCTAGCATTACCTAGTGGACATTAGGGTGAAATTAGTAAGTTAGTGAAACTATTGACAAATGAATGAACTTTTCCTCTCTAGGAATAGATTTGAAAAGAAACGTACAAGATTCATACAAATATCATTGTCATAATTAATGAAAGAATTAAATCATTCGATGACATATTGGTAAAGTTCCCTACCTCTCAAATTGTAATACAAGATGGTTGTGAATCTCAGAAGATGGTTGACCAGTGGCTAGTATGCTTTCAAAATTCTATACTTGCACACTAAGCCATAACAGTTACACTACTAAGGTAACCTTAGCCTTATTCTAGTATAAACTTCCTCAAATAATCAACATGTCAGATGAACGCTGATGTATAATTTATGCATTTTAATAATAATAATAATAATAAATTCTGGTTTATTTTTTCCTATAAGTGTGGGCATGATAGTTTATTTGGTTTCTTTTGAGGAGCTTGTGATGTGCACTTTGAGTTCTCTGATGGTTTGATGCCTCGGTTGATTCTCATGGTTAGAGGATGGTTTTTTACCATTTTTTCATGGATAGCTTGGATACATGGTTTAGTAGGAGCTTGTGATAGTGATGAGGTGATAGTGCAAGATCAGTTCCTGATTTGGTTTATATCTTCTTAGGTTTGGATATTGGTTTCCCTTGGTGCTGATACTTTCATTGTGTGGGTGTAAACCTAGAGGATCATCATTTATGAGATTGATTTTATGATGCATAGGTGACTTGGTACCACAATTAAGTGGGAGTTTTTTGTGATTGATATGTTTATTAAGTGTTTGCAAATGTTGGAGGTTTGTCATAGATCTTGTTGCTACAGAAGCATTTTTAACATTTGCATGGTGTACTTGTTATCTTCATGATGTGTGAAGATGGTTAGATCTTGAGGACTCATGTCATTCTTTGTTATATTCATGGTGTGTGCAGATGGTTCTTCATGGTATGTGGAGATGGTTTTCTTCATAGTGTGTGGAGATGGTTACATCTTGAGGTCTAAGGGGGTTCTTGGTAGAGGTGTGGTTTATGTTTTCATTTGACATGTTATCCTTGGTTTAAGATTGGTTTCATTTTTATGTCATGGTATACTCTTGATACATGTTTAGAGTTTTGACATGTTAGAGTATGTTTATATGGATCATGTAATCTCTTTGGTTTAGATGGTTTAGATCAAGTTGTCATGTTTATGTTCCAGAGGCCATGGTTGGAACTTTGACATTAATCTTTGTTTAGTTTCTTTGTATTGAGTACATTGATCATAAGTTGGATACTTCATGGTATTGCTATGCTACATTTGGAGTTGGCATGTAATTATTGGTTAGAGGTGCTCATTGATACTTAGAGATAGTGGTGATGCTGATTTCTCTTGGATTGGAGAAGTATTTGTTAGGACAGTTGTTTGGTTTCAGCAGGAAGTCTTAGGGGCATTCACCTGATATGGACTTGAGAGGAGATTGTTATTAGAGGAGTCTTGGTTGAAGACTTGGATATCTTGATGAGCAATCTCATTCATCACTCTTGGTCTACTCAGTAGTTTGTTACTTGAGAGGTATAGCCCACTATTTTTTTCTTTGGTGCATTATATTTATGCTTGTCTTTCATGGATATGGATCTTGAGCAATGGTACATGAGTTAGTTCTAGAGGGTTCATTTCAGAGATGATTTAACACTAGTTATATCCATATGCATATGTTATTATTCTAGTTGAGTTTGGGACATGCTTTTATATTGGGCATATTCCTTAGATTAGGAATGGTTATTGCTTGATTTGCTGGTGCACACCTCCCCTTTTTATTTTAAAAAGAACCCAAAAAAAATTAATAAAACAAAACAAAAGATTTAAGTGAGTTGCACATCAGTGCACCCCCCAAGGTACACTAGTGTGCACATCACTATTAAAATTTTCTAACAAGATCAAGCACACTTGGCACACCTAACATGTGTGCTAGGTGTGCCAAATTTTTGTATTCTAGGGTTTAAACTGGATTTTTAGGCTTTTTCAGAGTGTCTAATTTTTTGGACTTTCTTTGTATTAGCTTTAGGGTTTAACAGATTCATTTCTCTCTAATTCCATGGACTAATAGATGTCCCTTTATGTAGATATAATGGCATCCTCATTAGCTTTGGGCAAGAAAATGGCATTAAAGCTCATAGTCTTCAAATTCCAAGGCGTTCCATCAAAATTGAGATTCGAGGATGACTACTTAGAAATTAAAGATACAAACTTAGGACATACTTATTTGGGTTAATTGTTGAAGATTTTTGAAAAAAATATAGAGAGGTCTACTATGGTCTTTGCATTTATCTGATTAGGGCTAATGAATGCAGCTTCGAACCCAATGTCAATACAATCTTCAAAATTCATAATGACACTTGTAGAACACATTGTTCTTGAAGAGAGGGTGGTGAAGAGCATAATTGGATAAATTATAGTTGATCTCTGACTTGAAAATATTGAGAAGGTATTCAATCTCCCACATGCAGATCAATTTATCAAGCTTACCTATGAAGAAGTAGAAAGGTGGTGCCAACAGAATATTCAAGAAGCCTCTGAGATCATTCAATCATCCTATCTTATTGAAAAGACTCCTTCTGGAAAGAAGATTAGTAAAGTTGACCTAACTAGAGAATATATGAAAGAAGATATTGGATAATCAATTATACTTTTAAGCAGGGTTATGGGTTTGCCAGCAACCAGACATTTGAATATCCATAATGCGCATTTTATTGAGACCATTAAGATGAAAAATATGTCACTTGATTTGGCCTTTAAATTGAGTGAAAATTTATGTGAATAGTCGGAGGCGGTAAAGGATGAAAGAAAGTTCTATATGACATCCTATTTGGTGTACTTGTTAGCTATGAGGGCAATAGACTACCAAAGGTTGTATAAAAGATGTAGCATGCAAGATCTAAATCTATGGCCATACATTGTCTTTCCTTAGATGGTGAAGAAGAAGTTCTCAAAGCATGACAAAGAGTACAGAATTGTGAATGATGCATTCATATTTGCCATAATTAGATTCATAGTGGGAGATTATACAAAGAAATTATCTAATGATTTAGTAGCATAGAGAATAGTACTCGGCACATATTACATTTAGTTCAAGACATTTACATATCTAAGGGTTTTTGGTACCATTTTCAACCTAAAGAAGCCTCCAAGGTATCCTTGTGATAGACTCCTCCTCTTGAAAATTGCTTAACAACTTGAGTCTACATATGACAGAGTTAGGAAATAGAATAAACATTGTTGGACATGGACTTTGACCATAGGACCTTTTCAAGTGAAACAAGAGCAAGATATTTATTCTTTTGAGTGTGAATGGGATCATTATCCCTTGGAAGAGTAAAATTCTCTGCGGCCATATTTTGATTATATCAGGAGAGTACAATATCTAGCAAGTAAAGCATTCACATATGAAGAACTATTGAGGATCAGTGGATGAATGCTACAAATGACTATGATATCCAAATAAGGGGATTATTATAGAATTCCTTTATACTTGGTAGAGAAGGCCTTGAAGATAAATATTGCATTGAACATATTGCAATAAGATTCAGGGGAACTATTTGATACTTTATTCAATGCAAATAAAATTGGGGAATGGCCGATAGTGAATGCTAAGGTAGACAGATAAGAGAACTCTGACATTAACCATATTGAGGGGCACATCATAAAATGACATAGGATTGGATCAAGAAACCATTTAAAGTTGATCCAATACTTGAGACAGTAATTTTCCATGCACAAGCCCACCCAACCAATGGTAGAGGGAAGAAAGTCACCATCCCTACATTTGCAGCTTAGTCACCAATAAGTCCCAAAATAGTATACCAACTTGACAAAAGAGTTGTATACTATCATTGCTAGGAGAGAAAAGGATAGGGCAAGATGAAAAGAAATTCACCCAAAGAATTGAGCAAGAGGAGGGTGAAATCTTGGTACCCCCACCACAAGAGGAAGTAAATATACAAGGGTCCAAGGATACTGGGCCATCACAAGTTCAAGATGACCCACAATTTCAACCAGCTATTACACCTAGCAAAATGGAGACTAAAGTATAGGTCCAAGAGGTCTATCCAGCTCAGAAAATAGAACAGGCATCCCCTTTTGTGCCTAAGAAACAAAGAAAGATCAAGACTCTAGTCAAGAAAAGACAAAGAGTGATCAAGAGAGTAGTGCCTTCCCCATTTGTTTTGGAACCCATTCCTGAAGGAGAAGAAGAAGAAGAGGAAGATGAGGAGCATAATGTGCCATTGAAAAGAAGAACTAGGCTAGCAAGAGCCATGGAACAAGAAAGAAGGAGAAGTTCTACTACTACATTGCCATCAATCCCAAAAGAACCTCAACAAATGACCACCTTAGAGGATGAAATGTAGCAATGGATTGATGAGTAGGATATAGAGGGAACTAATGTCTTTAATATGTTAGATTTTGATTTCATGCCCATAGGAAAATAATTGATCGGGGACAAGATTAAGGGTACAACAATGAATGAACACCAATAGGAAGATATGACCCAAATGCCACCAGAATCATAGGTTCCCGAGCTTCCTCCTCTATCCACATTACAAACCACAATTTTTTTTGATAAAGGCTTAGCTACTCCTCCACCACTAAATATAGAAGAAGAATACGGTCAGGAAGAATAGGAGGAAGAGCCACAATAGGTATCAACCGATGAAGTGTCTAGAGAAGGGAAAATTGTAGAATATCCTCAATAGGCTTCTTAAGACATTGAGGTGAGAACTGTGGGCTCTAGAGAAATATAGACCACTGAGGATGAGCCATCATAGAGGGAAAACCCCTAGAAAGGAGCAATAAGGGAATGGGGATCATAGAATAGACTCCTTCATCATCAAGAGTTAGGCCCTCGATGGACTAGGTTCCACGGTGGTTGGACAAAGAAGTGATAAAAAATAAGAAGCTATAATTCAATATTGATGAAGAATATATGAGACAATTGGTTGAGATTTTGAGGAAACCTGAGTCCCCTGCAAGAGAGGAAAGACCATTGAATTTCATCAATAATTATCAAAATCAAGATTTGTTGATGCAACTGGCTATTCCTCCTCCTAATTTGGAAATAGAAGATTTGGACCCACAAGATTATTAGATCAAAGAGGTTATGCTTGGAAGGCCTACATTGGATACAGAAAAGTTGATGGTTACACTGGCGATGAAGGAGGTACCGAGGAATTTGGAATAGGAAGGGGTAGAAATAATAACACTTCAAAGGAAAAATGAAATCCTAAAGAGATATTTAGTTGAATTTGTTGGTCCCTTGGATCCTGAACACCCCGAGGAGACTCTGAATGCTGCACTTGATAGAAGAGATGAGGGACGTGTACTGTTGGATCCATTTTTAAATGTCTATCAACAATGGTAGAGAAGTTTTGAGGAAAAGGGTGTGCTTGTCATCCAAGGAAATCTAAAGCTACTTCATCCTATGTAGGAAAATGTAGATAAAATAGTAGCAATTTTGAAGCAAGATTTTAGTATCATGGATGAGGTACATGCATGGGTAAGGATTTACAAATATTGCAGGCAATAAAAATGGGAGAGATACAAAATGCTTATGGATGTATATACCATGGAGGAGCTATATTTGATTGATGATTAGATAGAGAAAATAGAGGATAGTAATAAAGTAATGGAATCATTATACATAGAGATTCATTGGCTCAAGGACTAGGCTCGAGAGAAAATTTTAGAGGCAGAGAAACATTACAGTGATGCATGTGTTGACATTTTTGAGGATGATGAATGAGAGAATTTTGTGCCATTAGATATAGTAGTAGAGAAATTTAGGAACATTTTTGAAGAATTTTCTAGTGATAAGGATATTTGGCAAGTGTTTAGAACAAAAGAAGCCTTGATAGAGCTAGATACAAAACTCGGGGATTTTGTTGGGACGTAAATAGAGGGAGATAATTACTGGAAAAAGATTAAGGATAAATATAATGACTTGGATTTACCAAATATGGAAAAGATCACTGAGATTATTGGGAAATTCAAGAGCAAGCATCCATACATATCCCTACTATAAAAGGGGATGAAACCCAGAAGCTGGAAATTCAATTTTGACAGTGAAATTTTGTAATCTTGGACCTTCGAGTTGCACTCGTGTGCTAGTGCACTAGTGTGATTTTTGGGAAAATAGTGTTAGAATATTTTTAAGAGGTGTGAAAGTGTACTGATGCACATCTTCCAAGGTGTACTTTCTAGAGGTGTACCGACAGTTACTGCTAGTTCCAAAATTGGAGCTTTCCATGCATTCGAAATGAATTCTAATTCTAATAGTAGTTTAACTCTGAAAGATGCCCAATGAAGGATTAGCTTCTATTTTTGACACTTCCAAATGCTTCCACTTTGACTAAAGGCTCTCTTTTTCTTATTTTCTCATAAATTCTTTGTTTTATTGACATGTAGAGGCTCATGCATCCGATTAATGATATAAAAATGGATGAAGACCTACTAAGCACCAATTAGATTGTTAGTTTGTATATAATTAGTTAATTTTATTAAATTAAAATTATATTATTTCATGAATATATCTGTCACTCTCAACACAAATTAAGGAGATGATTTCTTATAAATACAAGATTGTAATATATAATCAAGGATGCCATTATTTTACAATAATATTATGCTTTTGGTGCTCGCATTTGGAGTGTCGTGGTTCTTGCCTAAATGTATCATATTTTTGGTAATGTATTTTCATAGAATGTGATTGAGCGAAAAGTTTATTGGATTATTTCTAGTTGTGTGATCTTTTAATTCAAGTGTTTGGTATGATTTTAGGAATTTAGCTGACGTATCTAGCTTGAGAAGAAATTGCCAAATTGTGCTTGCATAACTCTTTGTCTTGCATGAGCATACTTTTTGTGGCCTTGCAATTTGATGAAGATTAAAACATCACATGGTTATTAAGTTTCCCATTGATGATTGCATCAGTGGAATCAAGGAAGTGCTCCTCTTACTTTCATTGGTTACCCGCCGATTTCTTTGAAAGCTTAACTCGCAAACATGTTGTTTTCTATAGCTTATGTCCATTAGGATTTTACTTTCACGATATTTGCTCTAAAGTTCTTGTTATTTTCTTTACTAAACCCTTCTTAATTTAGGAATTCATTCTAGGTGCATTGTTATACATTCATTGAAAAAATAGAAAATACAAAAACATAGTTCTTTTATGTGATTATTTTGAAGTAGTGAACAGATTCTAAATCTCATCTGAAATCATTTGAACTAGCAATGGTCTCCTCATGAACACAAACATTTATCTCCAATTGAGAGGATTCTAGTAGGTCGTAAGATCACCCAAAACCTTGGTGTTGATTCACAAGTTTGACTTTTCAAGAGAAGAGTTACAAATAATTCTTGCCATTTAGCATCATGCATAACAAGAGCTCAACAAGTACTAGGGTTTAGTTAATTCATTATTTTTCTCCAACCTAGGACTAATGGACTTGTTTTTGAGCAGATATAATGGCATCCTCTTCATCTTCCTTGGGCGAGAAAGTTGCATTAAAACCTATCATCTTCAAGTTCCAAGGCATTCTAACAAAATCAAGGTTTCAAGATGATAACTTTGAAATCAAAGATACAAAGTTAGGACATAGATTTGGGAGAATTCTTGAAGATATGCAACAAACCTATTAAGAGGTCTATTATGGTATCCACATTGATTCATTTAGGTTTACTGAATGCAACATCTTACCCAGTGTCATTGTAATCTTTAGAGCTTGTTATGACACTTGCAAAACACTTCGTCCTTGAGGAGAGTGTTGTAAAGAGTGTTACAAGAGAGATCATTCTCAATCTATGACCCAAAAACATTGAGAAAGCATTCCATCTCTTGAGAGCATAACAATTTATCAGGTTAATCTATGAGATAGTAGAGAGATGGTATTGAGAACACTTAGAAGAGGCTTCTAAGATCATCCAATCTTCTTACCTTATAGAGAACACTCCTTTGGGAAAGAAAATTGGAAAAGTGGACATGACAAGAGGATATATGAAGGAAGACTCTGGGTACTCAATCATACTTTTGAGTAGAGTAATGGGCTTGTTGATAATCGGACACCTAAAGATCATTATGGTACATTTTATAGAGAAAATCAAGATGGCCAGGACACAACTTGATTCGGCCTCTACTTTGAGTGAAAATTTGTGTGAATAGGGTGACAAAGAATAAAAGGAAGTTCTATATGACATCATATTTGGTGTACTTTTTAGCCACAAGAGCAAAAGAGTATCTAGGGTTGTACAAGAGAGGTAGCATGCAAAATCCTAATGGATGGCCATATATTGTCTACCCTCAATTGGTAAAGAAGAGACTTTTAGAGGAGAGAAAGGAGTATATAATCATTAATGATGCCTTCATATTCACCATAATTAGATTCATAGAAGGAGATTATGCTAAGAGATTATAAGATAATGCAGTGGCAAAAATAATGATACTTGGAGCATACTACATTCAACTCAAAATATTTATATATCTAAGGGTAGTGGGTACAACTATCAACCTGAAGAAGCTTCTGAGGTACCCTTGTGATAGACTCATCCTCTTGGAGATTTCTCAACAAATTATGTCTGCATACGATAGAGTTAGAAAATAACATAAACATTTTTGTAGATGGCCTCTGACCATAGGACCCTTTTGAGTGCTTCAAAAACAAGATATTTCATCTTTTGAATGTGAATGGGATCAATATCCCATAGAAGAGTTCAATTCTCCAAGACCATGTTTTGATAATATCAGGAGGATACAATATCTAGAACGAAAGTCATTCCAACATGAAGAAGCCATTAAGGATCACTGGATGAATGCTACAAATGACTACGATTTTTGAGTAAGGGATTATTGTAGAATGACTTTGTAGTTTGCGGAAAAGGCCTTAAAAATAAAGATTCCATTGAACATATTACAAGAAGACTCAAGGGAGTTTCTTTATCCTTTGTTCAACATAGATAAAATTGGTGAATAGTCCATAATGAATGCTAAGGTTCACAGAGATGAGAATTCTGACATTAACCATCAGCTGAGGCACATCAATAAAATAATGCAAGATTGGATAAAGAAAACATTTAAACTTGATCCAATACCTAAAACAATAATCTTTCATGCACAAGCCCATCCTACCAAAGGTAGAGGGAAGAAAGTCACCATCCCTACCTTTATAGCTCAGTCACCAATAAGACCAAAAATAGTGTACCAACTTGATAGATCAGTTTGATATTATCACCCTCGGGAGAGGGGTTCAAAAGGATTCCTACCATTTAGCATCATGAAAAATGACAACTCAAGAGGTGCTAAAGGAGTTTCTAGTTAGATTTGTCATTATTTACCTAGAAGAGCAAAGGAAGGAGTATATAATTGTTAATAATGCCTTCATATTTTCCATAATTAGATTCATAGAAGGAGATTATGTGAATAGATTATCAGATAATGTAGTGGCACAGATAATGATACTTGGAGTATACTACATTTAATTCAAAACATTTATATATCTAAGGGTAGTGGGTACCACTATCAACCTGAAGAAACTTTTGAGGTACCCTTGTGATAGATTCATCCTCTCGGAGATTTCTCGACAAATTATGTCTACATACGATAGAGTTAGAAAACAACATAAACATTTTTGGACATGGCCTCTGACCATAGGACCCTGTTGGGTGCTTCGAAAACAAGAAATTTAATATTTTGAATGTGAATGGGATCAATATCCCTTAGAAGAGTACAATTCTCCAAGGCCATGTTTTGATAATATTAGGAGGAAACAATATCTAGTAGGCAAGGCATTCGAACATGAAGAAGCCATCGAGGATCCCTAGATGAATGCTACAAATGAATATGATATCTGAGTAAGAAATTATTGTAGAAAGACTTTTCACTTGGTGGAAAGGGCCTTAAAAATAAAGATTTCATTGAAGATATTACAAGAAGACTCATGGGAGTTTCTTTATCCTTTGTTCAATGTAGATAAAATTGAGGAACGACTCATAGTGAGTGCTGAGGTTGACAAAGAAGAGATTTATGACATTAACCATAGGGCGAGGCACATCATTAAAATGATGGAAGATTCGAACAAGAAAAAATTTAAACTTGATCGAATACCTAAAATAGTAATCTTTCATGCATAAGCCCATCCAACCAAAGGTAGAGGGAGGAAAGTCACCATGCCTACCTTTACATCTTAGTCACCAATAAGACCCAAAATAGTGTACCAACCTAATAGATCAATTGGATACTATCACCCTCAAGAGAGGAGTTTGAAAGGATTCCTACCATTTAGCATCATACATAATGATAGCTCAAGAGGTACTAAAGGAGTTTCTAGTTAGATTTTTCATTGTTTACGTAAGTGATATTTTGATCTCTAGTAAGACATTAGAGGAGCATTTGATCCCTAATCACATGGTGTTTGATAAGTTGAGGGAAGAAATGTTGTTGATAAACTTGAACAAGTGCAGTTTTGTAAAGAAGGAGTTGGTGTACTTGGGATTTGTAGTCTTAGCCAAAGGTTTGAAAATTGACCCATGGCCTACTTCAAGGAGTGCGACAGAGGTAAAATCTTTTCATGGACTGGCTAGTTTTTAGAGAAAGTTCATAAGAGGTTTTAGTAGTATTTTTTGACCCTTGACTGAAATAATGAGAGGGGATACAAAATAATTTAAGTGGACAATAGGAGTAGATAAGAGTTTTAATATTTTGAAATAGAAAGCTACTAAGCAACCTGTTTTAGCACTTCTTGATTTTAACAAGGTGTTTCAAGTAGATTGTCATGCTAGTGGTACTACAATAGGAGTTGTTATGAGCCAAGAAGATAGACCCATTGCTTATTTTAGTGAGAAATTGAATGACGTAAAAAGAAAATATTATGTTTATGATCAAAAAAATTATGCTATAGTTCAAGCATTGAAGAAGTGGAGACACTATCTTCTTCCTAAGGAGTTTGTTTTGTATACTAATCATCAGGCTTTGCAATATTTGAATAGTCAAGGAAAATTAAACTAAAGACATTTGAAGTTGATTGAGTTTTTGTAGAGTCATACATTTATTTTGAAACACGGGAGTGGGTAGTTTAATAGAATTGCAGATGCTCTTAGTATAAGAGAACTTTTACTAATAGAAATGCAGATAGAGGTGATTGTGTTCATGGAAATTTTTACTTTGTATCCAGATGATCTTGATTTTGGTTAAGTGTGGAAGGCTTCCATAGAACTTGTTACACTCGATAGGAAAAAGTGGTTGGATTTCATGATACAAGATAGTATGTTGTTTAAAGGAAGCCAGTTGTGCATTCCTAGAAGTTCAATGAGAGAGAATCTTATCAAGAAGAAGCAAAAAGAATTTGAGGTCTTAAGGATTGAATATTGAAGATCATATCAAACACAATTGGGGACATGTTTTGTAGTACATACCCTTATGATGTGGCTAAGAGTGCATGCAGAAAGTCAAAAACTAGATGGATTTATTTGTGATCTATAAAAGATAGTTTATAGACAGAGTTTTTGAAAAGTGATTTCTAATGTTTGGATTATATTTGTGAATAACAATACAATATGGTTAAGTATTGTTAGACAAAGGAAGATGATGATGTCAGTGAGTGTATGGAGTTCAAGATTGCACATGCAAAAATTTACGAAGACTATGAGCTGACGATATTCTATAATTGTGAAAAGCTATATTGTAGCATGTTTTTTTAATGAAGTGGTATTGTAATTATAATTGCAAAATCCTCAAGGCCAAATCAATGAATTAATTTTAGGACTTGGTATAAAGGAATGTTATTTTTCTTGTGATGAAGTATGAATATGAAAGTGATTATGAATGTGATAAGTGAAGAAGATTGGAAAATGTGAGTAAGCAATCAAATGAATTATTATGATGCAAGTTTTTATAACTAGTATTGAGATATAAGAAGTATTTTTGTGTGGAAGAGGCATAGTAAGAGGGAAAAAAAAAAGTATTTTAGTTACTAAGAACAATCATATTTTTATTATAATAAAAGGAATAATACAGAGGCCATTTGGACAATGTGTTTGGTGGTCTATCCCCTGAAGTTGTTGGACAGTGGGTTCATCCACCTTCTACAACTACTACTAGGGTTGGCACAAATCCAAATACGGTTGGAATCTACTCATAGTAATTCAAAGTCTCCTAATAGGGACTGATATGTACTAAATGTATTTTGTTGGTTCCTAAGAGACTCTATTATCTTACAAGGAAGTTATATATTAGTACATCATTTTATAGGTACCCTCCCCACCAGGGTTTTCCCTATGATCAAGGGTTTCCCTAGTTAACATATTTTATTTTATTATGTATGTGTATCTTCTTATGGTTTTTATTCATATTAATCACATGTTTAAGATTTAATAAGGTTGATAAAAATTATATTGATCTAATAGCTTATTCACCTCCTACCCCCACCCCACCCCTCTATCATTTGTCTTGGTAGAATTTTCTTTCTAATAGAGTTCACATCAATGACAACATAAAAATTGTTCCATTTGTAGTTTCTAACACAAAAATATTTGTTCTAAGGTGTATAGTAATTTATGGACAACATCCCCTTCAATACGTCTACATGAATTATGAAAATAAAAGAATAGAAGTTTTTTTTGTAATGAAAAGAAGGATCTAACATCCTCTTTTAATAAATTGGTCTCTTGTATTATTGAGGTAGCTAACAATAATCTTAGAAACTACTATAATGATGAAGGTTCCTTTTTAGACTGGGATGCAAATATGTATAAAAATTGTTTTAAACTAATTAATCCATCAATGATATATAAAAAACCCAACAAGATCGCTAGGATAGAATGTAAATGGTAACCTCCTCTTGCAGGATGGTCAAAGTTAAATTTTGACAAAGCTTGTAGTGGTAATCTAAAACCAGTGGCATTAGGATGTATTAATGGTTCATGCCTAACAAAACATGCTAAACCTTAAGGAGTAATGTCAAATAATTTAGCCAAATTAGAGACCCTAATAGAAGAGGAAACTCAGAGTAGAGAGATATGTATTAACAAATTAGTTATAAAAATAGCTTTGCAATAAAAGTAAACATTTTGAATTTAGTTGATATCATGGAGGTTTGATGTTAACAAGTGACACATCTTTGGTTATTCGTTTTTTTTCCTTAGATACTATTTGATTGTAAAATTAAAGTTAATAGGAGATAAGCTTCATCTTTGTATATATATATATATATATATAGGACACAATTTGGGACCTCATGGATATATATATATATATATATATATATATATATATATATATATATATATATATATATATATATATATATATATATATATATATATATATATATATATATATGCTTTAAGAAGCCCCCCATTACGAAAATATATAAAATATTGGAGAATCTTTAATTATTTTGAAAATAAAAATTATTTTTATTAGAAAATCTCTCAATTTTTTAAATTTTAAATATTATTTATATAGGCAATTATTTTGGAACAATAACTTTTTTGTGGAAAATATTTTTGAATCTCAATAATAATAGGAAGTTCATTAATCACAATGGAATATTAAATTGAATATATTCTACCTCATGAACTATTATGAGAATCATTACATTATATTTTAAATCAATAGCAAAAACTAAATATTGGTAATATATCCCTAAAGTCACTAATAATTATGATAATTATTGGATAATTAATTTTAATCTCTCCAATGATATATAATATTTAGTTGAATCAAATCTAATTATATATCAAATATTTTGGCGAAACTTTGAGTTTAATTTTTTTAATAAAGTAAATTATTGAGCAATTTTAAATGTTTTAGATCTAAACATAATAAAAATGTGGCGATTTAAGTTGCATTAAATCTAAAATTTGTCAATTGACAAATATTAACCACTGATATTATGTATACATACATATATATATGTATGTATGTATGTGTATGTGTGTGTAGATGTACACACACACACACACACACACACATATGTATATATATATATAGCTAAATCATAGCCAAGTTCATAAATATATATACACACACATACATATATATGTATGTGTGTATATATATGTATATGTATATTTATACACACACACACACACACACACACACACACACACACACGCACACACACACACACACACACATAGCACTTTTAAATATTTCGTTTAAAATGATTTTTATATCAAAAATATATAAGTATCATTATTTTTGTAATTAATAAATCTATAATAACAAATTATCCATATGTACCAAAAATACTGTTACCTAGTTTCATTTTAGAAAAATAAGAATTATAGTGTACGCTTTTATATTTTAATTCAAAATAGAAATAATAATTAAAAATTAAATTAATATATTAAAAATCATAATTAAAAATTCAAATTACAATAAGTCTATAAATTGTAAATAACAAATATACTTGTGTGAATTGCAAACATTATTTATTGGTAACTCTAATTTGGTATGTTTTGTAGCATCTCATTGTCACCTAACTCAAATGGATAGTCATGGCTTAACTCATATTTGCATCTTCTAACTAGATTTTCTTTAGCTTTGTGAATAAAGTGCCATATGGCAACCTCATTTGGTGCTGAATTTGATGATGTCACCATGAAGATGTCAGAAGTCTATTCATCATGATATCATAATTTTAGAACCTGTTAGATGACTGTTACTAACCTGGAAATCCGATTGTAAAACTCCTTGCAAAATTTATGTTGTTGGATGTGATCTCTGCAAGTGAGGACTTCAACTTTGTGCATAAGTGTTACTTCAATTTACTAGGGCATTGGATGAGTCTTGGAAGCACTTTACCTATATTTAAATCTCTTTCTTGTAGATTTGAGGCGACATGTTTGGATTGGATCTGGTTTAGGTCCTTGTTTATGAGTTTTGTGCCCAAATTTGGGTCTTATTTCATGTGGCTAAGGCCTATATGTTTCATCTTCAAGGCTGAGGCCCACATGTTACCCTTTTGAGGTTAGATCTGTCTCAAACTTAGCCTAGTATATGTTCCCAAATTCACACCCTATATGCTAAAGCCCTAGCCACTTGGATCTAGGCCTAATTAGGCCTGTATATCAGCTATTAGGGCCTAATCAAGCCCATTCTACATTGAATTATGGCCTTGCCTAATTAGATCAAGTCCATTCATTAGACCCAAAGGCTGTTTAAATCATTTTTAGGCTCCAATCTCAAGTTTTGAGCTCCATCTTTCATCGTAGGCTTGATTATAGGCATCATTATATCTAGTTTAAGCTTGATTTGGTCATATAAGGCCCACGTGTTTCATTACAAAGGGCTTGCTGATTGTTTGATATTATATGGGTCTTTAGTATACATGGGTCTTTAGGATATTATATGGGGCTTTAGCATACATGGCCTTAGCTTTGGTGATTAAATTAGATTCTTATTTAACCTTGCCACATTAAAAAAAAATTCGTTATACAATATAGAAGAGGGCTATTTGGTCAAAAAGAAGCTATAGCCAATTTAATACACATTTTGTAACTTTTAACCCTACTGGTTTCCATTCCAATGACTGTTGTATATATTCTAATCTACAAAAAGTCTTGCAGGCATAAAATTAATTGGCACTGATGTTGTTTAGGGAAGAAACCATGGATAGGCTCTTCAAGTTCCATGAGACACATCCTTCCATTGTGTTTCTTATGTAGAAGCCAAGGTGTTGTTTTATTATATCCTCGTTGAACTCCCTAGGTATCGTTAGATTATACAATAGTTTGACAGGATCAACATTGGTCAACAATAGTCATATTATTGATTGATACTGTAGTATTATTAATTAAATATATTTGAGTAATATTATTTTTGATTAGTAGCAGTAGTATTGATTAATATTAATTTCATGATTAATTTTATAATATTATTAATTTAAATTTATTGATCTCATTAATATTATTGACTAATATTGTGTGTGTGTTTGTGTGTGTGTGTGTGTGTGTGTGTGTGTGTGTGTGTGTGTGTGTGTGTGTGAAATTAATACTTATATGATGAACACATACAATAGTTATACTATATTGTCTATTCATGGTTCATGGACCAAGGGGCAAATATATGCTGTCAAAATTAGACAAATAATCTTTCCAACATCATCCCTCTCACTACTAAATTAGGCTCGCTATATACTTTGCATGAGGAATTTGAAAAGAGTCAAACTTCAATATGATGGTTTGGCAAAATTTGAAATACAAAAATCTAATAGCTATATGCATGTATATATACATGTGTGTGTGTGTGTGTGTGTGTGTGTGTGTGTGTGTGTGTGTGTGTGTGTGTGTGTGTGTGTGTGTGTGAAACATCTTGGATTTCACCACTTACCTCCTCTATATTATATGGGAACTCTTCTACTAAATAATGCATCACAATTTTGCAAGTTAATGCTCTCTTTTCTATATACCATGACAGAAGTTGTGATTAATATCAATTAAGGCTTTGTGAGAGAATATGAAAAACAATTCCATGCAAATATATAACAACTTTTCTCATATTTTCTCACAAAGCCTTAATTGATACTAAAACTTTTGTGGCAGTAAATAAAAAAGGGAAAATAAACTTGAATCACTCTTATACACTATTTAGTAGTAGAGTTTACGTATCATAATATAGGGGAGGTTTGAATTGGAGGATAAGATGTTATGGGCTCAAAAGGAGTTTAGTCACTCTAGAGCAATAGATCTTAAATACAAAATCTAATTCTTATATAGATATTAGATGTCTAAATGTTAATTCATCAGAAGAGAGTGTAAGAGGAAATTTAATAACATGGATTTGGGTGCTATTATTGAAAAATAGGATTGAGGTAAAATAGATGCAAACTTAAAGCCAGTTGGAGAATAGATTGTTTATTTTATCAAGGGATCAGGAGCCCTAGAATAATTTAGTGGGAAAACTTCATTAGTGGCATATTACATTGAAAACTCAAGCTAATGCTCCTGAACATTAGATGTCTAAGCTCTAATTTTATAAGACAGTGATACAAGAAATTTCTTAACATTGTGATACACAAAATTTCTTAACATTGATTTGAGTGTTATTTATTAATAAATATGATTGAAGTGAGAAAGATGGGGGACTTAAAAATGATATAAAAAGAGATCCAAACACAACTTTGGTTTAAAGTCAGTTTGGTGAATAGCTTTTTATTTGATCATAGCTATAGAAGAATTAGGTGGGCAAATCCTAGGCACATTATAGTAGATGCAGTAGTTTGTATATGAACCCTCTGGAAATCAGAGGAGCATTTCCAGATTAAAAAATTGAAGTGGTCTGAAGGGATTTGCATAGTTTGTGACAAGACAGAGAGGACAGGATGCTATCTTCCTTTGGATTAAGAAAATTATAAAATGAGTTGCATTTTATCGATGTTAAGACAATAAATAATCTTATAACTTGTGAAGTGTGAAGATTATTCAAAACCCATATTAATATGACAATAAAGCTAGATAAATTTTAAAATTTGAATCGTCGTAATCCAACATCTGAAATCTGCTAGTATAGTTGAATATGGTAATGTGATATTTCTAAACAGAGAGCGAAAGCTCTAGAAATGGATCTCCAAGTTTCAAAAAATGAGAAATGATGTTTTGGATCACTTCCTATTATTTTCTTGGTTTAAAATATCTATTCAAAATATCAGTTTCATAATAGGTGTTTTACAGTAATAATGAGAAATTTAAAATTGGATAGATTTCAATATAACAAAAAATGCTTTGAGATTTGCAAACACAATTTTTTTTGCATAAGATATATAATATTTTCTCAGTGGTTGAATGTCGTTATTATGCATGATCTACATTTATGAAGAGATGGAGTGTTTCTAGACATGAACTTCGAGATTCACATATTTTGCTATAAGAATTTGATCATTAATTTCGTTGGAAGGGAGATTTAAGGGTTTAGATTGTAGACAATGTTTCTGGTAACCATGTTCCCAAGTTTTTGTTTGCTGGTTAGAGGTATGCATCCTGTGCTAGAATGTTTCCATTACAATTTTTTTTTTTCTTGGTTGACCCCTTCCTTATGAATCTTAGGGTTCCACAATCAATGCCAAAACTTTAGGAAAAAGCTTTGTTTTTTTTTCCAACACACACACACACACACAGAGCTTGATCCCTAATTGTTCAAACTTGAATTTTTGGCTGTTGAATGTTTCTAGGAATTTAACATGAGTGGTATGAATCTATGACATAAAACTGGACTTGACCATTCTTCAAGAAGTCAACATGCACATTCAGGAGCTTTGCACACAGCACTTGGTATGGTTGAATCTTCTAATGGGAATTTACTAGATATGACGGGGCCAAGAAATGTCAAGGAACCAAATATTTTGTTTTCATGTCTCTAAAAACACATATTAATATTTATCAACAATTAAACTATACAATTTGCTCAAAAACCTATTCAAATGCATCTTGTCTATGATGAATTTGAATATCTTGGTCACATGAGTGTTAATGGCTCTGTTGGTAACCCAAACATAAGACTATTTTCAAGACATTTAGTATTGATTCATATATAATCAATTAGGCCATTTTACTATAGAACCTTCTCCACATCCTCTTCTGGAATTCTTTGGACAGCTGATATGAATATCTTGCTCTAATACTATTTCAGGGCAACTGTTTATATATATCATGTATCTAGATCCCAATTTTTTTGAAGTGTACCTTGTCTATGACCTATGTACATCGTGTTGCTCTAATTTTTTTTGCCCCTTTTTTGGCATCTCTCTTATTGTAATTTCATTATTAGTCAACCAGAGCAAGCCGTTATCCCAAATGTTTAGATTCAATTTGGCAACTAATTCATGTTGTATTTCAAATTTTCATGTAACACCAAAGCCCCACCATAGGTTACCTATCTGGTTGAGTTTTTCGATTAAGAGGTTGCTCAAGACTAATTAAAGGGCTTCATTGTAACAAATGAAGCTTGAGTTGAGAAAACTGCACTAGCCCCTGTATTTGTATTGCTATGCTAGTTCCTTCCTTGCTGAGGGGAACTTCTTATTTCTGCAGCATGAATAGCTTGTGGTGAAGCACCAATAGCACCAGGCATAGTTGGAGGAATAGATATTCTTGGAGACATCTTCCACTAAGGAAACTGTTGTCCTTGCTTCATATTTTGCCTTTGATAGGGCATAAATGCTGGAAACTTGCTGAAATTGGAGGTTAGCAGTGTTCGATGTCCTCCATAACTAGGCATTGCGATATGTGTTGAAGTTACCAATGGTAGTACATTTGGGCTAGACATAGATTTTATGTGGCTTGCAGCTTGCTTTGTATTTTGGTTCAATTGTTGAGTAGAGGAAAGCTTGTTTTGCTCTGTTGTGCTAGAGAAATGAATCAATTTTCATCAAGTTTTCAATTAAAAGCTCCTTCCCAAATCGAAGGCATCAAATCCTTATGGAAGGAATCAAATCCTTATGGAAATTTCCTTTTAGGTGCCTACCAAAAATGGTATGATTCTTCATAATGATGGGGCTCCTGCACAACCAGCATAATTATCTCTTTATGGGATATATTAGATTTTTCCCAAAAATAACAAGTCCCACAACACAAGTTATTTATAAATAGCATTCTATATATAAAATACGTAATTGCAATTCAATTTAGAGAAAATTGTATCAAGGATTTATGATCATAATACAAATGATATTGAAAATATAACACCCTAAATTCACTTGTATCCATTTCACTGCATACTTCTAATAGCTGACCATATTAGGAATTCAGTGGAAAAGCTTGATAGGGTGCTAGGAGAGTTGAGACTGTCCTCCTCAACTAAAATCAAGGGCACATAATGAGTGTCCAAGTCATATGGCCCCTTGGGCCACGAGAATGGTAGGACGGCTATCATCTTCTAGTTATCGTATTTAATGACTTGGCGGGGTGACTTGGTGAGCTGACTCGATGAGCCGACATGGCAAGCAGACTTGGTGAGAAAACTTAAAGAGTCAACTTGGTGAGGCGACTTGGTGAGCATACTTGAATAGTTGACTTGGTGAGTCAACTTTGGGAATAGACCTAGCAAGCCGACATTATGAGCAGCCTTAAAGAGGTGACTTGGTGGGGCAGATTGGTGAGCCTACATAGAGAGCCCCACTTGGTGAGACGAGATGGTGAGTCAACTTGGTGAGATGACTTGGAGAGCTAACTTGGTGAGCAAAATTAAGGAGTCAACTCATTGAGGCAACTCAGTGAGGTGACTTGATGAGAAAACTCAGAGTCAACTTGGTGAGCGTACTTGAGCAATCAACTTGTTGACATGACTTGGTGGGGTGACTTAGCGAGCCCACCTGGTCAGCATACTTGAACAATTGACTTGGTGAGCCAAACAAGTGAGTTAACATAGTGAGTAGGCTTAGAGAAGCAACTCAGTGGGGCAACTTGGCAAGCACACATAATGAGCCAACTTGCCGAGGCAAGGTGGTAAAACAACTAGGTGAGTCGACTTGGTGAGCTAACTTAAAGAGTTGACTCGTTGAGGTGACTAGGTGAGGGTGACTCGGTGAGCTAACTTAGGGGGCAGACTTAGTGAGCGAACATAAAGAGTCGACTTGGTGAGCATACTTGAATTGTTGGCTTGGCGAGCTGACTAGGGGAGTCGGCTTGGCGAGCTAACATGGCAAGTTGACTTAAATTTGTGAGTTGGTGGGGCAAGTGGGGGTGACTTGGTGAGCTGACCTGGAGACTTGGCCTAGACGACAAACTTGGTGATCGAAGTTAGAGAGTCGACTTGGTGAGCGTACTTCAATTGTTAGCTTGGCGAGCTGACTTGGGGGGTCGACCTGATGATCTAACATGGTGAGTGGGCTTAAAGTGGCAACTTTGTGGGGCAAGTTGGCAAGCCGACTTAGCAAGGTCACTTAGAGATGCGATATGGCGAGCTGACTTGGTGAGCAAGCTTGATGAGCAGACCTAAAGATTGACCTTGATGAGGCACTTTGGTAGGCTGACTTGATGAGCATACTTGAATAGTCGACTTGGTGGGGCAAGTTGGCGAGCTAACTTAGCGAGTCCGCTTGGTGAGGTGAGATGGTGAGTCGACTTGGTGTGGTGACTTGGCGAGGTGACTTGGTGAGCAGACTTAAAGACTAACCTTGATGAGGTGCTTTGGTGGGGTGACTTGATGAGAAAACTTCAAGAGTCAACTTTGTGAGCGTACTTGAACAATTGACTTGGTGACATGACTTGGTGAGGTAATTGAAAGAGTCAACTCGTTGAGGTGACTGGGTGGGAGTGACTTGGCGAGCTGACTTGGAGATTTGACCTAGGGGATGGGCTTGTTGAGCAAACTTAAAGAGTTGACTTGGTGAGCACACTTGAATTGTCAACTTGGTGAGTGGACTTGGTGGTACATGTGGGTGAGCTGACTTGGTGAGGCGACTTGGCAAGCTGACATGTCAAAGCTGCAAAATCAGATTTTATTATCAAAAAGTTTGTCATTTTGATGCATGCATTAGTTTGTAGTTAATAAATTCTTTCTTAAATTTATTCTTTTTAAAACCCCATTCTAACTATTCAAAGAAGAGAACTATGTGTATTTTGACCAACCATCCATCATATGGAACTCATAAAAAGTCTTATAACTTGCAACTGACATGTCTTTACTTCTACCACTACCATTATTAATTAGTACAAGCCAAATTATCATTCTCTAATGTTGCCTACTGGTTAGACCATTGCAATATAGTGCAACAATGATATAAAGATAATTTTGAGGAAAAAATTTCAGTTCAATACCAGAATTGTTCGCTCATATCCATATGTTCCTAACAGTCCCAGAATGGTTGCCTTGAAGTCCCCAGTTCTTGGCTTCTGTTATCTAAAGAAGCTTGCTCGTTATGGCTGGTTCATATTGCCCTAGGCCATGGCCAAGAAGATTTTTTGACTGGCATGAAATATAGCTTCTAGTACTATATCCTAGATCGAAATCTGGCCAAACTATTGATGGATGCCTATAGCTTATCCCAAAGCTCTCATTCAATAGTTATGAGATGATCAATCAAGAGGAAACAGTTGAGAGCTTAGAGTGACACAATTTTTAGATGATCATATGAAATGAAATGGGCGTGCGAGTAGAAAGAAACTAGAAGGACATTGTGTACAGATGAAGGCATGAAATGGATGGTTTTGGAGCACTCAGCGCAAACACTCAACATTCAGTACATATCATCATTCGAGATGAAATGGGTGTATGGGAATATATGCATAGTGAATAATAAAGGGGGGAATTGAACCCTCCCTGAGGCTCATAGTTATTGAGGTCCACTTCAGCAATGACCCTTCTTGGGAAATTTCTGTCTAAAACCTTTCTAATGAGATAATGTGTTATGAGCTCTTCATTGGTGGGATGGAACATGAATCCAGGAGGCAGTTGTGCATCACCCATATCATGAACCTCGTTGATCAAACTCTTTATGGCATCACTCAGAAATAACTTGCTTTTGATGCTTAGCTAACATTAAGTTTCTCGGCATGAACTAAGTCTTCACTGAGATATTAGTCCCATTATTTGATGCTTGACACATAGTATATTTTATTGGTTCTCAGTCTATTAAACAGCCCAAAAAATAGTTTGTTCCAAAAAAATTCGCATGTTACACGGTAAAGAGACTGTTAAATTGATGTGGAAAAACAAAGTTTGTTACGTGTTCTTATCAATTGGCCTTTTCCTTCCTGCTTTGTTTAAATGAATTGAATTGGTCGCAGATGTCTTGGCCTTTTCCTTCCTGCTTTGTTTAAATTGAATTGAATTGAATTGAACAAGGTATAGACATAGCCGAAAGAATCTTTTTAGCCATCCAATACATTTGACCTGTACTCTGACTACTCTTCGCACATGTATCGCTAACTAGTGATTTCCACCGGCGTAGGAATACACGTGTTCAATAATAAAATAATTTCCTATAATAGCCGAGCGAATCTCTTTGCTCCTGTGGGATGCTTAATCATCCTCCGATCATCGTTAACCGTGTAGGTATCTTGTTATTTTCCTTTTGTTTAATAATCTACGACGATTGGGTTTAATAATCTCCGACTGTGAAGACAGTGACACTAGATGCTTTATTAATGCTATTCATCCAATAATTCAGGCTTCTCTTATCGTTTTATTATTTGAATGAACGCATTAAGATGCTGATATCTGACAACGCTGTAGTTGCAGATGCTGAAAGTATATATTTGTTTTACAATTCCCTAGGTTGCATGTGAAATACACCAGCTTGGACACATCCGTTGTTATTAATAAATAAAAGCTAATTAAGCCATGTGACCGGCTTTCCTTTCATCCCTTCGTTGCTAATTAATGATCCTGTCCTTTTCTGAAGACGAGTAGGATACTATTTTTCCTTTCATTATCACACGCTAGTTGAGATAAGGCTTCATTATCACACGATAGAAAAAACTGCACGTTGGATCATAATGAAAATAGGCGCTTTTTAAAAATTGCTTGATGAGATGGAAGATTAAGTTATAATGTTTTATTAAATCAGTCCGGTTGAAATGGACATATTTAAATAATAATAATAAAATTATTGTGGTCAATGAAAGAATCCTTAAGAAACTCACGACCGCTCCTGCACAAGAGTTTACATCACAGGCCAATGTCAAATATTTGATGCTCACTAATCGTGCTCAAAATATACTTTTATATATAATTAATTTTTTTTAAACACACACCTTAAAGTTAAAATAATATAAAATATTGAATTATAACAATATGAGTATTGGAAAGTATACATTTTCATTCAATGTTCTACTTCATTAGGAACCGGGTCGAAATTTCAACCAATAAGGGTCAAAAAATGAGCCCAAATGTACTAGTGACAAAAAACTATGACAAAACTATGTTACTCGACATCTAAAGTCCCAAATGCTTGGCACATACAGTGACTTCAATGTTGTAACTCAGTGTCTAAATGACTCAGCATGTAGTGCTTACTCATCTCCTAAATCAATTGGCACATACTATCTTCTTGTCACATGAGTGACTCAGCGTATGAGTGACTCAAAATGCTCTAACTTATATGTTGTGCTCAACATATGTTACTTGTTCGGCATGAACTAAGTAAATGGCATAAGTGCACAGACGCTCACTTGTGCAAGCCACATTGAGATTAACAATCTCCCCCTTGCCATGAGTGTCAAAAACACTTGATCATACATTAATACTCTTATTCTTATGAGCATAACATAAACTCTTATCCGACTTCTATCAAAATTTCAAAATTTTGCAACATGACTTATACCTCAAAATCTTATAACTCCCCCTCAGTTGTTTGATCTACTATGTATTGTATTCTATATCAAAATCTTTCTCCTGCTGAGTAGATTTGCCTCAAGTGATACTCTTTCTCTATTTTATGCTTTCTTCCTCTTACTCCCCCATTCTTTCTCTCCCTTACATCTTACTCGCCCTTTTTGACTTTCATGTCAATGGGTTATACACTAATAGTGTGCTTGTCCAAAATGGATTTATGGACCTCAAGAATAATCTTAAGAGCTACATCCCAATTATCACAAGCTACTTCCAAAGACTTAATTTCGATGGCTAGCTTGGCAACAAGGTGTACTAATCCATCAAATGTAGAAAGATTGGGATCTTCCTTCATAAGTGTTTCTACATAGCCTAGCTCCTTGTGTAAAATCTCAATGTGAGAAGTCAATGTAGACTAGATGCTGATCAGTTTAGCCCTTATTTTGGCTTCAACTTCTTGTACTGTTCCTAACTAACTTTAGGCTTGTAATAGGGTTCTAAAATGTTCCTCACTTTGAGCTAGAGGCATGGGAAATTTGGCTCTGGATGACTACATTAAACTTTTAGAGCTTAGGAGGTGATTCCTTATCTCCTGTGTGAAGAGTGTAGGATTACATAGTTTGGTGTACAGAGAGAAAATTTTCTCTAGTACCTTCTTAACACTTTCTATCTTAGTTTCCAATGCAACTTGTGTTACTACTATTTCCCTAGGTATCTTCTCATTCACTTCTTTTTGAAACTTCTTCTAAGACCATTCTAATAATATGACATTAGTAACTAGGTTTGTATCACTTACTCTTTCCACTATGTTGGTTAGTTATTCAATGATTGGTTTTGCTTCATCTAGAGTAGGTAGACTAAATTCATCTAGGAAAATGACTTTGATCTGAATTAAAGCTTGCTTCTACCTATGCTCCCTTCCAAGAAGTTCTTGATGTTTCTTTCTTGCTAGGGCCTCTTGAAGTATACCCATCTGCTCAATTGTTATTGCTACATAATAAAACTTATGCAATACAATTTCTTCGTCTAGGCTAATATCTCCACAAATTATTACCTCTTCTACCTTTGATGAGCTAGGACTCGACACTAAGAATTGCAATGGTGTTGCATCTATGCTTGGCCTTGGAAGAGATTTATTGGAAGGAGTACATGATTATGGTAATGTTACCAGTACTTGAATTGCTTTTACCTCCTTTGGCTTAGGTGTCACATTTTTCTATTCAAGCTTTTCCTTTTTTGCCTCTTTGATTTCAATTGCACCTTTAACTATGCCAAAGGTAATGGTACATCTATCTAGCCCATTTGACATGGTGTCTCATCATTAACCGATGTTTCCACCTTATCTTCTCCAACTATCTCAACCTTGTCTTTTTTAGGATATTGAACATTTTTTGAGACTGGAATGCTTTTCCATGGGTGTACTAATAGTGTATCTTGTTGTCTCCTTCCTTTGATATACAACTAAGTGTGGTGAAGCTTGTACACTTGTGACTTCAGCAATGATTGTAGGTGTGTCTTGTGTTTTCACTTCCTCCTCTACAGTCATAGATTCTAACTTCTAAATTTCATCAGTTCACTTACCAATATATGGTTGCCACATAATTTGGTCTGTAATGTAGATTGGACAAATATTATTTTCAAATCTTCCTTAGTTAGGATATTGATATTCTAATCAATAGAATCAGAAACATTTGTTACTATGACAGTTTCATTATTTACACTTATTACCTATGGAGGGATGGTAGTTAGCTTTTGTGTATCTTGTACACTCTTATCTAGTTGCTACTCTTCCTTGGCTATTGCATGATCGTCAATATTCATATCAGTGTTTTCTTCATTTTTATCCTCTTCATCATCTTTGGTTATGGCTAGTCCATATGTAATGTTCTACATTTTTTTGGTCTTCTTTACAACATCCTCTATGTTGTTCTGTAGTATGCTAAATTCCCTATACTTAGGAACAAATCTCACAGAATATTTCTTTATGGCTTTAGATATTTGTTCCTTGCTAAGTTTTGGCATAACATGAGTAAGCATTGTTTCCATAATCTGTTTCTCTAGGTCTATACAATAATGTCATTTCTTCTCAACTCTATCATATAGACTCTTAGGTATGGAGTTGGCAATTTTTGTAGGAGCCTTCTTAAAAGTAAACATCTTGTCATATATTTCCTCATCTTCTTGGTTTTTCTCCATCTTTCCAAAGTTATCAAATTCAATTGAGAGAAAAATAAAAATCACCATTGTTTCTATTCTTCTAACATAAATTATCTAGGTCTAAAGAGGGACTATGACTCACCACTTGGAATTTCTTGGTCTCATCAGATTCTATCTTCTCCTCATCAAATTCAACCTAAGAAACATACTTTCTTCTTAATCTTTTATGTGCTCCACCTTTATGCTCTTTAGGCTTGGCTAGCTTTTTATCCTTTTAAGCAACGACTCTTGTACTAGCCCTTGTGGTAGGTGTCGGTCATTTGGTCTGACTTGGTTTTGCAACCTTCTTTGGTTTTGTCACTATAGGTGTCTTTGCCTTTCTTTTCTTCTTGTCAATAGGATTTGGTGCTTCCTTGACTTATTCTTCCTTAGAACCTTCTACAACTTCTATATCCTCCTCTTGTCAATCTCCTCCTTCACCTTGTGTTTGTGCCAGTGGTGTTTGAGCTTGTGTGTCTTCTTCTTATTTTTCTTCCTCGACTCCTTCACCAAATTTTTCTTTCAGTTTCTTCACTATTTTTTTCTTTTGTTTTATTACATTGGTAGTCTTCAACTCCAAAGTGATTTTTGATTTGGGCAATTCATAGTTAGCAAATGCTTTAGCTTCTTTGTCCACTTCTTGAGCAACTAATGTTATGATTATTACAAAGGCCTCATCAACGTTTATCTCATAACCTAAAGTCCTTATCCATCTCACTCTAGGAATTTTTGCTTGAATATATCTATGATCAGTATCAACTAGGAAGAAAACATCATCATAATGTTTCCCCACTAGGTAGACTTGTATCCTTAATCTCTTCTTCATGGATTGTTTGAAATATTCAAATAACCTGTCATTACTGACTCAAAATTTTTACCTAATTGTTCAATGAATTCTCCTATCTAAACTGCAATTGATCTATTTTTCTTCCATGCAACTTGCCAAATGTAGGAAACTTATTCTGCACACAGAAGAAAATACATACTAAAATAGATCCAAATTTACATTGAGCAATCTTTCTTTTCCTTATTGCTCCTAGGTTTTCAATCAATTGCTACAACTAAAACTCAGCAAGATCATAAGTATTATCTTTCTTCACAATTTTATAGCCCATGTCCATTGCAATGCAAGGTACACTATTTAATCTGCTTGATTGATAAAAATTATGTGATATTACGCTCACTGTAAAAGCTTTCAGGGTATTTGTGATTGTATCAATGGTCATATCCTTTTTGTTCCATATGGCTCCTATGTTCTTTTCAATAACTTCCTTTGACTCACTTCTCATAATCTTTGGCCGATCTAGGGTCAGATACCATGTTACCCTATGAAAAATTTTCTTTGTAATTTTAACCAGCCCATTCTCTAACCATACTAAGTTCTCATGAATTCTATTTAAGATAGTCTTAATCCACTCAGTTTTGAAGATATTTGGAAAATCTAGGGCACGAGTTAACCATTTCTTCTCAACAATGTTGTATTTTTCATTCAATACTCCATTTTCACATAATCTTCCATACTCTTCTCTAATTTCCATGTCACCTATACTTCCAATCTTGCAATTATAACAATTCTTGACATCTTGTATCATTAAGACTTCCGGTGGTATCATAGACATTCACCAAAGGGATCTTGCTTATACACTATATCTAGAGTAGCCTCTATTTAATCTCATTACTAATTAACTAAACATTTAAGACCTATTTTCCCACTACACCTTTCCCTTTCAAAGAACTAGCTACCATCACATAAATCTAGGGTTTGCAAAATTTGAAATTGTCTAACTCAGCACATGGTAACTACCTTACAAATCCTAATGAAATGGTGTCGAATAGTCATTCAAATATCCTATAAATGCTTAGATAAAGTTCTTCAGATTGCCTTTCACTTTTCATCTTCTTTCTAGATTTCAAATGATGTGAAATGAGTAGAAATCAGTCAAATATTCCATAGAATACTATAATTAATGCTAAGTGCTTACATAGCTGTGAGCTCAGCATCAACTAATTTTTGGCTCACTTGGCATCCACATGTCTTTCCATTCACTAGGCAACCATTACAATCTTGGCCTCAACTAATTGATTTTCTTAGCTTGACATTAACAAACATTTCATTTGTTAACCATAAGAATATTTTCATGCTTGGTAGTAACATGAAAATGCTAACAATACTTTTTAAAAAATTCTTGATTTCAAATAACACTTTGCATATTTAATCATGCATATGTAATCTTTTTAGAATTAGATCCGTGGAACTAATGTAT